>CM034356.1:58999143-59599143 GCA_019925275.1 Mytilus edulis
TTTTTGTTCCATACAAGAATATATATATATGGTTTAGGGGTGGGGATCTTGACCGTTTACAAGTTTTCAAACTAGAGGGGGTGGGTGACCCCCTAGGGACTTCCCTTTTATTTTATTTCATTTATTTTATTGTCCCCTACAAGAATATATATGGTTTAGGGATGGGGATCTGGATCATTCACAAGATAATAGCACATTCTCAAATTGAACAGGGTGGGGTAACCCCAGGGACTTCCCTTTAATTACATTTGATTAGTTTTATTGTCCCACATAAGAATATATGGTATAGGGGTGGGGTGATCCCCAGGGACTTCCCTTTTATTTCATTTCATTAATTTTATTGTCCCCTACAGGAATATATATGGTTTAGGTGTGGGGGATCTTGATCGTTTACAAGATAATAGCACATTCTCAAATTGAACAGGGTGGGGTAATCCAAAGGGACCTCCCTTTCATTTCATTTCATTTGATTTGTTTTATCGTCCCATTCAAGAATATATATGGTTTAGGGGTGGGGATCTGGACCGTTTACAAGATAATAGCATATTCTCAAATTGAGGGGGTTGGGATTACCTCCCATGGACTCACCCTCCCTTCTTTCTTCCCCCAAAAATACCCTTTAATAGACCCCAATGCAAAGATAATTTACATTAATTTCCCTTGATTTACACTTTAGAATAATACAGGTGTAAAGCTTTTAAGATAATACAACTGAAGACCACGCCCACCGACTGCCTATTAAGAGGGGCTTGTATATATTTTCCAAAAAGGGGGCCCTGAACTGACACCACCCCCCCCCCCCTTTTTCCTCATTTCAATCACCCTGATATAAATTTAGTTTTTTCACTTACAATAGGAATGGTTTGAATTCCCCAATAATTTTAATATACCATTAATATCAACATATTTCATTTTTAAATCTGATAAATGAAGGGCAAAAGTTTTCTATGGGTAGAAATGGATAGTTACAGTACTAATTTGGGAAGCTTTCAAATTCACACCATGCCGGTGGCTGTGTTCAAAGTGCTAGGTTTTATCACCCTCGTTGTTTGTGGACTAACGATTTAGGCCTGCGTTGGATAATAGTGTGCGTGCATTATTTTTCTATACCTTCTTAATCAATATTTTCATATACTGACGGCAAGTGTTGTAATGTATCAATGTCTTATTTGAGACCAACGTGCTATTTACATGTGCGATCGAGAATGCAGGGGAAGGAAACTTGTCAATTATGACTATGTTTATCTTTAACCCAAAATAAAATAAGTTGCCGTAAAATTAACCTTGGGTAATCCTCAAATTGATGCAAAAGGGTTACGGGCTGTCTTTGTCTCAAACTAACTCGACAGCATCAAATAACAGTTGAGGTAAGGATCGTCTCGGGGGGGGGGGGGGGGGGGGGGGGGGGAGGTCTTTTTTTCTGTCTTCTTTTTTTTTAGCTATATTTTTAATAACTTACACTTTTTCCCATTATTCTCTTAAAGCTTTTTTTGTCCGTTATTCTCTATTCTGTTTAGTGGCGGATCCAGAATTTTCATATTAAGTGGGGGCCCGCTTCAGTCACGCTTCAGTGATTCCCTATATAAGCAACCAATTTTTTCAAAAAAAGGGGGCCCGGGCCACCTCCCCCCCCCCCCCTCTGCTGTTAATTTGCATCCATACCCTCTTATGTGGACTTAAGGTGGTTTATTTTTTAGTTCTGGCAGAGACATAAGATCCAATCTATATGTCTCTGGTTCTGGTATCATGCGATTAGTCTTTCTCATGCAATTTCATGAAATTCAAATAATGGTTTCATGCATATATCAGCCAAGATTGTGAGTGAAATTTTAATAACCAATTCAACACTATATAATAACAGGAAGGTCTTGTTATAATAGAAGCCACCCGGGATGATGGTCGGGAAAATTTGGACTGCCACTGGAAAACGAGGGTATATTGGATAGGGGCAGACATTTTGCCTTGCAACATGCAGGCCACCTACGGACCCCTCAAATAGTTGTTGCAAGGTTCTTAACGTGCAAAGAGCGTGGCACTCTCTTTACCTCTTTACAAGAGACATCGGATTTAACGTCCTTATTCTAACCGGACGTGATTGCCAAACGGACGCCCCCCTAAGCGAGCGTTTTACTTCCGGTCGGGAGAAATCCAAGTGACCATGTTTCGTTCCCCCAGTCACCACTGCATGAAATGATTAGTTTAAGGAATCAATAAACTACTTGAAAATCAGTTGTAAGTTCCGAGTTTATTATTTTCCTGGTAGTTTATTGGTCAAGTAAATGCAATATTTAATAGTAGTTTACAAATGGTTTACTGGATGCAGTAAGTTCACGAATCGACAACTGATTTACTGTCCAGTATTTTTCAAATTTATTGAAGTTTAATAGACATACAACTTCAAATTTAATGTAGAGGATACATGTATAACATGATTTACTACACATTAAAGTCAAAGATATTCCAAACAGAAAGCTGTTTACTGTGGTTTTAATTCTGATTAAACATCGAGTTGCAAATTTAATACAACAATAAACTTTCATTTAATGCAAATTGAAATCAGATTCAACTCCAAGTTTAAAGATTTAATGTGTGATATAACTAGATTTACTTCAAATTGAAACTCATTTTGACTCCATATGCTATAAACAAATATGTGTATTATTCGTGTTTGTTGCACTAAATATATGCCAATTGATCTGCAAATGCACTACAGAAAACAGTTTTCATCAATATATCACCAATAACAGTTCTTACAAACTCTATCATAATGCATGACATATTTGTTTATGGAAAAATTCGCCAGTATTACAAATGAAGCCATAATTGTGCACTCTAAGTTGCCTCAACCAATAATTCGAATCAAAGACTCATGATTGCCTCAAAATATGAGATAATTACAGTGAGAGAAACAAGCTGTCTGTAATGGAGAATTCACTTTGCCTGACTAAAGCGAAAACCTGAATAAAAAAACACAATTGTATAACGTATTAACTAAATTTATTCTTTATTTTCAATTTACAAATACATGACATATCAAAGAACTAACATTCCTTTCTATAATAATTTGAAAACAAGAACAATATCTGCATACATATTGAATTATACAACTCTAATTTTGTGCGTTTTTGATTTTTTTGTTATACTGAGCGGTTTTAAGGAACAATAAAACATACATAAAACATAACATTTAATTATAATAAATATTACGATATTTGAAGAATCCTATTGTTGTGGTTTGGGAACAGTATATCTAACAATATATGTTCCTGTTGTGGTGGATTCTATTTTATGACCTAATTGATCCTAATTTTAAACTAACAATTGTTTTAATAGAAAGAGTTAGTTCCCTTTGAATACAAAAGTTTGAGCTGAATAATGAAATCCAACGTAATTTGGAGGGTTTAAAAAGCACCCAATTATATGCAACCGGTTACCCCGTTCTTATAAAAAATAATAATTATACGAAAATTATCATACTATGTTTTTATAAGAATCTAAATAATTATGAACGTATTTATAAAAATTTAAGTTAAACATGTTAAAACAAAACCTTCTAAATATCCCGCTGCTGTACCGTAATTATATTTTATTTCATTACAACACCCGATATCCCAAAGTGAATGTTGTTTATTCTCTTCTTTTGATTTATTTTGATTTTTTGTAATTGCTTATTACTTCACTCTTAATCTTCACATATATAATTATATTCAAAATATCCATCTTATCACTTTTCAACTGACATAACTTGTAAACTAATAAGTGTAAATCATTCGTTTATATGAGTTTGTAACGTTTAAATAAGGTTACAATTAAAGCAAAATTCTGTTTATCTATGTCTGCACTTTAAACATACCTTCATTAAACTTAAAAAATTTCTTCATTTTTTTTAAAGATACGAAAATTGTTCTTATTCTAACAAGAGTTGTTTCCCTTTTATTGTTCAATTGGTACATGTATAACGAATCACATAATATTATGTGTCCCTAGTCACGTACGTGCATGTGTATATGTTTAAAATATTATATTTGATTATGCTTGCTTGGACACCAATGAGCAAAATACACAATGAAGAGTTTCACAAAGACAAGGATTTTTAATGTAAAATCAGCTGTTGTCTACATGCATTGTATAATTGCTTACATTTATAAGGATAGCAGATTCACTTTTATTACTACTACATGGCTTTTTCATATATTGTATAATCACGCACAAAAGAAACATTAAAAATATTGAAATTTAATTTATCCGAAGTTTCTTACTATTTCGAAGAATTTCCATTTTGTCTTAAACAATTTAATACTGTGTGTGTGCAAATACAATAAACTTCTTGTTTACGCAGGAGCACATCATATATTAAACAAAAACAACGTCCGTGATGTTAGGTTTCAAATCAAAAAGGTTATAATTTTGTTTTGCCAATGATATGTTATTTATAATTTTGCCTATTACTACAGTATTGTTGTTTCAAGAAGCACTTTAAATTAACTATTTGTATCAAAACATCCTCCTACGACCCGCTTGTTGTTGTTGAAGACGGCATGCTGACATGAGGGTGTATTTTTTGTATAATTGTTCGCATCCATTTGATTTCGTGATGACTGAAATATGTTAACATAATAATTGAAAATTACCAGCGTTTTTCTTTGTTTTTGTAGCTTTGGACATTTAATTATGTAAAAATTAATAACAATTACATGTAGCAATTACTGCATTCCTAAAAAATATACATTTTAATCAATGACTTTTACTATCTAAACACCCATTCATGTCCTGGCACGACTTCTGGTTTTTTCCTTGAAGAAACTGCTCCAACCTTTCGAATATTATTCTGCCGTCTGCTTCTCTTGCTAAGTTTATTTTCGTGTTTCTGGTCTAGTTTTTTGACTAATTTGTCAAAATCGTCAGACCTCCAAGGCAGAGGTCTGACGATAAACGACCCTTCGTCTTCTGAATCGGTTTGTTCAGAAGACATATACTGTATCTCCATACTTGACATAACTGTTTCTTTTTGTTCTTTTGGCATGCTGGATTTTTCTTTTAATGCCTTTTTTCTGTTGTTTAATTTCTAAAAAAAGAATTAAGCTCTAATCAAAATTTCTTTAATATCATTTTGAATACATACAAATAGATTCTATATATGCCTTAATAACTCTCTTCAATAAAGACATTATTATTTTCGTTATTTCTATAAACAATAACGTCCAGCAAAAACCAATCTAATTTTTTTTTGTATATAATTACAACTTATATAAGAAAGCCAGATTTTGATTGGTTGATAGCCAGTGTATTTTTCGCATATTCTAATATTTTTCCTCATTTCAAACGAATTTGCCTGTTTTTCATCACTGACGGTGAATTTGTCCGAAATACCATGGTATTTGTCATTTTTGGATATTCCTTTTTCACCCTCTCGAGCATCCTCCCTCAATAAAACTTGGATATGACGTTACATAAAAAAGCGAGCTAACGCGTATTAGTACATGTATAATTCCCACAGTTTTATGATAATTTCCTCTTAGCCTCAAAATTATGCATAAACATGTTAATGAATTGTAGCTTTCAAGTTTAAAAAATCAAAGAGTTTCATTCCAAATCTATACGGTGTAATTAAACAGATATATCATGTTATGTTCGGGTATTTGTGAAAAATACCAGTCTTGGGACCGAATTATTTCGCCTAGCGGCTCGGGAAATTTTACAGTCCCTTGACTGGTATTTTCTGCAAATACCCCTCCATAACATGATATATCTGTCCAAAAGCGCCTGCAAAATGATGCAACTTAATTCTAGCATGCGATCCTATATCTGACGCCATAAGAAATAGTCGACATTTTATTGTAGCGTTACGGCCTCACCCCCTATGTATTTTACTAACCCTCTATGGATCCGTAGGGGGTCAGTAGCGAACCATATAACTTATAATAGAAAATAAATTAAGTTAAAAGGGGTCCTTAATCATTGTTAATTTAGAGTGATATAAGTATATAATAACAAATAAAGCTCCGCTCTAAATCCGTTGACTGTTATAATAGACTGTATATGCAGTTTGCAGAAAATTAAAATTGATGTATCAGAAATCCATATACCACTGCTTTTTTTTTGGAACTAATACAGATTAAAGTAATCCAAGAATCGGGTTTTTTTCCAAATTGTTTACCATATTAAAAAAACAGTTCTTACTCTTTTCAATCTGCTGTACACAGCCATTTTCTTGTTATGTTCTTCTTGTTTACCAGTCTCTTCTCTTCGTTTCTTTGCTTTGAACGATTCAAAATTTGTCTTTATTCCTTCTACAAGACAAAACTTCTACTTAGGCCACACCAATCTGATTCCTTGTTCGACGGACCCGCCCGCACCTATTTTTTTCAAAACAGAATTTTTTTATATTTTTTATATTCCCGCTTCCCGCATCCGGAAATGTAATCATGTCCATTTTCCGCACCGTTTTTTTTGTAAATATTATAAAAAGATATCAACATTTGATTTTAAAATCACAGTCTCAGGACTTTCCATCGAAATTGAAGTAGAAGGCTCAATTAAAATTATAGGCGGCTGTAACACGCGTTCGGCGAAGCCGGACGCCCACCAAGCTGTAAGCTTGGTGCCTTACGGCAGGGGGTCTGGGGGCCGCTCAAGGCCCCCAGAAGCTCTGGCATAAATAGAGCAAAATCCTGCATTCTCGCAATTTCCTGGCACCTAATTTCATCTTTCAAATGACCATTTTTTATGTATGAAATTAAAGAAAGAAAGAAAAAAAAAACTCACAAGAAATTTCATTTTTTTTATGTTAGTTTTTTTATTTTCATTACCTTATGCTTAAAATTCATTTACTTTTAAAGGAGTTTTATTTAAATAATCATCCGGATTGTAAGAAATCTTGATCGATTTATTTTGAATAACTCCATGCATTTGTAAACAAATGACCCCCATTTTCTCTCTAAAGACTGTTACGCGTATTTAAATCATACAATTATTTCTCAAGCATTGACAGAAAATTAATATATCCTCTGATTTTCTCTTTTTGTTTGTAAACTGTTCAATAAGTCGGATACATAAATCATTTGGAAATGTTATTTATTTGAGGTCGAGTCGTCAATATTCTACTTTCGTTTTTGACCTTGATTCTCTGAACACCACGTGGGCTTTGAAAAATGAACTTCAAAAGATACTGTTTTCCAGATTCTGAACAATATGATCTACTACACTTTCTTTAATTTGACTAATATTATTCCATAACATTATTACATAAGATTGTCATCCTATCTGATTGTCTTCACGTTTTAAACAACAAAAGCCAACGAATTAATGACCATCGGAACGTCTCTATTGTTATCGTTCAATGACCACCGGAACGTCTCTCTTGTTATCTTTGAAAAGAAACGATGCATTCTGACTTTAAATAGACAACCAATCAGTGACCTGAATTCATTCATGTGAACTATATTTAGCCCAAGGTAAACACTGACTTTTCATCCTTGTTTATCGTGACCGCGACTTTGCGACAATACGTCTCTCGGCTGCCTGTAAACATTTGAAAAAGATATTTTTTTCTTTTTGAATATATATTTTTGTCAGTGAAGTAGCCGGCACTTGAAGCCACCGTAAGCGGCGGATTTCCGCCGGCTACCGGCTTCAATTGAAAGCCCTGCAGTCTAACCTGTATATAACGATTTTAAACATAAAAGCACCCCACCACACTTTGTAAATATCTGTAAGAATATTTGTTTCAGCATGAAACCTATTTATCCAAAGCGGGAGTGCTTCGATCTAAATTTATAATGTTCAGCGGAAATACCTGTAAAGAACAAAAAGTTGGTTACTTTCCCCCTTACTTATATTCCCTACCAAAAATGGTTGTTGTGAGAATAAAGTACAAAGAACTTCTGAAGGTTTTGCCTTCAACTGCAATTATATTGTATGCTGGCGAAACAAAACTATCCATCGCCGCTGTATGTTTATGCACCTGTCCTGATTGATTGAGGGGCCTGTCGTTCAGCAGTTATCGTTTGTTGATGTTGTTCATTGGTATTTTCCCGTTTGGATATACATGAATCGATATATAAATTAGATCGTTGGTTTTCCTGTTCGAATTGTGTACGCTAATAATTTTGGGGTCCGTTATAGCCTGCTGTTTGGTCTGTATCAAAGCCCTGTGTAAAAGGCCGTACTTTGACCTGTGTTTGTTATTGTCAGGTTGAGAACAACCCTCCCTCAGACAAGGGGTCATTTTACTGATGTAGAAAAGAAAATAGAAATACCAAGGATTTGTATAGTTCTTCTATACAAAACCTTTGAAAAATTAGAATTTTGTACTCAAAAAGAGGAGAGTTCCATCATATTTTTAACAACTTTTTCTAAAAAAGGGGTCCACTTATTTTGAATAATATTAAACTGTTAAAGTAAATGTGTTAACATGGTTAAAGTCCAGGAATATTACATAATTCTTGGACATGTTTTGACCATTTAATACCAGATAGATATATAGTTCTTTGATAAAATATGAGCCCTTTTGTACAAACAAATATATATTATAACTTATATTGATCCCTCATAAAACATGTAAAAGGGATATTTATAACATTAAGGGGTTGTCCCCAAACTGATTATGACTTGGATGGAGAATTGTCTCATTGTCAGTCACACATGATGATAGACCAGATTTAATTATTTCTTGGTGAACAGGGAAAAAACACTTCAGAAATTAAAGAAATGTCAAAGTACAATTGATAAATCAAGCTTTAATATTGTCAAAACCTACTATTTTATGTTTTCAAAAAAAAATTATAATCGCTCGCCTTTACTTTTCAAGCTTCGCCTCAAAAATTTGCAAATTAAATATTTTTTTATTAAAATTTTCAAATCGCTCGCTCGCCCCAAATTTTGGAGTCCAAAAATCCGTAGAACAAGAAATTAAATTGGTGTGGCCTTAATGCAATTCAAAATAATAATTAAACAAACGATTGCTTTTCTCGAATTGAGACTAAACCGTGTCAATTGGTAGTCCATTGTAGATTGTTTTGATGTGATATGATCGAAATGAAAATAAATCTACTAAAGTTACATGATATTATGCATTTGCTAGTAAGTGATTCGATAACACTAAAACTTGTTTATGATATGGAAACTATACAGCGTTTCAAAATATAATTGAAAGTTATCAGTACCGCAGAACTGCAATTTCGCCAATTTTTTAATTATTTATTTTTGTGTACTACAAACCTCTTACAACCCCCTCCACTTCGTCAGGATATTGACCTTTTACGAATTCAATGATGAAATCGGACATCTCTTTATTCTCTGCAGAATTATATCTGAAAAAAAATCATTTGAAAATTAATCTTACTGGACATTACAGCTGAACAAAGGAGATCATTTCTTAAGCAAGAGTGTAACAAATGTCGGTAAAATAATCAATGTGTGCTGAAAAGTTGTTTGAATCTGACTTGAAGTATGATAATTAAATAAACTTAATATATCTTGCAAACTTTTCATTTAAAATGACTTAAAAGTTCAGATTTAAACTCGAATTAGAGTTATGATAAAAGATTTTAAATTCTCCCTCATAAATTCGTCCGAATTTAAAACATTTCTAATCTATCTACATGGCGAAATAAGAAGCAAGTCAAAATGTAGGTTTGGTTTGCTCGCAGTAACTTCGATCTCCATTCAAGTTCTAAGAAAATATCACAAGATAAACAAATGTGGAATATACTTAAAGCGATTTCCTGCAACTCCATTTTCATGCTACCCTTTTTAACAATATGTACAACGTTTTGGTTATCAGTATACAACTTGACAAATTTTCCTGCTAATTCAGACTTAAAACATGAAATATTGTTTTCTACAGTTTTTAGCTCTCTCCATGTAGAACTTTTGTCTCGATCAAGAACATCAAACATAAAATGTACAATTTTGTTATCATTTGAAATAAACCCTGCACCAGCGTACTGACTAGCATCAGTAAATATTACACGCTGAGGCATTCTATTCATAGGTACAATTCGTTTGAAAGACAATGACTCGCACTCAAAATACCAAAACTTTAACTCTTCTAAAATATAATCATTTACTAGAATTTTCTCATCCCATGAATTTCTACAACATACTAACATATGCATGTGCTTTGTCATTATCTGGCAAACATTACCAAGTGCGGGAATCATGGATATAATTTTTCCGCATATTTTTGCTATGTTTCGACAAGTAAAATGCGTATTACCTTCAACTAAATTAGAAATAGCCTCTTTTAAGGTTCTTAATTTTTTGGTCGATATTTCTAAAGTACAATCTTTAAAATTCCAAACAAAACCCAACCATTCAATCACTTGGACTGGTTCCCATACACTCTTTTCTGTATTAGCAATAAAACCGGAAAGCAGTAAATCTTTTTCGACTATTTTTGATATTTTTGAACAAGTTTCAAAATTTTCAGCAATTCCCATACCGTCGTCTAAATAAACTACCATAGGGAATCCTAATGATCTCCAATATTTAACTAAAACACGTACGGTCTTTGTAAATACATGACCAGCCGATGAAAGTCCAAAAGGTAAAACTGTAAAATTAAAATATCTAGCCGTATCGCCATATTTCCAAGAGAATCCCAAATATATTTGATGATCGGGGTGAATGTCCAAATGATGGTAACCCGACTTCATATCAAATTTAAACCCAAAACTGTTAGAATTGACAAAATTTAAAGCTTCTTTTACTCCTTCGAATTTTACTTTCTGTTTTTCAACAAATTTATTAATATGTCTTAAATCTAAAACTAGCCTTTCTTTTCCTGAACTATTAACCGAAACAGTAAGTGGATTAACCACAAATGTGCATTTTACTTCTGTTATACAATTTTTTGATAAAAGTTCCTGAATAGAATTTTCAACAAACTCTGAATGCTGTAAGGCTGATCTATTATTTTTGAGAAAAACAGAAGGTGGATCACTAAAAAATGGAATTCTATAACCAAAATCAATAACGTTCATAATAAAATCATTAGCACGAAGTACATTTTTCCAATATGATGAATGTTTTTTCAAATTGCCTTTAACATTTACAAGATTTTTGCCAGATTTTTTCTCATAATTGTTACCAAATTCAAATAAATACTCAACTTCGTCAGTTTCTGTGCTGTTACTGTGTCTTTCCTGTGTGTTGATCCTGCTGGAACTTTGGTGCACTAAAAGTGTCTGTAGGGGTACTTCTTTGGGGACAGTTCCGTGCGAAATGCCCGGGTTGATTGCAGTAGAAGCACTTGTATGTTTCTTTGACTCCGTCTGTACCACCGACTTGGCTAAGGCCACGAAAAAAGCTTCTGGAATTAAATTTTCCTCGACTGGAACCACTGTTTGCAGCATCGGGTTTATTGTACGGCTTATAGTTTCTTTTTCTAGCAGCCCTAGAAATAGCAGCGCGTAAATCACTAGCATCTTCTTTATTTTCTGCCAACGGACTATCCAAATATTCCTTTACTGTGTCCCAACCGTGTTTATCCGCTATCTTAAGGATCTTATTCCGCTTTCGAAGTACTTCTTTCTCCTCGGAAATGATACTACTAACTTCTGTAACGTTGCCCAACTTTATACAGCTTTCAATGGCGGAAAGTTTTCAAGCGTTCGGAATTAAACGAATGTTGAATCTTTATTCCTTCGCTCTTGAATGTGAATTCTGTTTTTTCGACACCGGTTGCCTTTGTACTTTTGCCAAACCGAGCTTCAAAATGGTTAATCATCGACTCTTTCTGTTTCTCTAATGCGTTGTTTAAAGCTGAAGTGAAAAGCGAAATGGCCCCATCGGTAGTCAACTCTGTATCATGATGATCTTCACCAGTAGCGTTATGGTCTTGTTCAGAACCCGTGTCGGACATACTATGCAGAACGTGTTGTTACTTTGAAGTTACTGTGAGAACCTCGATACAAATTATCCAAGTATCGGACTTATATACCGCACCCGTATTCCCGCCTATGAAATGCTCGTGCAGTACTCACTAAAGACTTATATATAGATTACTATCCAACCAGTTCTTCAAACTTGTTTTACAACTTGTTCTACAAACCACAGTTACTAAAGATAGAAATAGATAAGGGAAAACCCCAAATATAACGGAATAGAAATAAATGGAAGTAGCTCTTTGATCATGTTTTGCTTTAGTTTTTTAATTAAAAAAAAAATCTGTTTCAATGTCGTTAATCACAGATAATCGACCATAATCATTTCCGAAAACCGAATTGTTTACTGATAAATGTTGACACATACATAACTGATTAATTGCATGTAGATAAACCATGCGGTTTTTTTTCAATTTCCAACGGAATTTTAAAATCATTTAATTATAAACATACTTAAGGATATTGCCAGCTTCGTTCTTTGTTTTCCAGATGAAATCCTTTTCAGTCATACCTTGCTGGAAACCACACCGTATTGATTGCTGAAAGGGAAAAGATACGCTCTTATGCATTTGAATGCATTTAATTGCATGCATGAAATAAAAAAAACTGAGAACTGAACAAATGCATATGTGTAGAAAGTCTCAAATTATACAAAAAAGTAAAATATATATACATAGAATTTCACGACTTCATTAATATTACGTTTTAATAAACACAACAACATGTATTCAAAGTTAGTAAAATGTCCCAGTTTTTGTACAATTAATACACAAATTGTAAGCGTGCAATATTTATGCGAATCTTTTGCCGACAACAATCATGTTCAACGCTTATAGCTTTGTAATCCGTTGAAAAATAAAAATAAATGACAATTTGCTAAAAGTATTGAATTTTCATTTCGCAAACATAGTGCATATTGTTAATGTTATGTTGCACTACATAAAAATAAAGATTGTATATATATATATATAAGCTATCCCTTCCTTCATGCACAATGAATAATTACTTACTGCAATTTGTGCAGGGACGTTAATCTTTTGGCTTCCTTTTTTTGATGCATCTGTTTTTGAGTGTAGCATTTGAATCAAAATATCCACTTTCTTTTCAACATTATTTTGATTTTCTTGCACT
Source organism: Mytilus edulis (assembly GCA_019925275.1). Lineage (NCBI taxonomy): Eukaryota > Metazoa > Mollusca > Bivalvia > Mytilida > Mytilidae > Mytilus > Mytilus edulis. The sequence goes on from CM034356.1 coordinate 59,012,163, forward strand.
TTTACCAGCTGTCTTTTCATTTTGATGACTTCACTTGTTAAAGTGTCAATCTAGAAGAAATACAAATAACTAAATCATTTGTAAAACATGAATTACAAAACTTAATGAAGTTTATCATTTAGGAAATAAAAAAGATACGTCATACATAAATATATACTGTATGTACCCCCCCCAAAAAAAACTCTAAATGTATGAGAGTCATTGACTTTTTACAAGTTGTGTTTATTACAGATTAAAAGCACAACATTATTATTTATTCATCTGAAAAAATCAACAAATTTAAGATTAATTATGTAAATGAGCATCTATACGCAGGTTGTTACTGTCTTTTATAATTGAACAACATTGAATAATTGTAGCAAATAACTCTGGCGATATTTCACTAAATTCAAGCATTTTGATTATTGTTTGAATTTTAATTTCCCATGGAAAAATTCTTTTGGCATTATCTGCCTCTCTTTAATATATTTTTCTATTTATGTAAAATTTGAAAATCATGATAACTGGTTTGATGATTTTTTGTCCTGACTGGAATGAAATCCAGATGATTTTTACGAAATAAAGAAATATGAACATGTATAACTGTCTTATACAAATAATCCGTGTTCAAAAGTCTGAATAAAAGGACAAATCTGTGCAGTCTTTGAAAATGATAGTCTTTTGATTCCATCAAGGAGGTTACTTAAAGTTCTCATATAACTAGTCACGATACCAATCCTCTATAAACAGGCTTCTATTGATTCTCAAAATATATTCACTTATGAATGTTATATATAATATAAAACAACATATATAATGACGTGAATATATGACAGCATGCATTCGTTATTCGGATTCGGACAAAGATATAAGTGCTACCAAAGCTCCAAAATTAATGGATACTTAAGAAATTAGAAATCCAGAAAGAAGAATACCGAATTGAAACCTGTTACAGATCCAAGTTTGCCGTTTCATTCAGAAGATTCTACTTTAGTAAGTATAGTAAATAAACAGGAATGTATATTGTTCAGGGTTTGGGATGTCGATCTAGAATGATGCAAAAATGCGTGATATTTAAAGATACCATTTATTAATAAATTACAAATAAAGTTTTGTTGGATAATGGAAAAATGCACACAAGTTCAAGAGAATATTTATCATTTAATTGTAAAATCAAATGACAGAAAAATAAACGTAAATAAAACAAATTAAGAAAGTTTAACTTGGTGATAGAACAATTTCCTACAAATATAAATGTAAAGTGTTAAATGTTTAAGCATATTTGATAACAATGTCTCAAAAGTGTCCCCCAGCTAATTGATAAATGTGTCAGCTTCGAAGGCATAAAGATAATTGTATATATACTTTTAAAATTAATAGACTTGAACAATTAAGATTGAGTCATTCTGCCTTTATCCGATATAGTCCATTGTTTATTGAAAGAGATCGAAGAAAGCTATTGTATTGAGTAACAAAATATTCACGTGTCAAATTAAGTCCAGTTCTGCTATTTAAAGTCGTACAAAACTATTTGGTTCATTAGACTGTGAACCAGAATAACCTGTAGTTAGCAGCCTATCTTTTAAGGTTAGAACATATGTTAACATTGTTTTATAGTTTGTTTTTGAAATTTAGAGGAATCGCGATCAAACAATGTAAAGATGTTTTCTAGTAAAGTAATTTTATTCACATTCGCAAGTAAAATCGTGATAAATTATAGGCAAAGTTTGAGATAAAATTAAGTTAAATAATTTCGATAAAAGGTTCTTTACTTATAAAAAAAAGTATTTAACTTATTCGTATGGATAACTTTTGAAAATACAATTATTAATTTGATTCTTGATTAAATATTAAAAGTAAACGAATTCAGGGGAGATAACAGATGACACGACTGTTCATTTATGGCGCGTATACTATTGTCGGGTTTTGTATTATTGTTTGATTTATATCGCGAATTATTTGATGTATACCTATGATGGAAAAGTAATGTAATAGACTCTATTGTAAATACTTGATTAGACTGTGAACCAGAATAAAATGTAGTAAGCAGACTGGATTATCTTTTAAGGTCCCGTTGTCCTACCGAATCCAAGCTAGTTCACAAAAATGTAACTTCAATTTGAGTAGTTCCCCGCAAAAAAGAATTGATAAAACCATGAAAGAAAGACTACAACACGAATTACAAAAACGGGATCAAGTTCCCGCATAATAGATCGTTAACAACTTCTCAAATGAGGGGATTCGCCCTTTATTTCATTTGATTTGGTTAAAATATATAAGGTTAAAAGGTGGGGATCTTGACTGTTTACAAGTTCTCAATCAGGAGGGGATGGCATGCAGTGACCCACAGGGCACGCGCCTTTTATTTTATTCTATTTGTTTAATTGTACCATACATAAAATTCATATGGTTTAGGGGTGGGGATTTTGTTTCATTGTCCTAGGGTCATTACTGGAGAATGCGTGTGTCTATCACTTACGTTTTTCAAGTTAAAATCATTTGAAAATCCACATGGTTCTAAAGTCAACATCATATATTTAAATTGAAATATATTGTAAAATTGTAGAATATTTTCAGTTTTTGCCGCAGTTTCAATTATACAATATTCACATAGCTACCGAAAATGAATAGATAATTCCGATTAGCGGCTTTTGACTCCGTTTTAATTTAAAATTGACCATGCAACTTTAGTTGTATAGCTATATGTAGATACGCATTGAAAACCCAATTAACGTATTGATATTGTATATAAATATTGATTTTGCAACAGTTCGTTTAGACACCATGGTAGTGCGAATGATTGGTCTTTATTTTCTTTAAAATATTTATCTTATTTTGAAAATAAATTAACATGTGTGTACAATAATAATCAGAGAATGATAACAAGGATCAAGAATCGGGTTAACAAAGAGATACAAGTGGTTTTGCTGAAAATAGAAAACTCCGATGAATAAATCAGAATGAAGTGTACGTCACTGTTTTGTATTTATTCCATTATTTGATATGCCTTTCTTTTTGTGTGGTTAGTATTTTTAAATTAAAGGACATTCTTGTTGGGGTAAAATATTGTTTCAATTATTTTCCTTTAACCGACATGACCGACAAAATTTAGATCACAAAAGAATAAGGATATTTAACACCTAAACACACGTTATCATTAATTTTCAAAGATAATAAAGAAATATTTTTTTAGATGTTTAATCTTTATAAGTTAATTGAAGTCATATGAAACCTCAAATTAAAAAAAAAATTAAAAATACTTCATATACGTTTTTATATCAAAACGGATAGTTTGCATTAATTAATTTATGTTCATTTACACTTCTTGAAGAAAATTATTTATTTGTCAACATTTAGAAGTTTCCTTTTTTTAAATTGCTTGCATCCAGGAAGCAATTCGCCGACATATTTTCCATATGCAAGTGACCATAGGTTACAAGAGCGCAATTATTCGTAATGCATTTTCCATAGGGTACCACTAGTGTGCCGTATTTTTTTTTCTCGAAGACTACACAAACTAGGGAAAAACGGGTGGCAGTTCCTGTTTCTAGAAATGCCAGTGTTGCATTACAACAAATAAAAAATATAGGGTCATGCGGCTCAAATTTACTTAAAATGCAGTTGAAAAATATCGTCTACTTTTTTCGCTTAATGAAAAAGGCAATATTTTAATGGCTCCGACGTGCAGAAATTGGAGATATTTTCTATACTTTGTGAAATGTGAATATGATTTTCGGCAATTTTTAAACCTATTTGGATAAGCTTTCGATTAAATGTAATTCCAATCCTGTATCAACCAATCAAAAGCCGTATAGGATTTTATTCTGAGTACCAGCATAAAAAAAACAAACTTGCCGGTAAAATAATGTAAATAAATAATTGCGCTCTTGTAACCCTTAGCGCGACCCTTCTCGTAAACATCCGGTGATCGCAATATACGCAACGATCTGTCACTAATATAAACTATCATCTGATTTAACATGTTATTACTTCATAACAGACAGAGAGTAAAAAAAATGACGATTATAATATACTATTTGTTTGCCAAAAAAAATGACGATTATAATATACCTAACGATTTGTTTGCCAAAACAATGATAAAATCGTCCACAGAAGAATATGCATGCATTGGTTCAATAATTGGATATTAAACATTATGTTTCAACAGTCACTGTGTCATATGACTTTAATTAATTAGATGCTTTTTTATTTATTCATCAATCGGGATCCTGTCCCCAACTATATATCTTTGGCAAAATCGTGTCCGTTGTAAGCAGACAGATAGACAAAATTAAATCACAACATATTACAATTAGTAAACACTGCATTGTGGGAATTTTCATAGATATTAAAGTTTTTAATTACCTTGTTTGCTGATCCTGTAGTCTGATCTTTTCTTGATATACCGTCTGTGACAGGTGTAGGTGACCTGCTAGAATGTACATCTCCAGATAAAGGTGTTCTTAGAAAAGTCGGAATGATTGACCTGCTGGAACATGGTGTACTTGCCAAATTCGTTGGGGTACGAGAATTCATTTGAACGGATGGAGTACTAGAACGACTGACTGATACGCTACTGCATTCCAAAACACTGTCATTTACCGATGACATGGACTCATCGGGTATATTATCCTCTGGTCCACCACATGCTCCTGTCATAGTATCACTGGTTGATGTTTCCACTCTCTGTCTTTTGTTGCTGTTTTCATCTTCACCAGATGAATAGTATCGTAGATGAAGACTTTCATCTTCAATAGACACATTTTCGATTTTATCAAGTTCATCGTCACTAGATAGTAAAGATGAATAATCCATCACGAGTTATAACTACAATACAACTCTTTTTAAAGAAATACAAAATCTAGACTATTAAACTGGCTATCTATAAATGAAGGACAGACTATTTATACTCAAGTAGTATTATTTAGGGTGTGTGTTTTTATATAGGTTGCATAGACAAAGTAAGTTACTGTAAATTAATTCTGAACGTCCGTGCCCAGAAGTTGTCAAGACAAAGGGAGCACTATATTGGCATGTAGAGTACTTCCATACCCAGACGTTTAATGTGTGGTAATAGAAGAACATTTGTCCACAAATGACCGTGCAACAATGTGCATTGATAACGGGATACGTTAAGAAACAGATCGTCATAGATTGAAACATTAAAAAATAAACCACGAAAACCCCTAAATAGTATAGCTATATATCGTGAAAAATGGTATACTAGGGCCGTGTCAACGAAGATTTCATATGACTTGGACGTGTCTTAGGGTGTTCTTATGGCACGTCTTAGTACTAAGTCAGTTTAACGAGTGTCTTAATTAAAAATAAAATATAACAAATTTGCTCCAAAGTCGGGATATATCCATAGGTGTCTTACAATGGTCTTGGGATAAACCTAGATAAATATATATATTACAAACATAAAGGAATCTGATGTACAGTAGTTGGCGTTTGTTTATGTAAATAAACGTGTTTCTCGTTTCTCTTTTTTTATATATATAGATTATAGACCGTTGGTTTCCCCGTTTAAATGGTTTTACACTAGCAATTTTGGGGTCCTTTATAGCTTATTATTCGGTGTGAGTCAAGGCTCCGTGTTGAAGGCCGTACCTTGACCTGTATTAGAATAAACAAAATATCCTTAGTATAACTAGTTTATGTTTTTTAAAGATTCGAAAGTCTTGCATTGTTAAAAATTTGTTAACCAATTGCTTTAATATCTATCATTGATTAGGTGCGTTTATATTATTCTGTGTTAGTTTTTGGAACACAACGTATGTTTGATAACCCTTTGGTAGCTAAAAAAGAACTAATCTAAGGCCGTGTTCATATTGACCTTAAATTCTGTGTTGTGTTAGTGTAACTCACACATAAACTAAACATAATTGCGTTCCCATTGATAACACCCAATGTTAACATGCAGTTTAAATCATGTTTTGTCTACATGCAGTCGATAGTCGATGTAGGCCTTGTGTAGGTTAAGTGTGCACAATGAAACTAGGCAATTCAGAACTTTAATTTTCCCATGTATATTTAAAAAAAGAAACATTTTTTTTTTTTATAAAATTAATACTTACAACACTTATTAATAAAGTTCTTTACCGAAATATTTGTCTAAACTTGATATATTTATTTGTTATAAAAACACTTTACGTAGCCTTATTCACCCCTAATCAAGACTCATCCATCATCATTGCCGAACACATAATTCATTTGAAAAGGTCTTCCCGAATCGATTAGACGTACATACTGACAGAAATATTTGCCACTGGTCTGTATACTCAAACAACGATTCACTTATAAATGCATTACTGAAAAAGGGTGAGGTTAATTGTTTGTTTGTGTAGTACATGAGACCCACTCCCTTTGCCAAATACTCATTGGAGACAAAAAAAGCATTTGAAACAAACAGAAGAGATAGAAATGTAGTGATCCTTAACATCGCAATTCTTTTTCTTCGTCTGTAAGCACGCTGATGACGATCCTATGTTTTAATGCGTAATCGAGACATCTTTAAACTACTGCAAATCATCTAAAATGACTTTCTTAAAGGAGCAACCACTTTACTTCCAAAAAAACAAGGGGGGGGGGGGTTCTGAGTCAGATTTTTTTCTCGCGCGAATTTTATAATTAGTTCTGTTTCGTAGGTGCCAATTCAACATTTAACACTATAATGTATGGGGAAACTTTGGATTTAGAATATTTGTTCATTTTATAATCATCTGAATGGCCCAATTTAAAAAAAATCAAATTGTGGAAAAATCCCCCCCCCCCCCCCCCCCCTTTATAAAAGTCGTTTCCTCACTGCTAGAAAAGTTGTTCGAAAATTTGAATTCGGTTCTACGTAATGAACATTCAAATGACATATAGTTTACAAGTGTGAACAAATCTTATGTACAGGTAACTAAACAAGGTGTATAGATGTGAACAAATTTAATGTGAAACTAGTGTACATTACATTAAACCAAATGTAAACATGTTTACTGTACACGGCGTTTGATATGAACACGGCCTTATACATATGATCATCTATAAATACACCAGTTCTAAATACATTGAGATATTCCGGTCATTTGGTGAAGTACTTTTAGAAATAAAATAATAAATTAAATACAATGTATAGTGATATGGGCATCCATCGCATCTCACTCAACAGTATGTTTGACGATGTCAAGTTATTTCGCTAATTTTAATTAATTCGTACTGCCCCTTTTTTAAGATTTAATACAAAACGCTTTTAAACCACACATCCCATATAGCCTGCTATGACGCGACACTTTTTTTTTGTGTTTCTGCTATTGATGGTCATCCAAAGATGCATTACTTTATATTGTCAAATATAAAATTATGTATAAATGTATTGGTATATTTATATTAAAATTTTTCATCAACCAGTATTATACAGAAATGCTAGCATCATGGGTAAAATTGTATAAAAGTTATAGCACGACGGCTAGTTTCTAGGCTTCATTAGTCAAATAGCAAGATCACTATCCAATTAACAACTTATTGATATATCGTTTTGTGAACATTAAATTGTTTATTTGTCTTCACAGCAGGGATTGTGTTATGACTGATAAGAAAATGACCAGCTACTGACTTTTGAAGTTTTTTTCTCAAGCGTATTTTGGAAATTTATTCTGTTAATAACTGTGGCCAAATCTTATATTTGCTATGCTAAATTGTATACAATCGAAGAAAATCAACAAAACCTATATTTTTCCATAACACATCGTTTTCTGGTAATAAAAGGAGACACGGGTAATATGTTCTCTTTAGAAAAGGGGAATGTGAAGAAAACATTTTGTTTTTTTAAGAACGAAAGAAGATGTGAATTATACAATACATGGCCATAATGATTCGTCACGGCCTACAATTTTTTGCTGTATATATTACATAAAATGTACAGGTTTCTTGTCTTCATATAAAAAATGAGGGACCATTTCTTGATGGATTTTAATCAATTTGGTAACAATTGACGCAAAACTATTTTTACAGTGGATGACCGTGAGGGCATTCCGGTGTATTGCTATCGCCTAGATTTCCATTACGTAATATTCGTTTTGGGTTTTTATCCGATCTATAAACATGATAACTACGCGGATAATAACGAGTGCAAAATAGCATTCTTTATCGATTGTTATAAAAACAACTCTTCAATGAATACTGATAATAAATATTTTTGTTTAAACCATTAATTATGAAAATGTGTTGTCGTTAGATAAATATGTATAAGTAAAAACAATCATTGATAATATCTATATGCACATGTATCGAAAAATTGTGTCAAAGCATGCAGGAGAATATCTCAAACAACGTTTTGCGACACTCACTACAAGCACAAGTTGTTTTTTTTTTATCCGGGAAAATATGAATGCCTACTCATATTAAATCTTTTAGAAAAATCGAGTTTCAACAGAAGAGTGTCCACCATGCACTTGCACTGCACTATTATTACAAAAGTAGAATAGAATGAATATACAAATGGATGAAAAATATGTACTGTATATATACATGTAACTATTATTTGAATATAATACATAACAACAAACAAGTATATACTGATTTGTACAAATGTATCACTACAATATAATACTAGTACGGTGAGGTTGAATTTCCCGTCATTTATTCATTATCCACGCAATAAAGTGTATCAGAAAAAAAAATATGTGTACATTAAGCTCAGTTTTAAGTATAGAGCCGTGTGATTTTTTTCTGTGACAAGTGATTTTGTCCATCCACAAGAACTTGCGGTCATCCGATGTGCAGTACTTCGGTACTTTGATTTTTTTTTGTTATTTGGTTATTTTGTTGTGAAGCGTTATCTATCAACTTCTGCTAATCTAAACATTTACGTAACCTTTGTCCGAAAAAGCTGTAATTTCTTACGAAATTAAATTTAAAAAAATACACTTATTTGCGCGCGTCAAGAGAAGACAAAAATATATAAAGAAAAAATTATAACCAAATAAACAAATACACTGTAGACAATCCTGTGTTTCAACACATGGTTTGTGAAAATACATCTGTAATGCCGTCAAAACGTTGTTGTATATAATATTCATAATCACTGACCGATCGATGTATTTATGTTTAAAAAATTAAAACCAGAACTAATACACATCTAAAAGCATTGGAGAGAATGAGGTATGGGATAAATGCAATAGGAATTTTAACGTTCTTCTTTCCCGTACACCAGCAATTGTTGAACTACTATGGTATAGGCATTGTTTAACTGTTCTAACATAAAATGTCACGGTATTGCATTAACTTTCTTTTTATTTTTTTCGATACTTTTATAAAATATTTATAAAAAGCAGATAAGAAGACTTGTTTTTACTTTTTAGAAATTTTTCTATTCTTTCCAGTCATTTCAATTTTTTGTTTGTTACTATAGAACAAAATTTAGCGTTATATGTTTTTATACCGATTAGTTTTTGTGTGATATTGCATGTAATAAGAAACACTTTACCAAGATACACAAATAATGTAATAATCAATAACAGATAAATTGTACACAGTATAAAGTACGGAATAAGTAAACAGACAAGTATCTTCCAAATAAAAGAATGCGGATTAAGTAAAGAAGTATGCTAATAAGGAAAGATTGTGTAATGCAAGCTATTGTGTATTATAGTGTTATTAACTGGCTGTTTCTGTATTGGCACTGGTATAGATTCAAGGTTTGCTATATAGGCTTCGAGACCCGTAGGGTCGAAGGCAAATACAGCTGACAGAAAATCTATAAATAATCCAACTTTTTCAATACAGACTTGTTCTGAATGCTGTATTACATACATTAAATGTGAATGTAGGGCCGATATTTCCAATACGGACTGGCAATGATGTGAATATAGAGCCAATATTTCCAATACGGACTGGCAATGATGTGAATGTAGGGCCAATATTTCCAATACGGACTGGCAATGATGTGAATGTAGGGCAAATATTTCCAATACGGACTGGCAATGATGTGAATATAGGGCAAATATTTCCAATACGGACTGGCAATGATGTGAATATAGGGCAAATATTTCCAATACGGACTGGCAATGATGTGAATATAGGGCCAATATTTCCAATACGGACTGGCAATGATGTGAATGTAGGGCCAATATTTCCAATACGGACTGGCAATGATGTGAATGTAGGCAATATTTCCGATGATGTGAATGTAGGCAATATTCGATACGATGCAAAGATGTAATTAGGGCCAATATTTCCAATACGGAATGGCAATGAATCTTGAATTACATGCACAATATACATGTATGTTTACATGTAATTAAGGATTCATTGCCAGTCCGTATTGGAAATATTGGACCGGGCCGAAAAGCAATATATATAGATCACGGGATTTATATGACCAGGACGACGTCACCAGTATGAAACATGCCATTTTGGTAGTATAAGGACTGTTTTAAGCGTACTTTTTTAATAAAACAAAATACTACGTAGTATATCTTGAAATTGCAATCTTTACATTTCGATATAAAAGATCAACACAAAACAGTCATGATTGTTTTATTGGTTACTTAAATAGTAAATGGATGTGTAAAATGATGAACAAATCTTGTGTTGATTAGAGCGTAAAGTGCTTTTCAATAAAGTTATTGTATGGTATTTTAATTAAACTAATAAATATTATCAGAGAGCCCTAGAAATGGACCTCTGTTCTGATATCCTAAATAGGAACAATATACAAGTATATGTTCTTGTGCTGTGACACACGCTTTAACGAAATTCTTTGACAACTGATTGTTTAACGCCACTTTCAGCACTCTGTGTTATAGAAGGAGAAGAAGCATCTATTTCCATAAAACGGCTCACAAAGAGCACATTACGAAATAACACATTATTCTAGGCACTAAAGTGCACAGAGAAAGCAACAGACGTTCGTCAGGAAACTATCACTGGCAATACATTTTGTACTAGTATAAATTAGTATAAAAAAAAATGAGGACACTAACATTGTGATATATAGGAACACAACCTTGAAATGCATCGATATTTGATACTAGTCGAAAAAAATATCATTGAAAGCGTAGAATATTTTCTTTTTTATTTGGAATTTATAATACTGGCTTCATTTCTCCGTTCTAAAATGCATAACATTATTTTTCATTGTTTTTTCCGAAATTTTTAACCGCAAAACGTGGGTTAAATGTTTAGTAACGGGAGATCTTTGGAGATTCATATACTCACTATTTTAATGCTATATATTTTTTTAATAATATGGTTTTCAGGGGACCCTTTCTGATTCTATAACAAATTAAATAATATTTGATCAATCGGCAGTTCAAGCTTATTCAAAACACACTACTAATGTTTAAAAGAATCCTTATTTCAAGACGTTTCTACAAATTCCGAGAAAATAAAACCAGAAAGAAAAAGGATGTGGGTAGTAATTACCCAGACCTGACATGGTGCACTGCTAAAATTTGTTTTATATTTATTCTTATAACTAAGATAAGAAAATAATCTTTTTATATCTAACATTTCACAGAATGAATCATATTTTTGTGTCACTTTCAATCATTCATTTCTTTAACTACTTATTTGAAATAAGTTCTTCAAATCAGACATCTGAATCATAATTACATTCAAAACACACATAATGGTTTCCTGGCACACATTTCACTCATTATAGATCTAGCTAGATGTCCGAAAAAGTGCTCTTCTACAAATTTGAATGATTCACGTGTCTGCTTTAATTTACTTTTAATCTATCGTCAATAGTCCAATTACCACGGTAACAGATAAATGTTTCAACTTTCTTATATCTAACATAGGTTGTAATATATTGAATGAATTAATTCACAAGAATAGATTGTGTGATCTGATATCGCCTAAATTTTAGGATGAAATCTAGGGTTTGTCCCAGCATGGAAGTATCAAATTATCATTTAATCTATGCATGGTGACCGTCCGCCAGCCTTTGACAGTTTAACCTTGATGGGCTTCTCCTTTATCATGTTTATGCATCTTCATCTGACCGTAATCAATTCCATTGTTTTATAATTGTTTTTTATATATAATTTATTGTACATACCTTATTGCAAGATTGATAATTTGATATTAAACCTAAAGGAATATGTTTTTTTCCTTCATGTTCTTTGATGCAAATTTTGAACGAAAATCAATTTGACTGAAATTTACAACGGATTAAAGTAGATAGTTTACATAAGATATGCATACAAGTATTTTGGCAAAAAATGAAATGAGACTTCTATCATAATTCAGAAAATGAGATATACCTGTTCCTGGAAAATGATATCTTTTGAAGATAAAATTATGCGTAAATGCTATATGTTAGCAAAACCCCTAATCAACACAATAGGTCTGCATATGCAGTCATTTAGTCATTCAGTGTTTAAACTTAAGTGTATCTACTTTATGATAAGTATAAAATGCAATGCTTAGAAAAATAGAAAGGTCCAAAATATCGGGTTCTATGTTCTAGTAATTAATATGTTTTCTTCTTTTTACAGACAAGACATGCCACCAAAGCACAAACTATCTACCAGTCATGAGTATTTCAAGAAAAAGAAAAGAAGGAAAATGTGTCCAGGGTGTGGAGGAGAATTTGTCGATAGACATTTTGAAAACCATAAAGTTGAATATTTCTGGGACAACAAATGGGAGTGTAGCAAGTCAAACAAATCAAAACGAGAAGAAAACAGTTATCAGGAAGTACCACCAGAACACACTATATCTGGAATGCACCAAGGAAACCATTGTGAAGAACCAAGCACCTCTGGCGTTCAGCAACCTTTGGCTCATACGCAATCAATGATAGAAGTGAAACGCAGGTTCAAAGATCACTTACGAAGCCTCAGTGGAAGTGAAACCTACCCAGAATCTGACAATGAGGATGAGGAATTTTGGTCTAATGTAACTTTAAACGATATTGATATGGATATTGAAAATGAAAACATTCACGAAATCCAAGAGAAAAAACAGCAGACGGACTTTGATACAGCAAAAACAGAGATGATCAAGTCAACAGTTGCAATATTTCAGTCGATTTGCATTTTTCTTTGCTGTTGGCAATCATTCTATATAATTACAGATACTGCCTTAAGTAGCATTTTGTCGTTTTTATCCACAGCATTTAAACATCTTTCTGCTGAAAATGTTGCACTAACAGGTGTTTCATCAATATTTCCCTGCTCAGTGTATATGTTGTACAAGAATCTCGGCATGAAAAAAGACAATTTTTCGAAATACGTGATATGTAAGAAATGTTTCACTTTGTACAACTATGAAGACTGTATAATAATAATTGAAGGGGAAACGTCTTCAAAGAAATGTTCGAAAGTTATGTTTCCAAACCATCGACAAATTGCTAGACGAAATCAATGTGGTGAACCATTACTGAAATCTGTGAAACTAAAGAGCGGAGACATAAAACTATATCCGTATAAGACCTACTGTTACAAATCTGTGAAAGAATCACTCTCTACAATGGTAAAACAGAAATATTTTGAAGATAAGTGTGAAGAATGGAGACACAGACGACAGGAACCAGGAGTTATGACAGACGTGTATGACGGAAAAATTTGGAAAGAGTTTGGGGAAGACAAAAATCAACACTTTTTGAAAACTGAGAGAAATTACGGTCTGATGCTAAATCTTGACTGGTTTCAACCATTCGAGCATGTTCGATATTCTGTTGGCGTCATCTATGCTGTTGTGTTGAATTTGCCACGAGAAGAACGATTCAAACTGAAAAATGTGTTTCTAGTTGGCATTATTCCGGACATGTCTGGCGAACCATCAGTCCAAACATTTATTAAACCATTTGTCGAAGAAATGAAAATTGCTTGGAGTACCGGATTTCTTTTGCGATCACACAACAATCCGAAGAAAGATGCAAGTTTTAAATTAGCGTGCCTTTGTGTTGGATGTGATATACCTGCTACGAGAAAGTTATGTGGTTTTTTAGGGCATGGTGCAACCCTAGGGTGCTCCAAATGCACAAAGAAGTTCCCTGGAGAAGTCGGGAAAAAAAATTATGGAGGCTTTGATGTACCCAATTGGAGATCTCGCTCTTTACATGACCATCTTTATAACCTCGAGAGAATTAAAGAAGCTACAACAAAAACAGACAAAGAAAACATGGAGAGTCAATTCGGCATTAGATATTCACCTTTATGCGAACTTGATTACTTTGATCCGATTCGTATGTCTGTTATTGATCCGATGCATAATTTATACCAAGGAACCGCAAAAAAAATGATTAAACTTTGGTCAGAACTTAAAATTTTAGAAAGTGATAAATTAAAAATTATTGAAAAGCGTGTTGACTCTGTTTCTGTTGCAGCTAATGTCGGCAGCCTTCCCAGAAAAATAGCTACATCATTTGGCGGTTTCACAGCTGATCAGTGGAAAAACTGGACCAATGTCTTTTCTATATTTGCATTAAAAGGTGTAATACCATCTGAAGACTTTGAGGTGTGGCGGAAATTTGTTCTTGCCAGTCGGTGCATCACAACAAAAACAATAACCACTGTAGATATACTTAAGTACGAAAAACTAATTTTGGAGTTTTGCTCCGGATTTGAGAGGATCTATGGGGATACAAAAGTTACTCCAAATATGCATAGATCTTCATTACCACATGGCAGATTGCATTCGAGATTATGGGCCTGTTTACTCTTTTTGGCTATTCAGCTTTGAGAGATACAATGGTCATCTTGGATCGTTACCGAACAATAGCAGATCAATTGAACTTCAAATCATGCGACGTTTTCTTCGAGATTCATTCGTTAATTGCCTACAAGTACCATCTGAATACAAAGAAACATTGGACAAAGCGTTCTTTCTAAAAGAACCAACTGCAGTTTCGGTAGATGTACAAACCGATTAAGACGTTTCATGTATTATGTATATGGGAAAGAAAAATGCCCCAATCAGTGATCAACAATGGACCAACATCAAACCATATAGAATACAAAAATCAATGGTTGACAGTCTTTCATCAGGCGAACATGCTGCATTAAAAAACATGTACAAGATATTGTATCCGGGAAGAGAAGATATGATTATCCCGATGTCCAGCAGAAGATGCAGCTCACTCTTTCTTGGGAATGAGGTATTAGGTTCGTGGGATTCAAGGCAGAGGCGATCATCATATATTATGGCATACTGGAACGATTTCGATGGGAGAATAATGCGAGACGCTGAAAGTGTTGTTTTAACTCCAGGAATTGTACAAAAGTATATCCTCCACAACTTGATCGTCGAAGGCAATAATCAGATCCACTTGTTAGCCAAAGTAAACTGGTTTACGCCTCTACCAGCTTCATTACGATACCACTGTGGAGAACCTATCGAAGCTTGGAATAGTGAACTTATTGACACATTTGGTCCATCAGCTTTCATACCCGTACAGAGATTTTACTGTAGATTTGTTCAGGCAGACGGGTTTATATCTAATAAGACAGTTTCCTTCGTTTGTCCTCTTAATAATGGACTAAATGTTTGATAAGCTTTGATGTCATAAATTTTTAAGCGAGGAACAAGATTTTGCAGATGATATATTTTTAATTACTTTATAATTTCTAATTGGCAAACACTTCATGTAAACAAAATTCCACGCGCGTATCATGTATATTAAAGATACAATTACTCTCTAAATACCTGAACCTATATGCAAAAAACACGAAGTTAAAATATCCATTCGTAGTACTAATTTATCGTAGGACGTGTAGAAAAATCCGTTTGTTCGGAACAAAACTCGAGCAGTTCAACCCTGATATTTTAAGATGTCTGCACGTTGATTTTATTTACAGTCAGATAATTTATCATTCATATAATTTTTGGTATATTAGATTAATATTTTCTGTTAAAAATATCTAATTTTCCGCTTTTTCAAAAACGAGGTTTATGTGTTTCCTATATATATGAAGTTTGACAGGGGTCGTTTCAACAAAGCGTCTGATAAAAAAATGTCTTTAGACACTCTTACAGATTTTGAAATGCTTTTTAAATAGTTCGATTGTGTTCTGCACAGGGTTGTGGTGTATTGTTTAAATTCAAATCTGTATTAAATTTTGTTCATCTAGACCTCTGGAATGATTTTTGAAGTGAATATCTTTGTTAACTCTTTGTGAATTAGTTTTATGCATGAAGCGAATTTTTATTTATCAATTGTTTACCAATCTCTTCAACACATTATTTTTACTGAAGAAAAGGATGTGTACTTTGATGGGTTTTACATATGATCTTTTTGTTTTAATATATTTTTTTTTTAAATCTTCCTTCTCCAATTCCGTCTCAAGTGTCCCTTTGAGTTGAGAGAAAAGAGGCCATGGCAAAAAATGAAAAAAACAAACAGAAAAACAATACTTCACATGACACAACATAGAAATTTAATGAATAAGCAACACGAACCCCACCAAAAAATAGGGGTGATCTCAGGTGCTCCGGAAGGGTAAAAATCGAACCTTCCGAACATCATTACTTTTCGCAGGAAACTCAAATGTATAAATAAGAGAGGCATTGAACGAAAAAGTAAGCTAAAAATACATGCGACCAAAGATAAATATCTAAAGATAACAATGACGATAGAATCTCACAAAACGTAAGGCAAGCTATATATGTCTGCCTATGTGTCTAATAATAATAATAATAACTAGAATTGCCATTGCAAGCAATAGCGGATGTCACCCTGGTCCCCCAATTGCCACTAAGTGGCAGCCCTTTTGATTTTTTTAACATTGAATGACATATTTATTTAACAACACATCATTCTGCTAATTTTCTGGAAGTTTTAAGCATTTTGAAAATTTTAAGATTTGTACTGTTTCCATGGCAACAGCGGCCATTTTGGAAATTCCAAAGATGGATGGCAGATCCTCACATGCCAAAGAACATTTTCACAAAGTTCCATTCAATTTTAGAGATTTTCCGATTTTTCACATTCTTGCTGTTTCCATGACAACGGCAGCCATGTTGGATATGCCAACACTCGACTGCACTTCTGCACATGGCCATTAACATTTTGGTATAGTTCCATAACAATTGGTCCATCATATTCTGAGAAATAGTCTGGACAAAAAAGTGTGGAATAATAATAATAACTAGAATTGCCATTGCAAGCAATAGCGGATGTCACCCTTCCCCTATTGCCACTAACCGGCAGCCATTTCAAAATGGTTTAACAGTGAATGCACATATATTTATGGCAATACATCTTTCTGTAAATTTTCAGTACATTCAGAGCATTTTAAAAAAATTCACATTTCTGCTGTTTCCATGGCAACGGCAGCCATTTTGAAAATTTCAAAGTCAAAAGTATCATCTGTACTTGGCAGTTAACAATAATATCAAGTTTCATTAAGTTGAAAGCATTTTGAGAAATTTTGACTTTTTTGCAGTTTCCATGGCAACGGTGGCCATTTTGGAATTTCCAAAGTCAAAAGTCTCATCCAGACTTGCCAGTCAACTATCATATTAAGTTTCATCAATTTTGGAGCATTTTGAAATTTTTGAAACATTTGATCCTGTATCCATGGTAACAGAGTAGTTCCAATGATTGTCATAATCATTCAAAACCTGTATATAGTGGACAACTATATTGTATAAAAATTTGATGATTTTAAGTTCAAGCATACCAAAGTTATTCACCAAACCCGGAAGTTTTTGGAGCATTTTGACCTTTTTGCATTGTTTCCATGGAAACGGCAGACATTTTGGAAATTCCAACGCCAATTTCCACATCTACCAAAGTTGCTCATCGTTATGCTAGAATTTCAAAAATTTTGAAGCATTTTCATATTTTTGAAATTTTTGGTGTAGTATCCATGGCAACATAGTAGTTCCAATGATTGCCAAAATCATCCCAAACCAGTATATGGGTGGCACCTTCATTGTATTAAAATATGATGATTCTGAGTTTAAGCATCTCCAAATTATTCCAAAAAAACAAAAAGTGGAATTTTTCACAATTGTTCCGTTTCCATGGAAACGGCAGCCATTTTTTATGGTCTTACACCCTACTGCAACCCGCAATTTTGTGTTCCCTATTATACTTAACTATCATTAACATTGGTTCCATTGGATCCGAGAAAAGTGGCGGACAAAATAGTTGGAAGAATAATAATAATAACAAAGAAACAGAGGAAAAGCAATATGTCACCCGACATTGTCGATCGGGTGACATAACTAGAATTGCCATTGCAAGCAATAGCGGATGTCACCCTGGTTCCCCAATTGCCACTAAACAGCAGCCATTTTGATTTTTTGTTCATCAGTGAATGTAGATATATGCATTGCAAAAGATCTTTTTGACGGTTTTCATAGCGTTATGTACGTTTTTCAATTTTTATCAATTGTGCTGTTTCCATGGTAACGGTCGCCATTTTAAAAATTCCAAAGTCAAACTACTGCTGTATATTCTTCATCCCATAATAATATACAATTATATGACATTTGATGTCTGTAGAACTCTTTTAACACTTATGTTCTGGAATGTTCCATGAAAAATTCACCCCCCTCAAATTATATCTAGAGACCCCCTAGTTGAAAAAAAAAATGTACCATGTTGAAGTGTGCATGAGTCTCTTTATATCATAGAAGTTTCATATACATTGGAACACATTTCTATTTTTCACATTTTTGCTGTTTCCATGGCAATGGCAGCCATTTTTTTAATTCCAAAGTAAGGTGCAAAACTACACATGGTGATTAACATTATGTTATAGTTCCATCAACATTGGTCCATTCAGTTTCGAGAACTAAGCTGGACAAAAAGTGCGGAATAAGAATAATAAGAACTAGATTTGTAATTGCTAGCAATAACGGATGGCACCCTCGTCCCCCCATTGCCAGGCGAGCGGCAGCCATTTTGGAAATTCCAAAGTCAAAGAGTGCATCTACACTTGCAAATTATCATTTTTGCAAAATTTCATTGAGTTTGGAGCATTTTGAAATTTTGGACAATTTTGCTGTTTCCATGGTTACGGCGGCAATTTTGGAAATTCCAAATTCAAAATGCAACTCCACACATGCCAGTCACTATTCTTGTAAAGTTTCATCCAGTTTGCAGTACTTATTTTTTTTTGGAAATTTTGAACATTTGTGCTGCAACCATGGTTACAGTAGATAATTCCAAAATTCTAAAAGCGTACATCTCATTGCCACATGTCATGTTATATATCAATACAGTTTCATTCACTTTGGTGCACTACTCTCTGAGAAAATGCTGATTTTATGCATTTTTCCATAGGGTCAATGCAAAACTTGGCCCCTGTTTCCATGACAACGGCGGCCATTTTGAACTATCCAAATATTGGCTTGACACCTTGGCATACTGGAGAACATTTTCATAAAGTTTCATCCAGTTGGATCTTATAACGAAAGAGTTCGAATTTTTGATATTTTAGCTGTTTCCATGGTAACGGCAGCCATTTTGAAAATTCCAAAGTCAAACTGGAAATCAGCACATGCCAGTTAACATTCCTGTGGAGTTTCTTCCAGTTTGGAACACTTTGATTTTTTTCGCATTTGTGCTGTTTCCATGGAAACGGCGGCCATCTTTTACCATTCCATAGCAAGGTGCACAACTTCAAATGGGGTTCCTCATTATAGTTGAGTTCCATAAACATTGGTCCGTTCAATTCTGAGAACTCGCGCGGACAAAATGTGTGGAAGAAAAATAAAAATAACTAGATTTGTAATTGCTAGCAATAACGGATGGCACCCTCGTCCCCCCGTTGCCAGGCGAGCGGCAGCCATTTTGGAAATTCCAAAGTCAAAGAGTGCATCTACACCTGCAAGTCATCATTTTTGCAAAATTTCATTAAGTTTGGAGCATTTTGAAATTTTGAACAATTTTGCTGTTTCCATGGTTACGGCGGCCATTTTGGAAATTCCAACTTCAGAATGCAACTCCGCACATGTCAGTCACTATTCCTGTAAAGTTTCATCCAGTTTGCAGCACTTAATTTTTTTTTGACATTTTGAACATTTGTGCTGCAACCATGGTTACAGTAGATAATTCCAAAATTCTAAAAGCAGACATCTCATTGTCACATGTCATGTAATATATCAATACAGTTTCATTTACTTTGGTGCACTACTCTCTGTGAAAATGCTGATTTTATGCATTTTTCCATAGGGTCAATGCAAAACTTGGCCCCAGTTTCCATGACAACGGCGGCCATTTTGAACTATCATAATATTGTCTTGACATCTTGGCATACTGGAGAACATTTTCATAAAGTTTCATCCTGTTGGATCTTATAACGTAAGAGTTAGAACTTTTGATATTTTAGCTGTTTCCATGGTAACGGCAGCCATTTTGAAAATTCCAACGTCAAACTGGAAATCAGGACATGCCAGTTAACATTCCTGTGGAGTTTCTTCCAGTTTGGACCACTTTGATTTTTTTCGCATTTGTGCTGTTTCCATGGAAACGGCGTCCATTTTTTACCATTCCATAGCAAGGTGCACAACTTCAGATGGTGGTCCTCATTATAGTAGAGTTCCATCAACATTGGTCCATAGGATTCCAAGAACTCGCGCGGACAAAATGTGTGGAAGAAAAATAAGAAAAAAAAGAAACGTAGAATAACAATATGTCACCCCAACTCCGTTGAGGGTGCCATAACTAGATTTGCCATTGCAAGCAATAGCGGATGGCACCCTTTCCCCATTGCCAGGCCAGCGGCAGCCATTCAGAAAAATTTTGCTGTTTCCATGGCAACGGCGGCCATTTTGAAAATTCGAAACTCAAAAGTTAAGTCTACATAAGCTAGGCAACATTTGTTATAAGTTTCATTAAATTTAAAGCATTTTGAAGTTTTTCATAATTTTGCTGTTCCCATGGTAACGGCGGCCATTTTGAATATTCCAAAGTCAAACCCCCGCTGCAATTTTTGCCCTCCATAATCATAATTATACCATTTAATGTCTCTAGAATAAATTTAACATTGATGTTCTGGAATGTTCTGTGAAAATTCAAAGTTTTGACCTTTTTGCATTGTTTCCAAGGTAACAACAGATATTTTGGAAATTCCAACGCCAAATTCCACAACTTCCAATGTTGCTCATCGTTACTGTGAAGTTTTATGAAGTTTGGAGCATTTTGATATTTTTGAAATTTTTGGTGTAGTTTCCATGGCAACATAGTAGTTCCAATGAGTGCCAAAATCATCCAACACCTGTATATAGTGGGCACCTACATTGTATTAAAATATAATGATTCTGAGTTAAATAGTATCCAAATAGTTCACCAAAACAAACAACTGGATATTTTCACATTTGTTCTGTTTCCATGGTAACGGCAGCCATTTTTTACCATTCCAATGTCTCTTGCACAACTTCACATGGCGGTTCATAATATGGTATAGTTCCATCAACATGGGTTTGACCAATTCCGAGAAATAGCATGGACAAAATGTGTGGAAGAATAAAAATAATAATAACTAGATTTGCGATTGCAAGCAATAGCGGATGGCACCCTTCCCCTATTGCCAGGTGAGCGGTAGCCATGGTAACGGCGGCCATTTTGGAAATTCCAAACTCAAAAGTCAAGTCTACATTAGCCGAGCAACATTTGTTATAAGTTTCAATAAATTTGAAGCATTTTGAAGTTTTTTGTATTTTTGCTGTTTCCATGGTAACGGCGGCCATTTTGAATAATCCAGAGTCAAACCCCCGCTGCAATTTTTTCCCTCCATAATCATATACAATCATATACCATTTAATGTCTCTAGAATAAATTAAACATTGATGTTCTAGAATGTTCTGTGAAAATTCAAAGTTTTGACCTTTTTGCATTGTTTCCATGGTAACAACAGCGATTTTGGAAATTCCAACGCCAATTTCCACATCTTTCAATGTTGCTCATCGTTACTGTGAAGTTTCATTAAGTTTGGAACATTTTGATATTTTTGAATTTTTTGGAGTAGTTTCCATGGCAACATAGTAGTTCCAATGAGTGCCAAAATCATCCAATACCTGTATATAGTAGGCACCTACATTGTATTGAAATATAATGATTCTGAGTTAAATAGTATCCAAACAGTTCACCAAAACAAAAAACTGGATTTTTTCACATTTGTTAGGTTTCCATGGTAACGGCAGCCATCTTGAAAGTGCCAACCCCAAAAAGCAAATCTTCATTTGGTGGTTCACATTATGGTATAGTTCCATCTTTTTGGGTCCATTCCCATGAGAGTTCCAGACTGGACAAAAATGTGTGGAAGAAAAATAATAATAAAAATAAAAAAAACAAAAAGAAACGTAGAATAACAATATGTCACCCAAACTCCGTTTAGGGTGCCATAATAAAAAGAAAACTAGATTTGCGATTGCAAGCAATAGCGGATGGCACCCTTCCCCTATTGCCAGGTGAGCGGCAGCCATTTTGAAAGTTCCGATGTCAAAGACCGCATTTACAGATGTCTATTCACATTGTCGTAAAGTTTCATCAATTTTGGAGCATTTTGAAATTTTTGAAATTTCCATGGTAACGGTGGCCATTTTGGAAATTCCAAACTCAAAAGTCAAGTCTACATTAGCTAAGCAACATTTGTTATAAGTTTCAATAAAATGTGAAGCATTTTGAAGTTTTTCGTATTTTTGCTGTTTCCATGGTAACGGCGGCCATTTTGAAAATTCCAAAGTCAACCTGCTGCTGCAATTTGTTCTCACCATAATTACATACCATCATTTAACATAAAATGTCTCTAGAATAAATTTAACATTGATGTTCTGGAATGTTCTATGTTAAACATTTCTCCTGTTTCCATGGCAATGGCAGCCATTTCGGAATTTCTAAGTATTGTTGGTACCTCGGGGCCCCACCACCAACATTTGCACAAAGTTTCATAAGGTTGGCTCTTATAACGAAAGAGTTAGAATTTTGATTTTCTTTTACATTTTTTCAGTTTCCATGGTAACCGCGGCCATCTTGCACATTCCAAAGTCAGGTGCACAACTTCACATGGTGGACAACATTATAGCATAGTTCCATCAAGATTGGTCCATCCAATTCCGAGAACTGTCTTGGACAAAAAGTGTGGAAGAATAAAAATAATAAAAATAATAAGAAAAAAAAGAAACGAACAATAACAATATGTCACCCCAACTCCGTTGAGGGTGCCATAACTAGATTTGTAATTGCTAGCAATAACGGATGGCACCCTCGTCCCCCCATTGCCAGGCGAGCGGCAGCTATTTTGGAAATTCCAAAGTCAAAGAGTGCATCTATTGCAAAATTTCATTGAGTTTGGAGCATTTTGAAATTTTGGACAATTTTGCTGTTTCCATGGTTACGGTGGCCATTTTGGAAATTCCAACTCCAAAATGCAACTCCGCACATGCCAGTCACTAGTTTCATCCAGTTTGCAGTACTTAATTTTTTTGGAAATTTTGAACATTTGTGCTGCAACCATGGTTACAGTAGATAATTCCAAAATTCTAAAAGCGTACATCTCATTGCCACATGTCATGTTATATATCAATACAGTTTCATTTACTTTGGTGCACTACTCTCTGAGAAAATGCTGATTTTATGCATTTTTCCATAGGGTCAATGCAAAACTTGGCCCCTGTTTCCATGACAACGGCGGCCATTTTGAACTATCCAAGTATTGTCTTGACATCTTGGCATACTGGGTCACATTTTCATAAAGTTTTATTCATCTGGATGTTATAATGAAAGAGTTAGAATTTTTGATATTTGAACTGTTTCCATGGTAACGGCAGCCATTTTGGAAATTCCAAAGTCAAACTGTAAATCATCTCATGCCAGTTACCATTCCTGTGGAGTTTCTTCCAGTTTGGAACACTTTGACTATTTTCGGATTTTTGTAGTTTCCATGGAAACGGCAGCCATCTTGACCATTCCAAAGTCAGGTGCACAACTTCATATGCTGGTCCACATTATGGTATAGTTCCATCAACATTGGTCCATACAATTCCGAGAAACTGTGTGGACAAAAAGTGTTGAAGAAGAATAATAAAAACTAGATTTGTAATTGCTAGCAATAACGGATGGCACCCTCGTCCCCCCATTGCCAGGCGAGCGGCAGACATTTTTGGAAATTCCAAAGTCAAAGAAGGCATCTACCCTTGCAAGTCATCATTTTTGCAAAATTTCATTAAGTTTGAAGCATTTTGAAATTTTGGACGATTTTGCTGTTTCCATGGTTACGGCGGCCATTTTGGAAATTCCAACTTCAAAATGTAACTCCGCACATGTCAGTCACTATTCCTGTAAAGTTTCATCCAGTTTGCAGCACTTAATTTTTTTTGGAAATTTTGAACATTTGTGCTGCAACCATGGTTACAGTAGATAATTCCAAAATTCTAAAAGCGTACATCTCATTGCCACATGTCATGTTATATATCAATACAGTTTCATTGACTTTGGTGCACTACTCTCTGAGAAAATGCTGATTTTATGCATTTTTCCATAGGGTCAATGCAAAACTTGGCCCCAGTTTCCATGACAACGGCGGCCATTTTGAACTATCCATATATTGTCTTGACATCTTGGCATACTGGAGAACATTTTGATAAAGTTTCATCCAGTTGGATGTTATAACGAAAGAGTTAGAATTTTTGATATTTTAGCTGTTTCCATGGTAACGGCAGCCATTTTGAAAATTCCAAAGTCAAACTGGAAATCAGCACATGCCAGTTAACATTCCTGTGGAGTTTCTTCCAGTTTGAACCACTTTGATTTTTTTCGCATTTGTGCTGTTTCCATGGAAACGGCGGCCATCTTTTACCATTCCATAGCAAGGTGCACAACTTCAAATGGGGGTCCTCATTATGTTATAGTTCCAACAATATTGGATCACTCAATTCTTAGAAACACGATGGACAAAATGTGTGGAAGAATAATAAAAATAACTAGATTTGCGATTGCAAGCAATAGCGGATGGCACCCTTCCCCAATTGCCAGGTGAGCGGTAGCCATGGTAACGGCGGCCATTCTGGAAATTCCAAACTCAAAAGTCAAGTCTACATTAGCTGAGCAACATTTGTTATAAGTTTCAATAAATTTGAAGCATTTTGAAGTTTTTGTATTTTTGCTGTTTCCATGGTAACGGCGGCCATTTTGAATATTCCAAAGTCAAACCCCCGCTGCAATTTTTGCCCTCCATAATCATATACCATTCAATGTCTCTAGAATACATTTAACATTGAGGTTCTGGAATGTTCTGTGAAAATTCAAAGTTTTGACCTTTTTGCATTGTTTCCATGGTAACAACAGATATTTTGGAAACTCCAACGCCGTATTCCATATCTTCCGATGTTGCTCATCGTTACTGTGAAGTTTCATGAAGTTTGGAGCATTTTGATATTTTTGAAATTTTTGGTGTAGTTTCCATGGCAACATAGTAGTTCCAATGAGTGCCAAAATCATCCAACACCTGTATATGGCCGGCACCTACATTGTATCAAAATATAATGTTTCTGAGTTTAAGCATATCAAAACAGTTCACCAAAACAAAAAACAGGATTTTTTCACATTTGTTTTGTTTCCATGGTAACGGCAGCCATCATGATGATGCCATACCCCACTGCACTATAGAATGTGGTGGTCAACATTATGGTATAGTCCCATCAATATTGTTCAAGCCAATTCTGAGAAATAGTATGGACAAAAAAGTGTGGAAGAATAAATATAATAATAACTAGATTTGTAATTGCTAGCAATAACGGATGGCACCCTTCCCCTATTGCCAGGTGAGCGGCGGCCATTTAGAAAATTCCAAACTCAAAAGTCAAGTCTACATAAGCTAGGCAACATTTGTTATAAGTTTTCTTAAATTTGAAGCATTTTGAAGTTTTTCGTATTTTTGCTGTTTCCATGGTAACGGCGGCCATTTTGAATATTCCAAAGTCAAACCCATGATGCATTTGTTGCCCTCCATAATTATATACCATTTAATGTCTCTAGACTAAATTTAACATTGATGTTCTGGAATGTTCTGTGAAAATTCAAAGTTTTGACCTTTTTGCATTGTTTCCAAGGTAACAACAGATATTTTGGAAATTCCAACGCCAAATTCCACATCTTCCAATGTTGCTCATCGTTACTGTGAATTTTCCTGAAGTTTGGAGCATTTCGAGAATTTCGAAATTTTTGGTGTAGTTTCCATGGCAACATAGTAGTTCCAATGATCACCAAAATCATCCAACACCTGTATATAGTGGGCACCTACATTGTATTAAAATATAATGATTCTGAGATAAAGCATATCCAAACAGTTCACCAAAACAAAAAACTGGATTTTTTCACATTTGTTCTGTTTCCATGGTAACGGTAGCCATCTTGAACCATTCCATGCTTCCTGCAACTCTGCACCTGGGGGTCCTTACTATAGTAGAGTTCCATCAACATTGGTTCATTGGATTTCGAGAAATCACCTGGACAAAATTTGTTGCAAGAAAAATAATAATAACTAGATTTGTAATTGCTAGCAATAACGGATGGCACCCTCGTCCCCCTATTGCCAGGCGAGCGGCAGCCATTTTGGAAATTCCAAAGTCAAAGAGTGCATCTACACCTGCAAGTTATCATTTTTGCAAAATTTCATTAAGTTTGGAGCATTTTGAAATTTTGGACAATTTTGCTGTTTCCATGGTTACGGCGGCCATTTTGGAAATTCCAACTTCAAAATGCAACTCCGCACATGCTAGTCACTATTCCTGTAAAGTTTCATCCAGTTTGCAGCACTTAATTTTTTTTGGAAATTTTGAACATTTGTGCTGCAACCATGGTTACAGTAGATAATTCCAAAATTCTAAAAGCGTACATCTCATTGCCTTATGTCATGTTATATGTCAGTACAGTTTCATTTATTTTGATGCACTACTCTCTGAGAAAATGCTGATTTTATGCATTTTTCCATAGGGTCAATGCAAAACTTGGCCCTAGTTTCCATGACAACGGCGGCCATTTTGAACTATCCAAATATTGTCTTGACATCTTGGCTTACTGGAGAACATTTTGATAAAGTTTCATCCAGTTGGATCTTATAACGAAAGAGTTAGAATTTTTGATATTTTAGCTGTTTCCATGGTAACGGCAGCCATTTTGAAAATTCCAAAGTCAAACTGGAAATCAGCACATGCCATTTAACATTCCTGTGGAGTTTCTTCCAGTTTGGACCACTTTGATTTTTTTCGCATTTGTGCTGTTTCCATGGAAACGGCGGCCATCTTTTACCATTCCATAGCAAGGTGCACAAATTTACATGGGGGTCCTCATTATAGTAAAGTTCCATCAACATTGGTCCATAGGATTCCGAGAAACACGACGGACAAAATGTGTGGAAGAAGAATAAGAAAAATAAGAAAAAAAAGAAACGTAGAATAACAATATGTCACCCCAACTCCGTTGAGGGTGCCATAATAATAAGAAAAAAAAGAAACGTAGAATAACAATACGTCACCCTAACTCCGTTGAGGGTGCCATAATAAGAAAAAAAAGAAACGTAGAATAACAATATGTCACCCCAACTCCGTTGAGGGTGCCATAATAAGGAAAAAAAGAAACGTACAATAACAATACGTCACCCCAACTCCGTTGAGGGTGCCATAAAAAAGAAACGTAGAATAACAATATGTCACCCCAACTCCGTTGAGGGTGCCATAATAAGAAAAAAAAGAAACGATGAATAACAATATGTCACCCCAACTCCGTTGAGGGTGCCATAACTAGATTTGCCATTGCAAGCAATAGCGGATGGCACCCTTTCCCTATTGCCAGGCCAGCGGCAGCCATTTAGAAAATTTGTGTTGTTTCCATGGCAACGGCGGCCATTTTGAAAATTCGAAACTCAAAAGTTAAGTCTACATAAGGTAGGCAAAATTTGTTATAAGTTTCATTAAATTTAAAGCATTTTAAAGTTTTTCATAATTTTGCTGTTCCCATGGTAACGGCGGCCATTTTGAATATTTTGAAGTCAAACCCCCGCTGCAATTTTTGCCCTCCATAATCATATACCATTTAATGTCTCTAGAACAAATTTAACATTGATGTTCTGGAATGTTCTGTGAAAATTCAAAGTTTTGACCTTTTTGCATTGTTTCCATGGTAACAACAGATATTTTGGAAATTCCAACGCCAAATTCCACATCTTCCAATGTTGCTCATCGTTACTGTGAAGTTTCATGAAGTTTGGAGCATTTTGATATTTTTGAAATTTTTGGTGTAGTTTCCATGGCAACATAGTAGTTCCAATTAGTGCCAAAATCATCCAACACCTGTATATGGCCGGCACCTACATTATATCAAAATATAATGTTTCTGAGTTTAAGCATATCAAAACAGTTCACCAAAACAAAAAACAAGATTTTTTCACATTTGTTTCGTTTCCATGGTAACGGCAGCCATCTTGCACATGCCAAAGTCCACTGCACAACTTATCATGGTGGTCCTTATTATAGTAGAGTTTCACCAACATTGTTCCATTAGATTCCGAGAAATAAGCTGGACAAAATCGGTGGAAGAAAAATAATAAGAAAAAAAAGAAACGTAGAATAACAATACGTCACCCCAACTCCGTTGAGGGTGCCATAACTAGATTTGCCATTGCAAGCAATAGCGGATGGCACCCTTCCCACATTGCCAGGCGAGCGGCAGCAATCTAGAAAATTCCAAAGTCAAAGTGTGCATCTACACATTCAAATTATCATATTTGTTAAGTTTCATTAAGTTTGGAGCATTTTGAAGTTTTTGACATTTTTGCTGTTTCCATGGTTACGGCGGCCATTTTGAAAATTCCAACTTCAAATGTCAATTTTGCTTATGCCAGTGACCATTCCTGTAAAGGTTCATCCAGTTTACAGCATTTTTATTTTTTTTGAAATTTTTGACCTTTTTGCATTGTTTCCATGGTAACAACAGATATATTGGAAATTCCAACGCCAAATTCCACATCTTCCAATGTTGCTCATCGTTACTGTGAAGTTTCATGCAGTTTGGAGCATTTTGATATTTTTGAAATTTTTGGTATAGTTTCCATGGCAACATAGTAGTTCCAATGAGTGCCAAAATCATCCAACACCTGTATATGGCCGGCACCTACATTGTATCAAAATATAATAGTTCTGAGTTTAAGCATATCAGAACAGTTCACCAAAACAAAAAACAGTATTTTTTCACATTTGTTTTGTTTCCATGGCAACGGCAGCCATCTTGATGGTGCCATACCCCACTGCACTATAGAATGTGATGGTCTACATTATGGTATAGTTCCATCAATATTGTTCAAGCCAATTCCGAGAAATAGAATGGACAAAAAAGTGTGGAAGAATAAAAATAATAACTAGATTTGCTATTGCAAGCAATAGCGGACGATGGCACCCCGTACTGCACATTGTCACAGTAGCATCAACAATTCTGAGTGTACAAAAGTCAAATGGCATATCTATTATACATGTCGGAATTAACATGTCTAAACAAGACCCCCCCCCCCCCTTTTTTTTTTTGCTCTTCCGTAGAATACGTTTCAGCTCTATACATAGTTTGGGAATCCTTTTTAAATCTAAAATTAGTCACGCGCGCCAGTAGTAAGGTGGTGTCACGTGATACTGAAGTATATTATCGTGGACTTAGCATATTAATATTCTTTTTAGAGGGGACCTTGGACAGACAACATGTGTATATATTGACGGAGCGGCGTATTAACTGTTCAATTTATTCTTCAATAGCTCGCGTATCACACAATACATGTAACTTATCGTGTACAATTTAATTACATGTTTATCGATTGATTTCAGCTAATGTGTAAATTTTAGCAGGTGTGTCATTCACGGATATGTACTTTAACGCAAGTGCAGAAATGTCAGCAATTTGTACTCTGAGTGTTTCTCGTTCTGTCGGTGGCGATTTTCTCTTTTAAAGCACATTAAATAAAATACATATTTTTATTCTAGAATATTCTAGTACATGTTAGCAGTACAGCATTGCATGTGACCCTATGCACTTACTCCTAATTATGATTTCCGTGGAATTGTTGTTATATTTTTAAAGAAAATGCAGCTTAAATGCATTTTCCCATAGGGTCAATGTTAAACTTTTGTCCAGTTTCCATGGCAATGGCAGCCATTTTGAAAATTCCAAGTACTGTTGGTACCTCGGGCCACCACTGCCAACATTTACTCAAACTTTCAAGACTTTGCCTCTTACAACGAAAGATTTAAAATTTGGATTTTTTTTTACACTTTTGTAGTTTCCATGGTAACGGCGGCCATTGTTTACCATTCCAATGTCTCTTGCACAACTTCACATGGCGGTTCACATTATGGTATAGTTCCATCAACATGGGTCTGACCAATTACGAGAAATAGCGTGGACAAAATGTGTGGAAGAATAAAAATAAAAAGAAAAAAAAGAAACGTAGAATAACAATATGTCACCCCAACTCCGTTGAGGGTGCCATAATAATAATAACTAGATTTGCCATTGCAAGCAATAGCGGATGGCACCCTTCCCCTATTGCCAGGCGAGCGGCAGCCATTTTGAAAATTCCAAAATCATAGAGTGCATCTACTCATGCCAATTGTCAATTTTGTAAAGTTTCATTAAGTTTGGAGAACTTTGAAATTTTTCAAATTTTTGCTGTTCCCATGGTAACGGCGGCCATTTTGAATATTTCAAAGTCAAACCCCCGCTGCAATTTTTTCCCTCCATTATCATATATACCATCATATACCATTTAATGTCTCTAGAATACATTTAACATTGATGTTCTGGAATGTTCTGTGAAAATTCAAAGTTTTGACCTTTTTGCATTGTTTCCATGGTATCTACAGATATTTTATAAATTCCAACGCCAAATTCCACATCTTCCAATGTTGCTCATCGTAACTGTGAAGTTTCATAAAGTTTGGAGCATTTTGATATTTTTGAAATTTTTGGTTTAGTTTCCATGGCAACATAGTAGGTCCAATGAGTGCCAAAATCATCCAACACCTGTATATAGTGGGCACCTTCATTGTATTAAAATATGATGATTCTGAGTTTAAGCATATTCAAACAGTTCACCAAAACAAAAAACAGAAATTTTTCACATTTGTTTCGTTTCCATGGCAACGGCAGCCATCTTGATGGTGCCATACCCCACTGCACTATAGAATGTGGTGCTCTACATTATGGTATAGTTCCATCAATATTGTTCAAGCCAATTCCGAGAAATAGAATGGACAAAAAAGTGTGGAAGAATAAATATAACTAGAATTGCCATTGCAAGCAATAGCGGATGTCACCCTTCCCCCTATTGCCACTAAGCGGCAGCCATTTCAAAATGGTTTAACAGTGAATGCACATATATTCATGGCAATACATCTTTCTGTAAATTTTCAGTACATTCAGAGTATTTTATAAAATTTCACATTTCTGCTGTTTCCATGGCAACGGCAGCCATTTTGAAAATTCCGAAGTAAATAATCTCATCTATACATGCCAGCTAACGATAATATTAAGTTTGATTAAGTTTGGAGCATTTCGAAAATATTTAACATTTTTGCAGTTTCCATGGCAACGGTGGCCATTTTGGAAATTCCAACTTCAAAAGTCTGATGCAGTCTTGACAGTCAACAATCATATTAAGTTTCATTAATTTTGGAGCATTTTGAAATTTTTGAAATATTTGATCCTGTATCCATGGTAACATAATAGTTCCAATGATTGTCAAAATCATTCAAATCCTGGATATAGTGAACAACTATATTGCATTAAAATTTGATGAGTTTAAGTTCATGCATATCAAAGTTATTCACCAAACCCGGAAGTTTTTGGAGCATTTTGACCTTTTTGCATTGTTTCCATGAAAACAGCAGACATTTTGGAAATTTCAACGCCAAATTCCACATCTACCAAAGTTGCTCATCGTTATGCTAAAGTTTCAAAAAAATTGGAGCATTTTCATATTTTTGAAATTTTTGGTGTAGTATCCATGGCAACATAGCAGTTCCAATGATTGCCAAAATCATCCTAAAGCAGTATATAGTGGGCACCTACATTGTATTAAAATCTAAAGATTTTAAGCTTAAGCATTCTCAAACAATTCACCTAACTCCAAAATTATATTTTTTCACCATTTTTCCGTTTCCATGGTGATGGCAGCCATTTTTTAGTTCCAAAGTTGCACTGCAACTGGAAAGTCAGGGTTCCTTGTTATAGTGCACCATCATTCAGATTGGTTCCTTTGGCTCCAAAAAAACTGCCGGACAAAATTAGGTGGAAGAAAAATAATAATAACTAGATTTGCGATTGCAAGCAATAGCGGATGGCACCCTTCCCCAATTGCCAGGTGAGCGGTAGCCATGGTAACGGCGGCCATTCTGGAAATTCCAAACTCAAAAGTCAAGTCTACATTAGCTGAGCAACATTTGTTATAAGTTTCAATAAATTTGAAGCATTTTGAAGTTTTTGTATTTTTGCTGTTTCCATGGTAACGGCGGCCATTTTGGAAATTCCAAACTCAAAAGTCAAGTCTACATTAGCTGAGCAACATTTGTTGTAAGTTTCAGTAAATTTGAAGCATTTTGAAGTTTTTTGTATTTTTGCTGTTTCCATGGTAACGGCGGCCATTTTGAATATTCCAAAGTCAAACCCCCGCTGCAATTTTTGCCCTCCATAATCATATACCATTTAATGTCTCTAGAATAAATTTAACATTGATGTTCTGGAATGTTCTGTGAAAATTCAAAGTTTTGACCTTTTTGCATTGTTTCCATGGTAACAACAGATATTTTGGAAATTCCAACGCCAAATTCCACATCTTCCAATGTTGC
This sequence comes from Mytilus edulis, assembly GCA_019925275.1. Taxonomy (NCBI): domain Eukaryota; kingdom Metazoa; phylum Mollusca; class Bivalvia; order Mytilida; family Mytilidae; genus Mytilus; species Mytilus edulis. The sequence goes on from CM034356.1 coordinate 59,044,920, forward strand.
TCATCGTTACTGTGAAGTTTCATGAAGTTTGGAGCATTTTGATATTTTTGAAATTTTTGGTGTAGTTTCCATGGCAACATAGTAGTTCCAATGAGTGCCAAAATCATCCAACACCTGTATATGGCCGGCACCTACATTGTATCAAAATATAATGTTTCTGAGTTTAAGCATATCAAAACAGTTCACCAAAACAAAAAACAGGATTTTTTCACATTTGTTTCGTTTCCATGGTAACGGCAGCCATCTTGATGATGCCATACCCCACTGCACTATAGAATGTGGTGGTCAACATTATGGTATAGTCCCATCAATATTGTTCAAGCCAATTCTGAGAAATAGTATGGACAAAAAAGTGTGGAAGAATAAATATAATAATAAGCAGAAAAAAGAATCGAACAATAACAATATGTCACCCCAACTCCGTTGAGGGTGCCATAACTAGAATTGCCATTGCAAGCAATAGCGGATGTCACCCTTCCCCCAATTGCCCCCAAGTTGCAGCCATTTCAGAATTGTTTAACAGTGAATGCACATATATGCATGGCAATACCATCTTTCTGTAAATTTTCAGTACATTCACAGCATTTAAAAAATTTCACATTTCTGCCGTTTCCATGGCAACGGCAGCCATTTTGAAAATTTCAAAGTCAAAAGCCTCATCATTACTTGTCAGTTAACAATAATATCAAGTTTTGTTAAGTTTAAAGCATTTTGAAAATTTTGACTTTTTTCCAGTTTCCATGGCAACGGTGGCCATTTTGGAAATTCCAAAGTCAAAAGTCTCATCCAGACTTGGCAGCCAACAATAATATTAAGTTTCATCAATTTTGGAGCATTTTGAAATTTTTGAAATATTTGAGATCCTGTATCCATGGTAACAGAGTAGTTCCAATGATTGTCATAATCATTCAAAACCTGTATATAGTGGACAACTATATCGTATAAAAATTTGATGATTTTAAGTTCAAGCATACCAAAGTTATTCACCAAACCCTGAAGTTTTTGGAGCATTTTTACCTTTTTGCATTGTTTCCATGGAAACGGCAGACATTTTGGAAATTCCAACGCCAAATTCCGCATCTACCAAAGTTGCTCATCGTTATGCTAAAGTTTCAAAAAAATTGGAGCATTTTCATTTTTTTGAAATTTTTGGTGTAGTTTCCATGGCAACATAGCAGTTCCAATGATTGCCAAAATAATCCCAAAGCAGAATACAGTGGGCACCTACATTGTATCAAAATCTAAAGATTTTAAGCTTAAGCATTCTCAAAGAATTCACCTAACTCCAAATTTATATTTTTACACCATTTTTCCGTTTCCATGGTGATGGCAGCCATTTTTTAGTTCCAAAGTTGCACTGCAACTGGAAAGTCAGGGTTCCTTGTTATAGTGCACCATCATTCAGATTGGTTCCTTTGGCTCTGAGAAAACTGCCGGACAAAATTAGGTGGAAGAAAAATAATAATAACTAGATTTGCCATTGCAAGCAATAGCGGATGGCACCCTTCCCCCATTGCCAGGTGAGCGGCAGCCATTTTGAAAATTCCAAAGTCAAAGAGCTCATCTACAGATGTCTATTAACATTCTTGTAAAGATTCATCAATTTTGGTGCATTTTGAATTTTTTGAAATTTTTGCTATTTCCATGGTAACGGGTACCATTTCCAAAATTCCAAAGACAGGTGCCACTTTGGGACATGCCATGTTACATATCCATGAAGTTTTAGAAGGTTTGATACTGATATAGTTGCAAGAAATTCAGCTTCAATGTGTTTTCCCATAGGGCCAATGTTAAACTTTCGCCCTGTTTCCATGACAATGGCGGCCATTTAGGAATTTCCTAATATTGTAACAACATCTAGACATACCAAGGAACATTACCATAAAGTTTCATCCAGCTAGGTCTTATAATGAAAGATTTAGAATTTGCATTTTTTTTTCACATTTTATCAGTTTCCATGGCAACGGCAGCCATCTTGATGATGCCATACCCTGTTTGCAAAACTTCATATGCTGGGTAACATTATGGTATAGTTCCATGACCATTCGATCATACAGTGCCAAGATATGGCCTGGACAAAAAGCGTGGAAGAAAAATAAAAATAATAATAAGAAAAAAAGAAACGTAGAATAACAATACGTCACCCCAACTCCGTTGAGGGTGCCATAACTAGATTTGTAATTGCTAGCAATAACGGATGGCACCCTCGTCCCCCCATTGCCAGGCGAGCGGCAGCCATTTTGGAAATTCCAAAGTCAAAGAGTGCATCTACACTTGCAAATTATCATTTTTGCAAAATTTCATTGAGTTTGGAGCATTTTGAAATTTTGGACAATTTTGCTGTTTCCATGGTTACGGCGGCAATTTTGGAAATTCCAAATTCAAAATGCAACTCCACACATGCCAGTCACTATTCTTGTAAAGTTTCATCCAGTTTGCAGTACTTATTTTTTTTTGGAAATTTTGAACATTTGTGCTGCAACCATGGTTACAGTAGATAATTCCAAAATTCTAAAAGCGTACATCTCATTGCCACATGTCATGTTATATATCAATACAGTTTCATTCACTTTGGTGCACTACTCTCTGAGAAAATGCTGATTTTATGCATTTTTCCATAGGGTCAATGCAAAACTTGGCCCCTGTTTCCATGACAACGGCGGCCATTTTGAACTATCCAAATATTGGCTTGACACCTTGGCATACTGGAGAACATTTTCATAAAGTTTCATCCAGTTGGATCTTATAACGAAAGAGTTCGAATTTTTGATATTTTAGCTGTTTCCATGGTAACGGCAGCCATTTTGAAAATTCCAAAGTCAAACTGGAAATCAGCACATGCCAGTTAACATTCCTGTGGAGTTTCTTCCAGTTTGGAACACTTTGATTTTTTTCGCATTTGTGCTGTTTCCATGGAAACGGCGGCCATCTTTTACCATTCCATAGCAAGGTGCACAACTTCAAATGGGGTTCCTCATTATAGTTGAGTTCCATAAACATTGGTCCGTTCAATTCTGAGAACTCGCGCGGACAAAATGTGTGGAAGAAAAATAAAAATAACTAGAATTGCGATTGCAAGCAATAGCGGATGGCACCCTTCCCCTATTGCCAGGTGAGCGGTAGCCATGGTAACGGCGGCCATTTTGGAAATTCCAAACTCAAAAGTCAAGTCTATATTAGCTGAGCAACATTTGTTATAAGTTTCAATAAATTTGAAGCATTTTGAAGTTTTTTGTATTTTTGCTGTTTCCATGGTAACGGCGGCCATTTTGAATATTCCAAAGTCAAACCCCCGCTGCAATTTTTTCCCTCCACAATCATATACCATTTAATGTCTCTAGAATAAATTAAACATTGATGTTCTAGAATGTTCTGTGAAAATTCAAAGTTTTGACCTTTTTGCATTGTTTCCATGGTAACAACAGCGATTTTGGAAATTCCAACGCCAAATTCCACATCTTCCAATGTTGCTCATCGTTACTGTGAAGTTTCATTAAGTTTGAAACATTTTGAGATTTTTGAATTTTTTGGAGTAGTTTCCATGGCAACATAGTAGTTCCAATGAGTGCCAAAATCATCCAACACCTGTATATAGTGGGCACCTACATTGTATTAAAATATAATGATTCTGAGTTAAATAGTATCCAAAAAGTTCACCAAAACAAAAAACTGGATTTTTTCACATTTGTTCCGTTTCCATGGTAACGGCAGCCATCTTGAAAGTGCCACGCCCAAAAAGCAAATCTTCATTTGGTGGTTAACAAAATGGGATAGATCCATCTTCTTGTGGCCATTCATATGAGAGTTCCAGACTGGACAAAAATGTGTGGAAGAAAAATAATAAAAAAAACAAAAAGAAACGTAGAATAACAATATGTCACCCAAACTCCGTTTAGGGTGCCATAATAAGAAAAAAAAGAAACGTAGAATAACAATATGTCACCCCAACATCCGTTGAGGGTGCCATAACTAGAATTGCCATTGCAAGCAATAGCGGATGTCACCCTTCCCCCAATTGCCACTAAGCAGCAGCCATTTCAGAATCGTTTAACAGTGAATGCACATATATGCATGGCAATACATCTTTCTGTAAATTTTCAGTACATTCACAGCATTTTAAAAATTTCACATTTCAGTTTCCATGGCAACGGTGGCCATTTTGGAAATTCCAAAGTCAATAGTCTCATCCAGACTTGGCAGTCAACAACAATATTAAGTTCCATCAATTTTGGAGCATTTTGAAATTTTTGAAATATTTGATCCTGTATCCATGGTAACAGTGTAGTTCCAATGATTGTCATAATCATTCAAAACCTATATATAGTGGACAACTATATTGTATAAAAATTTGATGATTTTAAGTTCAAGCATACCAAAGTAATTCACCAAACCCTGAAGTTTTTGAATCATTTTGACGTTTTTTGCATTGTTTCCATGGAAACAGCAGACATTTTGGAAATTCCAACGCCAAATTCCACATCTACCAAAGTTGCTCATCGTTATGCTAGAATTTCAAAAAATTTGGAGCATTTTCATTTTTTTGAAATTTTTGGTGTAGTATCCATGGCAACATAGCAGTTCCAATGATTGCCAAAATCATCCCAAAGCAGTATATAGTGGGCACCTACATTGTATTAAAATCTTAAGATTTTAAGGTTAAGCATTCTCAAACAATTCACCTAACTCCAAAATTATATTTTTTCACCATTTTTTCCGTTTCTATGGTGATGGCAGCCATTTTTTTAGTGCCAATATTGAAAAGCATCAGGAAAGTCAGGGTTCCTTGTTATAGTGCACCATCATTCAGATTGGTTCCTTTGGCTCTGAGAAAGCGAGCGGACAAAATTAGGTGGAAGAAAAATAATAATAATAGGGAAAAAGAAACAGAGGAAAAGCAATATGTCACCCGACATTGTCGATCGGGTGACATAACTAGATTTGCCATTGCAAGCAATAGCGGATGGCACCCTTCCCCAATTGCCAGGCGAGCGGCAGCCATTTTGAAAATTCTAAAGTCAAAGAATGAATCTGCACATGCAAATTATCATTTTTTTAAGTTTCGTTAAGTTTGGAGCATTTTGATATTTTAGACATTTTTGCTGTTTCCGTGGTTACGGCGGCCATTTTGAAAATTCCAACATCAAAAGTCAACTCTGCTTATGCGAGTGACCATTTCTGTAAAGTTTCATCCAGTTTGCAGCATTTTCATTTTTTTGAAATTTTTTGCATTGTTTCCATGGTAACAAAAGCCATTTTGGAAATTCCAACTCCAAAAGCTACATCTGCCAATGTTGCTCATTGTTACTGTGAAGTTTCATTAAGTTTGGAGCATTTTGATATTTTTGAAAATTTTGGTGTTGTTTCCATGGTAACATAGTAGTTCCAATGAGTACCAAAATCTTCCAACACCTGTATATAGTAAGCACCTGCATTGTATTAAAATATATTGATTCTGAGTTAAAGCATATCCAAACAGTTTACCAAAACGAAAAACTGGATTTTTTCTCCTTTGTTCCGTTTCCATGGTAACGGCAGCCATCTTGAAAGTGCCAACCCCAAAAAGCAAATCTTCATATGGTGGTTAACATTATGGTATAGTTCCATCTTATTGGGTCCATTCACATTAGAGTTCCAGACTGGACAAAAATGTGTGGAAGAAAAATAATAAAGATAAAAAAAACAAAAAGAAACGTAGAATAACAATATGTCACCCCAACTCCGTTGAGGGTGCCATAACTAGATTTGCCATTGCAAGCAATAGCGGATGGCACCCTTCCCCTATTGCAAGGCGAGCGGCAGCAATCTAGAAGATTCCAGAGTTAGTGTGTGCATCTACACATTCAAATTATCATTTTCGATAAGTTTTATTAAGTTTGGAGCATTTTGCAATTTTTTACATTTTTGCTGTTTCCATGGTTACGGCGGCCATTTTGAAAATTCCAACTTCAAAAGTCAACTCTGCTTATGCTAGTGACCATTCCTGTAAAGTTTCATCCAGTTTGCAGCATTTTTATTTTTTTTTGAAAATTTTGAGCTTTTTGCATTGTTTCCATGGTAACAACAGATATTTTGGAAATTCCAACTCCAAATTCCACATCTTCCAATGTTGCTCATCGTTACTGTGAAGTTTTATTAAGTTTGGAGCATTTTGATATTTTTGAAAATTTTGGTGTTGTTTCCATGGCAACATAGTAGTTCCAATGAGTACCAAAATCATCCAACACCTGTATATAGTGGGCACCTACATAGTATTAAAATATAATGATTCTGAGTTAAAGCATATCCAAACAGTTCACCAAAACAAAAAACTGGATTTTTTCACATTTGTTCCGTTTCCATGGTAACGGCAGCCATCTTGAAAGTGCCAACCCCAAAAAGCAAATCTTCATATGGTGGTTAACATAATGGTATAGTTCCATCTTCTTTGGTCAATTCACATCAGAGTTCCAGACTGGACAAAAATGTGTGGAAGAAAAATAATAAAAACTAGAATTGCCATTGCAAGCAATAGCGGATGTCACCCTTCCCCCCATTGTCACTAAGCGGCAGCCACCTCAAAATTGTTTAACAGTGAATGCACATATATGCATGGCAATACATCTTTCTGTAAATTTTCGGTACATTCAGAGGATTTAAAAAAAAAATCATATTTCTGCTGTTTCCATGGTAACGGTGGCCATTTTGGAAATTCCAAAGTCAAAAGTCTCATCCAGACTGGCCAGTCAACAATCGTATTAAGTTTCATCAATTTTGGAGCATTTTGAATTTTTTGAGATATTTGATCCTGTATCCATGGTAACAGAGTTGTTCCAATGATTGTCAAAATCATTCAAAACCTGTATATAGTGGACAACTATATTGCATAAAAATTTGATGATTTTAAGTTCAAGCATACCAAAGTTATTCATCAAACCCTGAAGTTTTTAGAGCATTTTGACACTTATGCACTGTTTCCATGGTAACGGCAGACATTTTGGAAATTCCAACGCCAAATTCCACTTCTACCAAAGTTGCTCATCGTTATGCTTAAGTTTCAAAAAATTTGGATCATTTTGATATTTTTGAAATTTTTGGTGTCGTTTCCATGGCAACATAGTAGTTCCAATGATTGCCAAAATCATCCAAAACCAGTATATGCCCGGCACCTACATTGTATCAAAATATAATGATTCTAAGTTAATGCATTTCAAAATAATTCATCAAAACCAAAAACTGGAATTTTCCATTATTTTTCGGTTTCCATGGTGATGGCAGCCATTTTTTAGTTCCAAAGTTGCACTGCAACTGGACAGTCAGGGTTCCTTGTTATAGTGCACCATCATTCAGATTGGTCCCTTTGGCTCTGAGAAAACTGCCGGACAAAACCAGGTGGAAGAAAAATAATAATAACTAGTAATCCTGTGTTAGGATGCTAACACAAAAGTCACCAAAACGGACCCCACATCATTGTTCTGCGGTATCATTGATGCCAAATAATGTGTGTGTAAAGTTTAATTCAATATGAAGAATTAAAATTGTTTTTGACATTTTTGCTGTTTCCATGGCAACGGCGGCCATTTTGAAAATTTCAAACACAAAATTAAAGTCTACACAAGTTAGGCAACATTTGTTATAAGTTTCATTAAATTTGAAGCATTTTGATTTTTTTAATATTTTTGCTGTTTCCATGGTAACGGCGGCCATTTTGAAAATTCCAAACTCAAAAGTCAATTCTACACAAGTTAGTCAACATTAGTTATAAGTTTCATTAAATTTGAAGCATTTTGAAGTTTTTCATATTTTTGCTGTTTCCATGGTAACAGCGGCCATTTTGAAAATTCCAAAGTGTCACTTTTGCTGCAAATTGTTCACTCCATAATTATATACCATCATATACCTTGAAATGTCTCTAGAACAAATTTAACATTGATGTTCTAGAATATTCCATGAAAATTCACCCCCTAAAATTATGCCATGGAGACCCCCTACTGAAATAAAAGTAGTGCCAAGTTGAAGCAGACATGTGTCTCTAAATATTCATAAGAGAATATATAATTCCATCTACTCTACATACAGTGGAAAATTTAGGAAATGTAAAAAAAATTTGACCCCACCCATCTTTGAGCCCCCCTAATTATGCCAAGATGACACCCTGGTATCATGGACATTGGGTTCTGCAACCCCCATGATGCAGACCCATACCCAGAAAAAATATAAAGTTTCCATCCTCTACCGCTTCCAAGAAAATGGTAGGACCGTTTAAGGGGTTAGAAAAAGAAAAATAAGAATAATAATAATAACTAGATTTGTAATTGCTAGCAATAACGGATGGCACCCTTTCCCCATTGCCAGGTGAGCTGCAGCCATTTTGAAAAATCCAAAATCAAAGATAACATCTACACATGCCAGTTAACATTTTTGTAAAATTTCGTCCATTTTGAAGCATTTTGAAATTTTTGAAATGTTTCCATGGTAACGGGTACCATTTCCAAAATTCCAAAGACAGGTGCCACTTTGGAACATGCCATGTAACATATTCATTAAGTTGTAGAAGGTTTGATATAATATTATTGCAGGAAATGCAGCTTCAATATGTTTTCCCATAGGGCTAATGTTAAACTTTAGTCCTGTTTCCATGACAATGGCGGCCATTTTGGAATTTCCTAATATTGTCAGAACATCTAGGTATACCAAGGAACATTACCATAAAATTTCATTCAGCTAGGTCTTATAATGAAAGATTTAGAAATTGCATTTTTTTTCACATTTTATCAGTTTCCATGGCAACGGCAGTCATCTTGATGATGCCATACCCCGATTGCACAATTTCATATAGTGGTCTACATAATGGTATAGTTCCATCAATATTGTTCCAGCCAATTCTGAGAAATAGCATGGACAAAATGTGTGGAAGAATAAATAAAATAACAAGTAATCCTGTGTTAGGATGCTAACACAAAAGTCACCAAAACGGACCCCAAATCGTTTGTTCTGCGGTATCAATGATGCCAAATTACCTATGTGTAAAGTTTCATTAAATCAAATGGATTTTGATATTTTAACATTTTTGCCGTTTCCATGGTTACGGCGGCCATTTTGGAAATTTTGAGGTCAAAAGTAATGTCCACATATGGTAAGCAACATTTGTTTTAAGTTTCATCAATTTTGAAGCATTTTGAAATTTTTGGACATTTTTGCTGTTTCCATGGCAACGGCGGCCATTTTGAAAATTCCAAACTCAAAAGTTTAGTCTACATACATTAGGCAACATTTGCTATAAGTTTCAATAATTTTGAAGCATTTTGAAGTTTTTCATATTTTTGCTGTTTCCATGGTAACGGGGGCCATTTTGAATATTCCAAAGTCCAACCCCCACTGTAATGTGTTCCCTCCATAATTATATACAATCATGTACCATTTAATGTCTCTAGAACTAATTTGACATTGATGTTCTGGAATGTTCCATAAAAATTCACCCCCCTAAAATTATGCCAAGGAGACCCCCTACTGAAATAAAATTAGTTCCAAGTTGAAGCTGACATGTGTCTCTAAATATTCATAAAAGAAAATATAATACCATCTACTCTATTTACAGCAGAAAATTGATGAAATGCAAAAAAAAATTGACCCCACCCATCTTTGAGCCCCCCTAATTATGCCAAGATGACACCCTGGTATCATGGACATTGGGTTCTGCAACCCCCATGATGCAGACCTATACCCAGAATAAATATAAATTTTCCATCCTGTACTGCTTCCCAAAAAATGGTAGGACAGTTTAAGGGGTCAGAAAGAGAAGAATAAGAATAATAATAATAAGAAACGATACAAAAACAATAAGTCGCCAAAAACTCCGTTTTGGTGACTTAATAATAAGAAAAAAAGAAACGTAGAATAACAATATGTCACCCCAACTCCGTTGAGGGTGCCATAATAATAACTAGATTTGCCATTGCAAGCAATAGCGGATGGCACCCTTTCCCCATTGCCAGGCCAGCGGCAGCCATTTAGAAAATTTTGCTGTTTCCATGGCAACGGCGGCCATTTTGAAAATTCGAAACTCAAAAGTTAAGTCTACATAAGCTAGGCAAAATTTGTTATAAGTTTCATTAAATTTAAAGCATTTTGAAGTTTTTCATGATTTTGCTGTTCCCATAGTAACGGCGGCCATTTTGAATATTCCAAAGTCAAATCCCCGCTGCAATTTTTTCCCTCCATAATCATATATACCATCATATACCATTTAATGTCTCTAGAATAAATTTAACATTGATGTTCTGGAATGTTCTGTGAAAATTCAAAGTTTTGACCTTTTTGCATTGTTTCCATGGTAACAATAGATATTTTGGAAATTCCAACGCCAAATTCCACATCTTCCAATGTTGCTCATCGTTACTGTGAAGTTTCATGAAGTTTTGAGCATTTTGAATTTTTTTTAATTTTTGGTGTAGTTTCCATGGCAACATAGTAGTTCCAATGAGTGTCAAAATCATCCAACACCTGTATATAGTGGGCTCCTACATTGTATTAAAATATAACGTTTCTGAGTTCAAGGATATCCAAACAGTTCATCAAAACAAAAAACTGGATTTTTTCACATTTGTTGCGTTTCCATGGCAACGGCAGCCATCTTGATGATGCCATACCCCACTGCACTATATAATGTGGTGGTCTACATTATGGTATAGTTCCATCAATATTGTTCAAGCCAATTCTGAGAAATAGTATGGACAAAAAAGTGTGGAAGAATAAATATAACTAGATTTGTAATTGCTAGCAATAACGGATGGCACCCTTCCCCCCATTGCCAGGTGAGCGGCAGCCATTTTGAAAATTCCAAAGTCAAAGAGCGCTTTTACACATGTTTATTAACATTGTTGTAAAATTTCATCTCGTTTGGAGCATTTTGAAATTTTTGAAATTTTTGCTGTTTCCATGGTAACAGTTACCATTTCCAAAATTCCAAAGACAGGTGCCACATTGGTACATGCCATGTTACATATCTATAAAGTTTCATTGGGATTGATGCTATATTCTTCAAGAAAATGTAGCTTTTATGTGTTTTCCCATATGGTCAATGTTAAACTTTCGCCCTGTTTCCATGACAATGGCGGCCATTTTGGAACCTCTTGATATTGCATGCACATCTAGGCATATCAGGTAACACTTCCACGAAGTTTCATCCACTTGGGTCTTATAATGAAGAATTTGGAATTTTGAAAAATTTTCACATTTTTGCAGTTTCCATGGAAACGGCAGCCATCTTGAACCATTCCATGGTGCCTGCAACTCTTCACCTAAGGGTCCTTAATATAAAAGAGTTCCATCAACTTTGGTCCAATGGATTTCCATAAAACTCCTGGACAAAATGTGTGGAAGAAAAATAATAAAAACTAGATTTGCCATTGCAAGCAATAGCGGATGGCACCCTTCCCCTATTGCCAGGTGAGCGGCAGCCATTTTGAAAATTCCAAAGTCAAAGATTGCATCTACAGATGTGTATTAACATTGTTGTAACTTTTCATTAATTTTGGAGCATTTTGAAATTTTTGAAATTTTTGCTATTTCCATGGTAACGGGTACCATTTCCAAAATTCCAAAGACAGGTGCCACTTTGGGACATGCCATCTTACATATCTATAACGTTTCATTGGGATTGATGCTATATTCTTCAAGAAAATGCATCTTTAATGTATTTTCCCATAGGGCCAATGTTAAACTTTCGCCCTGTTTCCATGACAATGGCGGCCATTTTGGAATTTTCTTATATTGTCACAACATCTAGGCATACCAAGGAACATTACCACTAAGTTTCATCCAGGTAGGTCTTATAATGAAAGATTTAAAATTTTCATTTTTTTTCACATTTGATCAGTTTCCATGGCAACGGCGGCCATTTTTTACCATTCCAATGTCTCTTGCACAACTTAACATGGCGGTTCATGTTATGGTATAGTTCCATCAACATTGGTCTGATCAATACTGAGAAATAGTATGGACAAAATGTGTGGAAGAATAAAAATAATAATAACTAGATTTGCCATTGCAAGCAATAGCGGATGGCACCCTTCCCCTATTGCCAGGTGAGCGGTAGCCATGCTAACGGCGGCCATTTTGGAAATTCCAAACTCAAAAGTCAAGTCTACATTAGCTGAGCAACATTTGTTATAAGTTTCAATAAATTTGAAGCATTTTGAAGTTTTTTGTATTTTTGCTGTTTCCATGGTAACGGCGGCCATTTTGAATATGCCAAAGTCAAACCCCCGCTGCAATTTTTTCCCTCCACAATCATATACCATTAAATGTCTCTAGAATAAATTAAACATTGATGTTCTAGAATGTTCTGTGAAAATTCAAAGTTTTGACCTTTTTGCATTGTTTCCATGGTAACAACAGCGATTTTGGAAATTCCAACGCCAAATTCCACATCTTCCAATGTTGCTCATCGTTACTGTGAAGTTTCATTAAGTTTGGAACATTTTGAGATTTTTGAATTTTTTGGAGTAGTTTCCATGGCAACATAGTAGTTCCAATGAGTGCAAAAATCATCCAACACCTGTATATAGTGGGCACCTACATTGTATTAAAATATAATGATTCTGAGTTAAATAGTATCCAAAAAGTTCACCAAAACAAAAAACTGGATTTTTTCACATTTGTTCCGTTTCCATGGTAACGACAGCCATCTTGAAAGTGCCACCCCCAAAAAGCAAATCTTCATTTGGTGGTTAACAAAATGGGATAGTTCCATCTTCTTGTGGCCATTCATATGAGAGTTCCAGACTGGACAAAAATGTGTGGAAGAAAAATAATAAAAAAAACAAAAAGAAACGTAGAATAACAATATGTCACCCAAACTCCGTTTAGGGTGCCATAATAAGAAACCGAACAAAAACATAAAGTCCCCAAAACTCCGTTTTGGTGACTTAACAAGTAATCCTGTGTTAGGATGCTAACACAAAAGTCACCAAAACGGACCCCAAATCGTTTGTTCTGCGGTATCAATGATGCCAAATTACCTATGTGTAAAGTTTCATTAAATCGAATGGATTTTGATATTTTAACATTTTTGCCGTTTCCATGGTTACGGCGGCCATTTTGGAAATTTTGAAGTCAAAAGTAATGTCCACATATGGTAGGCAACATTTGTTTTAAGTTTCATCAATTTTGAAGCATTTTGAAATTTTTGGACATTTTTGCTGTTTCCATGGCAACGGCGGCCATTTTGAAAATTCCAAACTCAAAAGTTTAGTCTACATACATTAGGCAACATTTGTTATAAGTTTCAATAATTTTGAAGCATTTTGAAGTTTTTCATATTATTGCTGTTTCCATGGTAACGGCGGCCATTTTGAATATTCCAAAGTCCAACCCTTACTGTAATGTGTTCCCTCCATAATTATTTACAATCATGTACCATTTAATGTCTCTAGAACTAATTTGACATTGATGTTCTGGAATGTTCCATAAAAATTCACCCCCCTAAAATTATGCCAAGGAGACCCCCTACTGAAATAAAATTAGTTCCAAGTTGAAGCTGACATGTGTCTCTAAATATTCATAAAAGAAAATATAATACCATCTACTCTATTTACAGCAGAAAATTGATGAAATGCAAAAAAAAATTGACCCCACCCATCTTTGAGCCCCCCTAATTATGCCAAGATGACACCCTGGTATCACGGACATTGGGTTCTGCAACCCCCATGATGCAGACCTATACCCAGAATAAATATCAAGTTTCCATCCCCTAATGCTTTAAAGAAAATGGTAGGACAGTTTAAGGGGTCAGAAAGAGAAGAATAAGAACTAGATTTGTAATTGCTAGCAATAACGGATGGCACCCTCGTCCCCCCATTGCCAGGCGAGCGGCAGCCATTTTGGAAATTCCAAAGTCAAAGAGTGCATCTACACTTGCAAATTATCATTTTTGCAAAATTTCATTGAGTTTGGAGCATTTTGAAATTTTGGACAATTTTGCTGTTTCCATGGTTACGGCGGCCATTTTGGAAATTCCAACTTCAAAATGCAACTCCGCACATGCCAATCACTATTCTTGTAAAGTTTCATCCAGTTTGCAGTACTTAATTTTTTTTGGAAATTTTGAACATTTGTGCTGCAACCATGGTTACAGTAGATAATTCCAAAATTCTAAAAGCGTACATCTCATTGCCACATGTCATGTTATATATCAATACAGTTTCATTCACTTTGGTACACTACTCTCTGAGAACATGCTGATTTTATGCATTTTTCCATAGGGTCAATGCAAAACTTGGCCCCTGTTTCCATGACAACGGCGGCCATTTTGAACTATCCAAATATTGTCTTGACACCTTGGCATACTGGAGAACATTTTCATAAAGTTTCATCCAGTTGAATGATATAACGAAAGAGTTAGAATTTTTGATATTTTAGCTGTTTCCATGGTAACGGCAGCCATTTTGAAAATTCCAAAGTCAAACTGGAAATCAGCACATGCCAGTTAACATTCCTGTGGAGTTTCTTCCAGTTTGGACCACTTTGATTTTTTTCGCATTTGTGCTGTTTCCATGGAAACGGCGGCCATCTTTTACCATTCCATAGCAAGGTGCACAACTTCAAATGGGGGTCCTCATTATGTTATAGTTCCAACAATATTGGATCACTCAATTCTTAGAAACACGATGGACAAAATGTGTGGAAGAATAATAAAAATAACTAGAATTGCCATTGCAAGCAATAGCGGATGTCACCCTTCCCTATTGCCACTAACCGGCAGCCATTTCAAAATTGTTGAACAGTGAATGCACATATATTCATGGCAATACATCTTTCTGTAAAATGTCAGTATATTCAGAGCATTTTAAAAAAAATTCACATTTCTGCTGTTTCCATGGCAACGGCAGCCATTTTGAAAATTTCAAAGTCAAAAGTCTCATCTGTACTTGCCAGTTAACAATAATATCAAGTTTCATTAAGTTCAAAGCATTTAGAGAAATTTTGACTTTTTTGCAGTTTCCATGGCAACGGTTGCCATTTTGGAAATTCCAAAGTCAAAAGTCTCATCCAGACTTGCCAGTCAACAATCATATTAAGTTTGATCAATTTAGGAGCATTTTGAAATTTTTGAAATATTTGGTCCTGTATCCATGGTAACAGAAGAGTTCCAATGATTGTCAAAATCATTCAAAAGCTGTATATAGTGGACAACTATATTGTGTAAAAATTTGATGATTTCAAGTTCTAGCATACCAAAATTATTTACCAAACCCTGAGGTTTTTAGAGCATTTTGACACTTATGCACTGTTTCCATGGTAACGGCAGACATTTTGGAAATTCCAATGCCAAATTACGCATCTACCAAAGTTGCTCATCGTTACTATGTAGTTTCAAAAAATTTGGAGCATTTTGAAATTTTTGGAATTTTTGGGGTAGTTTCCATGGCAACATAGTGGTTCCAATGATTGCCAATATCATCCAAAACCAATATATGGCTGGCACCTACATTGTGATAAAATATGATGATTCTGAGTTTAAGCATCTCTAAATTATTCACAAAACAAAAAACTGGAATTTTTCACAATTGTTCTGTTTCCATGGAAACGGCAGCCATTTTTTATGGTCTTAGACCCTACTGCAACCCGAAATTTTGTGTTCCTCCTTATAGTGAATTATCATTAAGATTGGTTCCATTTTACTCCAAAAAACCTGTCGGACAAAAAAAGGTGGAAGAATAATAATAATAACAAAGAAACATAAGAAAAGCAATATGTCACCCGACATTGTCGATCGGGTGACATAACTAGATTTGTAATTGCTAGCAATAACGGATGGCACCCTCGTCCCCCCATTGCCAGGCGAGCGGCAGCCATTTTTAAAATCCCAAAGTCAGAGAGTGCATCTACAAATGCAAGTCATCATTTTTGTAAAATTTCATTAAGTTTGAAGCATTTTGAAATTTTGGACAATTTTGCTGTTTCCATGGTTACGGCGGCCATTTTGGAAATTCCAACTTCAAAATGCAACTCCGCACATGCCAGTCACTATTCTTGTAAAGTTTCATCCAGTTTGCAGTACTTAATTTTTTTTGGAAATTTTGAACATTTGTGCTGCAACCATGGTTACAGTAGATAATTCCAAAATTCTAAAAGCGTACATCTCATTGCCACATGTCATGTTATATATCAATACAGTTTCATTCACTTTGGTACACTACTCTCTGAGAACATGCTGATTTAATGCATTTTTCCATAGGGTCAATGCAAAACTGGGCCCCAGTTTCCATGACAACGGCGGCCATTTTGAACTATCCAAATATCGTCTTGACATCTTGGCATACTGGAGAACATTTTCATAAAGTTTCATCCAGTTGGATGTTATAACGAAAGAGTTAGAATTTTTGATATTTTAGCTGTTTCCATGGTAACGGCAGCCATTTTGAAAATTCCAAAGTCAAACTGGAAATCAGCACATGCCAGTTAACATTCCTGGTGGAGTTTCTTCCCAGTTTGGAACACTTGATTTTTTTCGCACTTTGTGTTGTTTTCCATGGAAACGGCGGCCATTTTCTACCATTCCATAGCAAAGGTGCACAACTTCAGATGTGTGGTCTCATTATAGTAGATGTTCCATCAACATTGTCCATAGGATTCAAGAACTCGCGCGACAAAATGTGTGAAGAAAAATAAGAAAAAAAAAGAAACGTAGAATAACAATATGTCCCCCAACTCCGTTGAGGGTGCCATAACTAGAATTGCCATTGCAAGCAATAGCGATGTCACCTGGTCTGCAAATTGACACTCAACAGCAGCCATTTCGAATTGTCATCAGTAAATGCAGATTTTTGCATACATGTACTCTTCTGTTTTAAATTCAATGAATTTGGAGCATTTTGATATTTTTTGTATTTTTGCTGTTTCCATGGTAACGGCCGCCATTTTAAAAATTCCAAAGTCAAACTCTGCGCATATTGTTCTCCCATGATAATATACAATTATAACACATTATATAACATTTAATGTCGGTAGAACTAGTTTAACACTTATGTTCTGGAATGTTCCATGAAAAATTCACCCCCTCAAATTATGTCTAGAGACCCCCAGTTGAAAAAAAAATGTACCATGTTGAAGTGTGCATGGGTCTCTTAAATCATAGAAGTTTCATATAAATTGGAACACATTCTATTTTTCACATTTTTGCTGTTCCATGGCAATGGCAGCATTTTTTTAATTCCAAAGTCAGGTGCAAAACTACACATGGTGATTAACATTATGTTATAGTTCCATCAACATTGGTCCATGCAGTTCCGAGAACTAAGCTGGACAAAAAGTGCGGAATAAGAATAAGAAAAAAAGAATCGTACAATAACAATATGTCACCCGACCTCCGTCAGGGTGACATAATAAAAAAAACAAAAAGAAACGTAGAATAACAATATGTCACCCCAACTCCGTTGAGGGTGCCATAACTAGATTTGCCATTGCAAGCAATAGCGGATGGCACCCTTCCCCCATTGCCAGGCGAGCGGCAGCAAACTAGAAGATTCCTAAGTCAAAGAGTGCATCTACACATTCAAATTATCATTTTTGGAAAGTTTAATGAAGTTTGGAGCATTTTGAAATTTTGGACATTTTTGCTGTTTCCATGGTTACGGCGGCCATTTTGAAAATTCCAACTTCAAAAGTCAACTCTGCTTATGCCATTGAGCATTCCTGTAAAGTTTCATCCAGTTTGCAGCATTTTTATTTTTTTTTTATTTTTTTGACCTTTTAGCATTGTTTCCATGGTAACAACAGATATTTAGGAAATTCCAACTCCAAATACCACATCTTCCAATGTTGCTCATCGTGACTGTGAAGTTTTTATAAAGTTTGGAGCATTTTGATTTTTTTGAAATTTTTCGTGTAGTTTCCATGGCAACATAGAAGTTCCAAAGATCGCCAAAATCATTCCAACACAAGTGTATAGTGGGCACCTACATTGTATTAAAATATAATGATTCTGAGTTTAAGCATATCCAAATAGTTCACCAAAACCAAAAACCGGAATTTTTCACATTTGTTTCGTTTCCATGGTAACGGCAGCCATCTTGAACCATTCCATGCTTACTGCAACTCTACACCTGTGGGTCCTCAATATAGTACAGTTCCATCAACATTGGTCCATTGGAATTCGAGAAATCTCGCGGACAAAAATGTGTGGAAGAAAAATAATGAAAATAATAATAAGAAAAAAAAGAAACGTAGAATAACAATACGTCACCCCAACTCCGTTGAGGGTGCCATAACTAGAATTGCCATTGCAAGCAATAGCGGATGTCACCCTGGTCCGCCAATTGCCACTAAACAGCAACCATGGTAACGGCAGCCATTTTGGAAATTCCAAAGTTGAATGCCGCATCTGGATTTACAAGTTAACATTTCTGTAACGTTTCATACATTTTTGAAGAATTTTCTAAATTTTGCTATTTTTGAACAGTTTCCATGGCAACATTTGAAAATTCCAAAGTCATACTGCTGCTTCATATTGTGCCCCCCATAATATTATACCATCATATAACATTTAATGGCTGTAGAATTAATTTAACCCTAATGTTCTGGAATGTTCCATTACATTTTCACATTTTTGCTGTTTCCATGGCAATGGCGGCCATTTTTCTAATTCCAAAGTAAGGTGCACAACTACACATGGTGGTGAACATTATGGAATAGTTCCATCAAAATTGGTCCATTATATTCCGAGAACTAAGCTGGACAAAAAAGTGTGGAATAAGAATAATAAAAACTAGATTTGTAATTGCTAGCAATAACGGATGGCACCCTCGTCCCCCCATTGCCATGCGAGCGGCAGCCATTTTGGAAATTCCAAAGTGAAAGAGTGCATCTACACCTGCAAGTTATCATTTGTGCAAAATTTCATTAAGTTTGGAGCATTTTGAAATTTTGGACAATTTTGCTGTTTCCATGGTTACGGCGGCCATTTTGGAAATTCTAACTTCAAAATGCAACTCCGCACATGTCAGTCACTATTCTTGTAAAGTTTCATCCAGTTTGCAGCACTTAATTTTTTTTGGACATTTTGAACATTTGTGCTGCAACCATGGTTACAGTAGATAATTCCAAAATTCTAAAAGCAGACATCTCATTGTCACATGTCATGTTATATATCACTACAGTTTCATTTACTTTGGTGCACTACTCTCTGTGAAAATGCTGATTTTATGCATTTTTCCATAGGGTCAATGCAAAACTTGGCCCCAGTTTCCATGACAACGGCGGCCATTTTGAACTATCAAAATATTGTCTTGACATCTTGGCATACTGGAGAACATTTTCATAAAGTTTCATCCTGTTGGATCTTAAAACGAAAGAGTTAGAACTTTTGATATTTTAGCTGTTTCCATGGTAACGGCAGCCATTTTGAAAATTCCAAAGTCAAACTGGAAATCAGCACATGCCAGTTAACATTCCTGTGGAGTTTCTTCCAGTTTGGACCACTTTGATTTTTTTCGCATTTGTGCTGTTTCCATGGAAACGGCGGCCATTTTTTACCATTCCATAGCAAGGTGCACAACTTCAGATGGTGGTCCTCATTATAGTAGAGTTCCATCAACATTGGTCCATAGGATTCCAAGAACTCGCGCGGACAAAATGTGTGGAAGAAAAATAAGAAAAAAAAGAAACGTAGAATAACAATATGTCACCCCAACTCCGTTGAGGGTGCCATAACTAGATTTGCCATTGCAAGCAATAGCGGATGGCACCCTTCCCACATTGCCACTAAACTGCAGCCAGTTTGAAAGACCACATCTACAGATGTCTATTAACATTGTTGTTAAGTTTCCTTGATTTTCGAGCATTTTGAAATTTTTGAAATTTTTGTAGTTTCCATGGCAACGGCGGCCATTTTGGAAATTCCAAAGTCAACAGTCTGATCTGTACTTGCCATTGGTCATTTATAATGAGTTTCATTAAGTTTGGAGCATTTTGAGATTTTTGGATATTTTTGCTGTTTCCATGGTAACCGTGTCCATTTCGAAAATTCCAACAACAGTTTCAATATCGACTTATGCCGTGTTATATATTCAAAAAGTTTCTTTTAGTTTGATCTTATATTCCTTTAGAAAAGGCTGGTTTGATGTTTTTTCCCATAGGTTCAATGTTAAACTTTTCTCCAGTTTCCATGGCAATGGTACAGATTTTGCAGAAGCTAAGTACTGTTGGTACCTCAGGGCACCACTGCCAACATTTACATAAAGTTTCATTAGTTTGGCTGTTATAATAAAAGATTTAGAACTTCGATTTTTTTTTACATTTTTGCAGTTTCCATGGTAACGGCAGCCATTTTTTACCATTCCAATGTCTCTTGCACAACTTCACATGGAGGTTCATATTATGGTATAGTTCCATCAACATTGGTCTGACCAATTCCGAGAAATAGCGTGGACAAAATGTGTGGAAGAATAAAAATAAGAAAAAAAAGAAACGTACAATAACAATATGTCACCCCAACTCCGTTGAGGGTGCCATAAAATAGCGTGGACAAAATGTGTGGAAGAATAAAAATAAGAAAAAAAAGAAACGTACAATAACAATATGTCACCCCAACTCCGTTGAGGGTGCCATAAAAAGAATCGAACAATAACAATATGTCACCCGACCTCCGTCAGGGTGACATAATAAGAAAAAAAAGAAACGATGAATAACAATATGTCACCCCAACTCCGTTGAGGGTGCCATAACTAGATTTGCCATTGCAAGCAATAGCGGATGGCACCCTTTCCCCATTGCCAGGCCAGCGGCAGCCATTTAGAAAATTTTTGCTGTTTCCATGGCAACAGCGGCCATTTTGAAAATTCGAAACTCAAAAGTTAAGTCTACATAAGCTAGGCAAAAGTTGATATGAGTTTCATTAAATTTAAAGCATTTTGAAGTTTTTCATAATTTTGCTGTTCCCATGGTAACGGCGGCCTTTTTGAATATTCCAAAGTCAAACCCCCTCTGCAATTTTTGCCCTCCATAATCATATACCATTTAATGTCTCTAGAATAAATTTAACATTGATGTTCTGGAATGTTCTGTGAAAATTCAAAGTTTTGACCTTTTTTGCATTGTTTCCATGGTAACAACAGATATTTTGGAAATTCCAACGCCAAATTCCACATCTTCCAATGTTGTTCATCGTTTCTGTGAAGTTTCATGAAGTTTGGAACATTTTGATATTTTTGAAATTTTTGGTGTAGTTTCCATGGCAACATAGTAGTTCCAATGAGTGCAAAAATCATCCAACACCTGTATATGGCCGGCACCTACATTGTATCAAAATATAATGTTTCTGAGTTTAAGCATATCAAAACAGTTCATCAAAACAAAAAACAGGATTTTTTCACATTTGTTTCGTTTCCATGGTAACGGAAGCCATCTTGAAAGTGCCAACCCCAAAAAGCAAATCTTCATATGGTGGTTAACATTATGTTATAGTTCCATCTTCTTGGCTCCATTCACATTAGAGTTCCAGACTGGACAAAAATGTGTGGAAGAAAAATAATAATAACTAGATTTGCCATTGCAAGCAATAGCGGATGGCACCCTTCCCCTATTGCCAGGTGAGCGGTAGCCATGGTAACGGCGGCCATTTTGGAAATTCCAAACTCAAAAGTCAAGTCTACATTAGCTGAGCAACATTTGTTATAAGTTTCAATAAATTTGAAGCATTTTGAAGTTTTTCGTATTTTTGCTGTTTCCATGGTAACGGCGGCCATTTTGAATATTCCAAAGTCAAACCCCCGCTGCAATTTTTCCCCTCCACAATCATATACCATTTAATGTCTGTAGAATAAATTAAACATTGATGTTCTAGAATGTTCTGTGAAAATTCATTGTTTTGACCTTTTTGCATTGTTTCCATGTTAACAACAGCGATTTTGGAAATTCCAACGCCAAATTCCACATCTTCCAATGTTGCTCATCGTTACTGTGAAGTTTCATTAAGTTTGGAACATTTTTAGATTTTTTATTTTTTTGGAGTAGTTTCCATGGCAACATAGTAGTTCCAATGAGTGCCAAAATCATCCAAAACCTGTATATAGTGGGCACCTACATTGTATTAAAATATAATGATTCTGAGTTAAATAGTATCCAAATAGTTCACCAAAACAAAAAACTGGATTTTTTCACATTTGTTCTGTTTCCATGGTAACGGCGGCCATTTTTTTACCATTCCACTGTCTCTTGCACAACTTAACATGGCGGTTCATATTATGGTATAGTTCCATCAGCATTGGTATGACCAGTTCTGAGAAATAGTATGGACAAAATGTGTGGAAGAATAAAAATAATAATAACTAGATTTGTAATTGCTAGCAATAACGGATGGCACCCTCGTCCCCCCATTGCCATGCGAGCGGCAGCCATTTTGGAAATTCCAAAGTGAAAGAGTGCATCTACACCTGCAAGTTATCATTTTTGCAAAATTTCATTACGTTTGGAGCATTTTGAAATTTTGGACAATTTTGCTGTTTCCATGGTTACGGCGGCCATTTTGGAAATTCCAACTTCAAAATGCAACTCCGGACATGTCAGTCACTATTCCTGTAAAGTTTCATCCAGTTTGCAGCACTTAATTTTTTTTGGACATTTTGAACATTTGTGCTGCAACCATGGTTACAGTAGATAATTCCAAAATTCTAAAAGCAGACATCTCATTGTCACATGTCATGTTATATATCACTAGAGTTTCATTTACTTTGGTGCACTACTCTCTGTGAAAATGCTGATTTTATGCATTTTTCCATAGGGTCAATGCAAAACTTGGCCCCAGTTTCCATGACAACGGCGGCCATTTTGAACTATCAAAATATTGTCTTGACATCTTGGCATACTGGAGAACATTTTCATAAAGTTTCATCCTGTTGGATCTTATAACGAAAGAGTTAGAACTTTTGATATTTTAGCTGTTTCCATGGTAACGGCAGCCATTTTGAAAATTCCAAAGTCAAACTGGAAATCAGCACATGCCAGTTAACATTCCTGTGGAGTTTCTTCCAGTTTGGACCACTTTGATTTTTTTCGCATTTGTGCTGTTTCCATGGAAACGGCGGCCATTTTTTACCATTCCATAGCAAGGTGCACAACTTCAGATGGTGGTCCTCATTATAGTAGAGTTCCATCAACATTGGTCCATAGGATTCCAAGAACTCGCGCGGACAAAATGTGTGGAAGAAAAATAAGAAAAAAAAGAAACGTAGAATAACAATATGTCACCCCAACTCCGTTGAGGGTGCCATAATAAAAAGAAAAAAAAGAAACGAACAATAACAATATGTCACCCCAACTCCGTTGAGGGTGCCATAAAAATAAAAAAAACAAAAAGAAACGTAGAATAACAATATGTCACCCCAACTCCGTTGAGGGTGCCATAATAATAGTGAAAAAGAAACAGAGGAATAGCAATATATCACCCGACATTGTCGATCGGGTGACATAATAACTAGATTTGCCATTGCAAGCAATAGCGGATGGCACCCTTCCCACATTGCCAGGCGAGCGGCAGCAATCTAGAAAATTCCAAAGTCAAAGTGTGCATCTACACATTCAAATTATCATATTTGTTAAGTTTCATTAAGTTTGGAGCATTTTGAAGTTTTTGACATTTTTGCTGTTTCCATGGTTACGGCGGCCATTTTGAAAATTCCAACTTCAAATGTCAACTTTGCTTATGCTAGTGACCATTCCTGTAAAGTTTCATCCAGTTTACAGCATTTTTATTTTTTTTTTAAATTTTTGACCTTTTTGCATTGTTTCCATGGTAACAACAGATATTTTGGAAATTCCAACGCCAAATTTCACATCTTCCAATGTTGCTCATCGTTACTGTGAAGTTTCATGAAGTTTGGAGCATTTTGATATTTTTGAAATTTTTGGAATAGTTTCCATGGCAACAGAGTAGTTCCAATGAGTGCCAAAATCATCCAACACCTGTATATGGTCGGCACTTACATTGTACCAAAATATAATGGTTCTGAGTTTAAGCATATCAAAACAGTTCACCAAAACAAAAAACAGGATTTTTTCACATTTGTTTCGTTTCCATGGCAACGGCAGCCATCTTGATGGTGCCATACCCCACTGCACTATAGAATGTGGTGGTCTACATTATGGTATAGTTCCATCAATATTGTTCAAGCCAATTCCGAGAAATAGAATGGACAAAAAAGTGTGGAAGAATAAAAATAATAATAACTAGATTTGCGATTGCAAGCAATAGCGGATGGCACCCTTCCC
This sequence comes from Mytilus edulis, assembly GCA_019925275.1. Taxonomy (NCBI): domain Eukaryota; kingdom Metazoa; phylum Mollusca; class Bivalvia; order Mytilida; family Mytilidae; genus Mytilus; species Mytilus edulis. Next base: position 59,069,163 of record CM034356.1, read on the forward strand.
CTATTGCCAGGTGAGCGGTAGCCATGGTTACGACAGCCATTTTGGAAATTCCAAACTCAAAAGTCAAGTCTACATTAGCTGAGCAACATTTGTTATAAGTTTCAATAAATTTGAAGCATTTTGAAGTTTTTTGTAATTTTGCTGTTTCCATGGTAACGGCGGCCATTTTGAATATTCCAAAGTCAAACCCCCGCTGCATTTTGTTCCCTCCACAATCATATACCATTTAATGTCTGTAGAATAAATTAAACATTGATGTTCTAGAATGTTCTGTGAAAATTCAAAGTTTTGACCTTTTTGCATTGTTTCCATGGTAACAACAGCGATTTTGGAAATTCCAACGCCAAATTCCACATCTTCCAATGTTGCTCATCGTTACTGTGAAGCTTCATTAAGTTTGGAACATTTTGAGATTTTTGAATTTTTTGGAGTAGTTTCCATGGCAACATAGTAGTTCCAATGAGTGCCAAAATCATCCAACACCTGTATATAGTGGGCACCTACATTGTATTAAAATATAATGATTCTGAGTTAAATAGTATCCAAATAGTTCACCAAAAGAAAAAACTGGATTTTTTCACATTTGTTTCGTTTCCATGGAAACGGCAGCCATCTTGACCATTCCAAAGTCAGGTGCACAACTTCATATGCTGGTCCACATTATGGTATAGTTCCATCAACATTGGTCCATACAATTCCGAGAAACTGTGTGGACAAAAAGTGTTGAAGAAGAATAATAAAAATAAGGAAAAAAAGAAACGTACAATAACAATACGTCACCCCAACTCCGTTGAGGGTGCCATAATAATAATAACTAGATTTGTAATTGCTAGCAATAACGGATGGCACCCTTCCCCTATTGCCAGGTGAGCGGCGGCCATTTAGAAAATTCCAAACTCAAAAGTCAAGTCTACATAAGCTAGGCAACATTTGTTATAAGTTTTCTTAAATTTGAAGCATTTTGAAGTTTTTCGTATTTTTGCTGTTTCCATGGTAACGGCGGCCATTTTGAATATTCCAAAGTCAAACCCATGATGCATTTGTTGCCCTCCATAATTATATACCATTTAATGTCTCTAGACTAAATTTAACATTGATGTTCTGGAATGTTCTGTGAAAATTCAAAGTTTTGACCTTTTTGCATTGTTTCCAAGGTAACAACAGATATTTTGGAAATTCCAACGCCAAATTCCACATCTTCCAATGTTGCTCATCGTTACTGTGAATTTTCCTGAAGTTTGGAGCATTTCGAGAATTTCGAAATTTTTGGTGTAGTTTCCATGGCAACATAGTAGTTCCAATGATCACCAAAATCATCCAACACCTGTATATAGTGGGCACCTACATTGTATTAAAATATAATGATTCTGAGATAAAGCATATCCAAACAGTTCACCAAAACAAAAAACTGGATTTTTTCACATTTGTTCTGTTTCCATGGTAACGGTAGCCATCTTGAACCATTCCATGCTTCCTGCAACTCTGCACCTGGGGGTCCTTACTATAGTAGAGTTCCATCAACATTGGTTCATTGGATTTCGAGAAATCACCTGGACAAAATTTGTTGCAAGAAAAATAATAATAACTAGATTTGCCATTGCAAGCAATAGCGGATGTCACCCTGGTCCACCAATTGCCACTAAGCGGCAGCCATTTCGAAATTTTAACATTAAATTAACTAATTTACTTTACAATGCATCAGTTTGCAAATTTTTAGAAAGTTTAAAGCATTTTAAAAATTTTGATGTTTTTACTGTTTCTATGGCAACGGCGGCCATTTTGAAAATTCCAAAGTCATACTTCTGCTTCATATTGTACTCCCCATAATAATTTACAATCATATAAAATTTAATAGCTGTACAACACTAATGTTCTGGAATGTTCCATCACATTTTCTCATTTTGATGTTTTTGCCTTGTTTCCATGGTAACGGCAGCCATTTTGGAAATTCCAAAGTTGAATGCCACATCTAGATTTGCCAGGCAACATTTCTGTAAAAGTTTTATATATTTTTAAAGAATTTTCAAATTTTTGATATTTTTGATCAGTTCCTATGGCAACATTGTAGTTCCAATGAATCTCAAAATCATCCACAGCATGTATATAGAGGACAGCTACATTGTATAAAAATATGACGATTAGATGTTTTTGTTATAGTTAAATTATTCACCAAAAACTAAAACTTTATTTTTTCACTCTTTTTCTGTTTCCATGGTAACAGTAGACATCCTGGAGGTGCCAACCTCGACTGCACTTCTGACAATGGTCATTAACATTCTGGTATAGTTCCATTACAATTGGTCCATACGATTCCAAGAAATAGTATGGACAAAATGTGTGGAATAATAATAAAAATAAAAAAAAGAATCGTACAATAACAATATGTCACCCGACCTCCGTCAGGGTGACATAATAATAAGAAAAAAAAGAAACGTAGAATAACAATACGTCACCCTAACTCCGTTGAGGGTGCCATAACTAGATTTGTAATTGCTAGCAATAACGGATGGCACCCTTCCCCCATTGCCAGGTGAGCGGCAGCCAGTTTGAAAATTCCAAAGTCAAATAGTGCATCTACAGATGTCTAGTAACATTTTTGCAAAGTTTCATTAAGTTTGAAGCATTTTGAAATTTTGGATAATTTTGCTGTTTCCATGGTAACGGCGGCCATTTTGAAAATTCCAAACTCAAAAGTCAAGTCTACACAAGCTAGGCAACATTTGTTATAAGTTTCCTTAAATTTGAAGCATTTTGAAGTTTTTCATATTTTTGCTGTTTCCATGGTAACGGCGGCCATTTTTAATATTCCAAAGTCAAACCCCCGCTGCAATTTTTTGCCCTCCATAAACATATACCATTTGATGTCTCTAGAATAAATTTAACATTGATGTTCTGGAATGTTCTGTGAAAATTCAAAGTTTTGACCTTTTTGCATTGTTTCCAAGGTAACAACAGATATTTTGGAAATTCCAACGCCAAATTCCACATCTTCCAATGTTGCTCATCGTTACTGTGAAGCTTCCTGAAGTTTGGAGCATTTTGAGAATTTCGAAATTTTTGGTGTAGTTTCCATGGCAACATAGTAGTTCCAATGATCACCAAAATCATCCAACACCTGTATATAGTGGGCACCTACATTGTATTAAAATATAATGATTCTGAGAAAAAGCATATCCAAACAGTTCACCAAAACAAAAAACTGGATTTTTTCACATTTGTTCTGTTTCCATGGAAACGGTAGCCATCTTGAACCATTCCATGCTTCCTGCAACTCTGCACATGGGGGTCCTTACTATAGAAGAGTTCCATCAACATTGGTCCATTGGATTTCTAGAAATCACCTGGACAAAATTTGTTGCAAGAAGAAAAATAATAATAACTAGATTTGTAATTGCTAGCAATAACGGATGGCACCCTTCCCCCATTGCCAGGTGAGCGGCAGCCATTTTGAAAAATCCAAAGTCAAAGAGCGCTTTTACACATGTTTAATAACATTGTTGTAAAATTTCATCTCGTTTGGAGCATTTTGAAATTTTTGAAATTTTTGCAGTTTCCATGGTAACAGTTACCATTTCCAAAATTCCAAAGACAGGTGCCACATTGGTACATGCCATGTTACATATCTGTAAAGTTTCATTGGGATTGATGCTATATTCTTCAAGAAAATGTAGCTTTTATGTGTTTTCCCATATGGTCAATGTTAAACTTTCACTCTGTTTCCATGACAATGGCGACCATTTTGGAACCTCTTGATATTGCATGCACATCTAGGCATATCAGGTAACAATTCCACAAAGTTTCATCCACTTGGGTCTTATAATGAAGAATTTTGAATTTTGAAATTTTTTCACATTTTTGCAGTTTCCATGGAAACGGCAGCCATCTTGAACCATTCCATGGTGCCTGCAACTCTTCACCTAAGGGTCCTCAATATAATAGAGTTCCATCAACTTTGGTCCTTTGGATTTCGAGAAATCTCCTGGACAAAATGTGTGGAAGAAAAATAATAAAAATAACTAGAATTGCCATTGCAAGCAATAGCGGATGTCACCCTTCCCCCAATGGCCACTAAGCGGCAGCCATTTGAAAATTGTTTAACAGTGAATGCACATATATATATGCATTGCAGTACATCTTTCTGTAAATTTTCAGTACATCGAGAGCATTTTAGAAAATTTCACATTTTTGCTGTTTCCATGGCAACGGCAGCCATTTTGAAAATTCCAAAGTCAAAAGTCTCATCTATCCATGCCAGTTAACAATAATATTAAGTTTCATTAAGTTTGGAGCATTTTGAAAATATTTGACATTTCTGCAGTTTCCATGGCAACGGTGGCCATTTAAGAAATTCCAACTTCAAAAGTCTCATTCAGACTTGTCAGTGTACAATCATATTAAGTTTCATCAATTTTGGAGCATTTTGAAATTTTCGAAATTTTTGACATTTGGGATGGTTCCTATGGCAACAGAGACCGTTCCCAAAAATGAATGGCATATACCACATTGGTACATGGGAGGGACCATACCATCAAAGTTTCAATCAATTTGACCTACCATTTTAAGAAAGTAAATGCCACTTAAAGGTTTTTGGACCATTTTGACCTGTTTTGCATTGTTTCCATGGTAACGGCAGACATTTTCGAAATTGCAACACCAAATTCCACCTCTACCAATGTTGCTCATCATTACTGTGAAGTTTTATAAAATTTGGAGCATTTCCATATTTTTGAAATTTTTGATGTAGTATCCATGGCAACATAGCAGTTCCAATGATTGCCAAAATCATCCAAAACCAGAATATGCCCGGCACCTACATTGTATCAAAATATAATGATTCTAAGTTAAAGCATTTCCAAATAATTCATCAAAACCAAAAACTGGAATTTTCCATTATTTTTCGGTTTCCATGGTGATGGCAGCCATTTTTTAGTTCCAAAGTTGCACTGCAACTGGAAAGTCAGGGTTCCTTGTTATAGTGCACCATCATTCAGATTGGTTCCTTTGGCTCTGAGAAAACTATCGGACAAAATTAGGTGGAAGAATAATAATAATAATAATAATAGTGAAAAAGAAACAGAGGAATAGCAATATGTCACCCGACATTGTCGATCGGGTGACATAACTAGAATTGCCATTGCAAGCAATAGCGGATGTCACCCTTCCCCCAATGGCCACTAAGCGGCAGCCATTTCAAAATTGTTTAACAGTGAATGCACATATATATATGCATTGCAGTACATCTTTCTGTAAATTTTCAGTACATCGAGAGCATTTTAGAAAATTTCACATTTTTGCTGTTTCCATGGCAACGGCAGCCATTTTGAAAATTCCAAAGTCAAAAGTCTCATCTATACATGCCAGTCAACAATAATATTAAGTTTCATTAAGTTTGGAGCATTTTAAAAATATTTAACATTTCTGCAGTTTCCATGGCAACGGTGGCCATTTTGGAAATTCCAAATTCAAAAGTCTCATTCAGACTTGTCAGTGTACAACCATATTAAGTTTCCTCAATTTTGGAGCATTTTGAAATTTTTGAAATTTTTGACATTTGGGATGGTTCCTATGGTAACAGAGACCGTTCCCAAAATTAAATGGCATATACCACATTGGTACATGGGAGGGACCATACCATCAAAGTTTCAATCAATTTGACCTACCATTTTAAGAAAGTAAATGCCACTTAAAGGTTTTTGGACCATTTTGACCTGTTTTGCATTGTTTCCATGGTAACGGCAGACATTTTCGAAATTGCAACACCAAATTCCACCTCTACCAATGTTGCTCATCATTACTGTGAAGTTTTATAAAATTTGGAGCATTTCCATATTTTTGAAATTTTTGGTGTAGTATCCATGGCAACATAGCAGTTCCAATGATTGCCAAAATCATCCAAAACCAGTATATGCCCGGCACCTACATTGTATCAAAATATAATGATTCTAAGTTCAAGCATTTCCAAATAATTCATCAAAACCAAAAAACTGGAATTTTCCATTATTTTTCGGTTTCCATGGTGATGGCAGCCATTTTTTAGTTCCAAAGTTGCACTGCAACTGGAAAGTCAGGGTTCCTTGTTATAGTGTACCATCATTTAGATTGGTTCCTTTGGCTCTGAGAAAACTGCCGGACAAAATTAGGTGGAAGAATAATAATAATAACTAGATTTGTAATTGCTAGCAATAACGGATGGCACCCTCGTCCCCCCGTTGCCAGGCGAGCGGCAGCCATTTTGGAAATTCCAAAGTCAAAGAGTGCATCTACACCTGCAAGTCATCATTTTTGCAAAATTTCATTAAGTTTGGAGCATTTTGAAATTTTGAACAATTTTGCTGTTTCCATGGTTACGGCGGCCATTTTGGAAATTCCAACTTCAGAATGCAACTCCGCACATGTCAGTCACTATTCCTGTAAAGTTTCATCCAGTTTGCAGCACTTAATTTTTTTTTGACATTTTGAACATTTGTGCTGCAACCATGGTTACAGTAGATAATTCCAAAATTCTAAAAGCAGACATCTCATTGTCACATGTCATGTAATATATCAATACAGTTTCATTTACTTTGGTGCACTACTCTCTGTGAAAATGCTGATTTTATGCATTTTTCCATAGGGTCAATGCAAAACTTGGCCCCAGTTTCCATGACAACGGCGGCCATTTTGAACTATCATAATATTGTCTTGACATCTTGGCATACTGGAGAACATTTTCATAAAGTTTCATCCTGTTGGATCTTATAACGTAAGAGTTAGAACTTTTGATATTTTAGCTGTTTCCATGGTAACGGCAGCCATTTTGAAAATTCCAACGTCAAACTGGAAATCAGGACATGCCAGTTAACATTCCTGTGGAGTTTATTCCAGTTTGGACCACTTTGATTTTTTTCGCATTTGTGCTGTTTCCATGGAAACGGCGTCCATTTTTTACCATTCCATAGCAAGGTGCACAACTTCAGATGGTGGTCCTCATTATAGTAGAGTTCCATCAACATTGGTCCATAGGATTCCAAGAACTCGCGCGGACAAAATGTGTGGAAGAAAAATAAGAAAAACTAGATTTGCGATTGCAAGCAATAGCGGATGGCACCCTTCCCCTATTGCCAGGTGAGCGGCAGCCATTTTGAAAGTTCCGATGTCAAAGACCGCATTTACAGATGTCTATTCACATTGTCGTAAAGTTTCATCAATTTTGGAGCATTTTGAAATTTTTGAAATTTCCATGGTAACGGTGGCCATTTTGGAAATTCCAAACTCAAAAGTCAAGTCTACATTAGCTAAGCAACATTTGTTATAAGTTTCAATAAAATGTGAAGCATTTTGAAGTTTTTCGTATTTTTGCTGTTTCCATGGTAACGGCGGCCATTTTGAAAATTCCAAAGTCAACCTGCTGCTGCAATTTGTTCTCACCATAATTACATACCATCATTTAACATAAAATGTCTCTAGAATAAATTTAACATTGATGTTCTGGAATGTTCTATGTTAAACATTTCTCCTGTTTCCATGGCAATGGCAGCCATTTCGGAATTTCTAAGTATTGTTGGTACCTCGGGGCCCCACCACCAACATTTGCACAAAGTTTCATAAGGTTGGCTCTTATAACGAAAGAGTTAGAATTTTGATTTTCTTTTACATTTTTTCAGTTTCCATGGTAACCGCGGCCATCTTGCACATTCCAAAGTCAGGTGCACAACTTCACATGGTGGACAACATTATAGCATAGTTCCATCAAGATTGGTCCATCCAATTCCGAGAACTGTCTTGGACAAAAAGTGTGGAAGAATAAAAATAATAAAAATAATAAGAAAAAAAAGAAACGAACAATAACAATATGTCACCCCAACTCCGTTGAGGGTGCCATAAAAAGAAACGTAGAATAACAATATGTCACCCCAACTCCGTTGAGGGTGCCATAATAATAATAATAATAGTGAAAAAGAAACAGAGGAATAGCAATATGTCACCCGACATTGTCGATCGGGTGACATAATAAGAAAAAAAAAAGAAACGTAGAATAACAATACGTCACCCCAACTCCGTTGAGGGTGCCATAACTAGATTTGCGATTGCAAGCAATAGCGGATGGCACCCTTCCCCTATTGCCAGGTGAGCGGCAGCCATTTTGAAAGTTCCGATGTCAAAGACCGCATTTACAGATGTCTATTCACATTGTCGTAAAGTTTCATCAATTTTGGAGCATTTTGAAATTTTTGAAATTTCCATGGTAACGGTGGCCATTTTGGAAATTCCAAACTCAAAAGTCAAGTCTACATTAGCTAAGCAACATTTGTTATAAGTTTCAATAAAATGTGAAGCATTTTGAAGTTTTTCGTATTTTTGCTGTTTCCATGGTAACGGCGGCCATTTTGAAAATTCCAAAGTCAACCTGCTGCTGCAATTTGTTCTCACCATAATTACATACCATCATTTAACATAAAATGTCTCTAGAATAAATTTAACATTGATGTTCTGGAATGTTCTATGTTAAACATTTCTCCTGTTTCCATGGCAATGGCAGCCATTTCGGAATTTCTAAGTATTGTTGGTACCTCGGGGCCCCACCACCAACATTTGCACAAAGTTTCATAAGGTTGGCTCTTATAACGAAAGAGTTAGAATTTTGATTTTCTTTTACATTTTTTCAGTTTCCATGGTAACCGCGGCCATCTTGCACATTCCAAAGTCAGGTGCACAACTTCACATGGTGGACAACATTATAGCATAGTTCCATCAAGATTGGTCCATCCAATTCCGAGAACTGTCTTGGACAAAAAGTGTGGAAGAATAAAAATAATAAAAATAATAAGAAAAAAAAGAAACGAACAATAACAATATGTCACCCCAACTCCGTTGAGGGTGCCATAATAATAAGAAAAAAAGAAACGAACAATAACAATATGTCACCCCAACTCCGTTGAGGGTGCCATAATAATAAGAAAAAAAGAAACGAACAATAACAATATGTCACCCCAACTCCGTTGAGGGTGCCATAAAAAAAGAATCGTACAATAACAATATGTCACCCGACCTCCGTCAGGGTGACATAAAAACTAGATTTGCCATTGCAAGCAATAGCGGATGGCACCCTTCCCCCATTGCCAGGCCAGCGGCAGCCATTTACAAAATTTTTGCTGTTTCCATGGCAACGGCGGCCATTTTGAAAATTCCAAACTCAAAAAAGCTAGGCAACATTTATTATAAGTTTCATTAAATTTAAAGCATTTTGAAGTTTTTCATAATTTTGCTGTTCCCATGGTAACGGCGGCCATTTTGAATATTCCAAAAGTGCAATTTTTTCCCTCCATAATCATATATACCATCATTTACCATTTAATGTCTCTAGAATAAATTTAACATTGATGTTCTGGAATGTTCTGTGAAAATTCAAAGTTTTGACCTTTTTGCATTATTTCCATGGTAACAACAGATATTTTGGAAAATCCAACGCCAAATTCCACATCTTCCAATGTTGCTCATCGTTACTGTGAAGTTTCAAAAAATTTGGATCATTTCCATATTTTGGAAATTTTTGGTGTAGTTTCCATGGCAACATAGTAGTTCCAATGAATGCCAAAATCATCCAACACCTGTATATAGTCGGCACCTACATTGTATTAAAATATAATGATTCTGAGTTAAAGCATATCCAAACAGTTCACCAAGACAAAAAACTAGATTTTTTCACATTTGTTCCGTTTCCATGGTAACGGTAGCCATCTTGAACCATTCCAATGTCTCTTGCACAACTTAACATGACGGTTCATATTATGGTACAGTTCCATCAACATTGGTCTGACCAATTCTGAGAAATAGCATGGACAAAATGTGTGGAAGAATAAAAATAATAACTAGAATTGCCATTGCAAGCAATAGCGGATGGCACCCTTCCCCTATTGCCAGGTGAGCGGTAGCCATGGTAACGGCGGCCATTTTGGAAATTCCAAACTCAAAAGTCAAGTCTACATTAGCTGAGCAACATTTGTTATAAGTTTCAATAAATTTGAAGCATTTTGAAGTTTTTCGTATTTTTGCTGTTTCCATGGTAACGGCGGTCATTTTGAATATTCCAAAGTCAAACCCCCGCTGCAATTTTTTCCCTCCACAATCATATACCATTTAATGTCTCTAGAATAAATTAAACATTGATGTTCTAGAATGTTCTGTGAAAATTCAAAGTGTTGACCTTTTTGCATTGTTACCATGGTAACAGCAGCGATTTTGGAAATTCCAACGCCAAATTCCACATCTTCCAATGTTGCTCATCGTTACTGTGAAGTTTCATTAAGTTTGGAACATTTTGAGATTTTTAATTTTTTTGGAGTAGTTTCCATGGCAACATAGTAGTTCCAATGAGTGCCAAAATCATCCAACACCTGTATATAGTGGGCACCTACATTGTATCAAAATATAATGATTCTGAGTTAAATAGTATCCAAATAGTTCACCAAAACAAAAAACTGAATTTTTTCACATTAGTTCCGTTTCCATGGTAACGGCGGCCATTTTTTACCATTCCACTGTCTCTTGCACAACTTAACATGGCGGTTCATATTATGGTACAGTTCCATCAACATTGGTCTGACCAATTCTGAGAAATAGTATGGACAAAATGTGTGGAAGAATAAAAATAACTAGAATTGCCATTGCAAGCAATAGCGGATGTCACCCTTTCCCCAATGGCCACTAAGCGGCAGCCATTTCAAAATTGTTTAACAGTGAATGCACATATATGCATTGCAGTACATCTTTCTGTAAATTTTCAGTACATTGAGAGCTTTTTAGAAAATTTCACATTTTTGCTGTTTCCATGGCAACGGCAGCCATTTTTAAAATTGCAAAGTCAAAAGTCTCATCTATACATGCCAGTTAACAATAATATTAAGTTTCATAAAGTTTAGAGCATTTTGAAAATATTTGACATTTCCGCAGTTTCCATGGCAACGGTGGTCATTTTGGAAATTCCAACTGCAAAAGTCTCATTCAGACTTGTCAGTGTACAATCATATTAAGTTTCATCAATTTTGGAGCATTTTGAAATTTTTGAAATTTTTGACATTTGGGATGGTTCCTATGGCAACAGAGACCGTTCCCAAAATTGAATGGCATATACCACATTGGTACATGGGAGGGACCATACCATCAAAGTTTCAATCCATTTGACCTACCATTTTAAGAAAGTAAATGCCACTTAAAGGTTTTTGGACCATTTTGACCTGTTTTGCATTGTTTCCATGGTAACGGCAGACATTTTCGAAATTGCAACAGCAAATTCCACCTCTACCAATGTTGCTCATCATTACTGTGAAGTTTTATAAAATTTGGAGCATTTCCATATTTTGGATATTTTTGGTGCAGTATCCATGGCAACATAGTAGTTCCAATGATTGCCAAAATCAGCCCAAAGCAGTATATGCCCGGCACCTACATTGTATCAAAATATAATGATTCTAAGTTAAAGCATTTCCAAATAATTCATCAAAACCAAAAACTGGAATTTTCCATTATTTTTCGGTTTCCATGGTGATGGCAGCCATTTTTTAGTTCCAAAGTTGCACTGCAACTGGAAAGTCAGGGTTCCTTGTTATAGTGCACCATCATTCAGATTGGTTCCTTTGGCTCTGAGAAAACTGCCGGACAAAACTAGGTGGAAGAATAATAATAATAATAATAATAATAATAGTGAAAAAGAAACAGAGGAATAGCAATATGTCACCCGACATTGTCGATCGGGTGACATAATAATAATAAAAAGAAAAAAAAGAAACGAACAATAACAAGATGTCACCCCAACTCCGTTGAGGGTGCCATAATAATAACTAGAATTGCCATTGCAAGCAATAGCGGATGTCACCCTTCCCCCAATGGCCACTAAGCGGCAGCCATTTCAAAATTGTTTAACAGTGAATGCACATATATGCATTGCAGTACATCTTTCTGTAAATTTTCAGTACATTAAGAGCATTTTAGAAAATTTCACATTTTTGCTGTTTCCATGGCAACGGCAGCCATTTTGAAAATTCCGAAGTCATAAGTCTCATCTATACATGCAAGTTAACAATAATATTAAGTTTCATAAAGTTTGGAGCATTTTGAAAATATTTGACATTTCCGCAGTTTCCATGGCAACGGTGGCCATTTTGGAAATTCCAACTTCAAAAGTCTTATTCAGACTTGTCAGTGTACCATCATATTAAGTTTCATCAATTTTGGAGCATTTTGAATTTTTTGAAATTTTTGACATTTGGGATGGTTCCTATGGCAACAGAGACCGTTTCCAAAATTCAATGGCATATACCACATTGGTACATGGGAGGGACCATACCATCAAAGTTTCAATCAATTTGACCTACCATTTTAAGAAAGTAAATGCCACTTAAAGGTTTTTGGACCATTTTGACCTGTTTTGCATTGTTTCCATGGTAACGGCAGACATTTTGGATATTGCAACACCAAATTCCACATCTACCAATGTTGCTCATCATTACTGTGAAGTTTTATAAAATTTGGAGCATTTCCATATTTTTGAAATTTTTGGTGTAGAATCCATGGCAACATAGCAGTTCCAATGATTGCCAAAATCATCCAAAACCAGTATATGCCCGGCACCTACATTGTATCAAAATATAATGATTCTAAAATAAAGCATTTCCAAAAAATTCATCAAAACCAAAAACTGGAATTTTCCATTATTTTTCGGTTTCCATGGTGATGGAAGCCATTTTTTAGTTCCAAAGTTGCACTGCAACTGGAAAGTCAGGGTTCCTTGTTATAGTGCACCATCATTCAGATTGGTGCCTTTGGCTCTGAGAAAACTGCCGGACAAAACTAGGTGGAAGAAAAATAATAATAACTAGATTTGCCATTGCAAGCAATAGCGGATGGCACCCTTCCCCTATTGCCAGGTGAGCGGTAGCCATGGTAACGGCGGCCATTTTGGAAATTCCAAACTCAAAAGTCAAGTCTACATTAGCTGAGCAACATTTGTTATAAGTTTCAATAAATTTGAAGCATTTTGAAGTTTTTCGTATTTTTGCTGTTTCCATGGTAACGGCGGCCATTTTGAATATTCCAAAGTCAAACCCCCGCTGCAATTTTTCCCCTCCACAATCATATACCATTTAATGTCTGTAGAATAAATTAAACATTGATGTTCTAGAATGTTCTGTGAAAATTCAAAGTTTTGACCTTTTTGCATTGTTTCCATGTTAACAACAGCGATTTTGGAAATTCCAACGCCAAATTCCACATCTTCCAATGTTGCTCATCGTTACTGTGAAGTTTCATTAAGTTTGGAACATTTTTAGATTTTTTATTTTTTTGGAGTATTTTTCCATGGCAACATAGTAGTTCCAATGAGTGCCAAAATCATCCAAAACCTGTATATAGTGGGCACCTACATTGTATAAAAATATAATGATTCTGAGTTAAATAGTATCCAAATTGTTCACCAAAACAAAAAACTGGATTTTTTCACATTTGTTCTGTTTCCATGGTAACGGCGGCCATTTTTTTACCATTCCACTGTCTCTTGCACAACTTAACATGGCGGTTCATATTATGGTATAGTTCCATCAGCATTGGTATGACCAGTTCTGAGAAATAGTATGGACAAAATGTGTGGAAGAATAAAAATAATAACTAGATTTGTAATTGCTAGCAATAACGGATGGCACCCTTCCCCTATTGCCAGGTGAGCGGCAGCCATTTTGAAAATTCCAAAGTCAAAGAGCGTATTAACAAATGTTTATCAACATTGTTGTAAAATTTCATCTCGTTTGGAGCATTTTGAAATTTTTGAAATTTTTGCTGTTTCCATGGTAACAGTTACCATTTCCAAAATTCCAAAGACAGGTGCAACATTGGTACATGCCATGTTACATATCTGTAAAGTTTCATTGGGATTGATACTATATTCTTCAAGAAAATGTAGCTTTTATGTGTTTTCCCATACGGTCAATGTTACACGTTTGCCCTGTTTCCATGACAATGGCGGCCATTTTGGAACCTCTTGATATTGCATGCACATCTAGTCATGTCAGGTAACACTTCCACAAAGTTTCATCCACTTGGGTCTTATAATGAAGAATTTAGAATTTTGAAAATTTTTCACATTTTTGCAGTTTCCATGGAAACGGCAGCCATCTTGAACCATTCCATGGTGCCTGCAACTCTTCACCTAAGGGTCCTCAATATAATAGAGTTCCATCAACTTTGGTCCTTTGGATTTCGAGAAATCTCCTGGACAAAATGTGTGGAAGAAAAATAATAAAAACTAGATTTGCGATTGCAAGCAATAGCGGATGGCACCCTTCCCCTATTGCCAGGTGAGCGGGAGCCATGGTAACGGCGGCCATTTTGGAAATTCCAAACTCAAAAGTCAAGTCTACATTAGCTGAGCAACATTTGTTATAAGTTTCAATAAATTTGAAGCATTTTGAAGTTTTTTTGTATTTTTGCTGTTTCCATGGTAACGGCGGCCATTTTGAATATTCCAAAGTCAAACCCCCGCTGCAATTTTTTCCCTCCACAATCATATACCATTTAATGTCTCTAGAATAAATTAAACATTGATGTTCTAGAATGTTCTGTGAAAATTCAAAGTTTTGACCTTTTTGCATTGTTTCCATGGTAACAACAGCGATTTTGGAAATTCCAACGCCAAATTCCACATCTTCCAATGTTGCTCATCGTTACTGTGAAGTTTCATTAAGTTTGGAACATTTCGAGATTTTTGAATTTTTTGGAGTAGTTTCCATGGCAACATAGTAGTTCCAATGAGTGCCAAAATCATCCAACACCTGTATATAGTGGGCACCTACATTGTATTAAAATATAATGATTCTGAGTTAAATAGTATCCAAAAAGTTCACCAAAAAAAAAAACTGGATTTTTTCACATTTGTTCCGTTTCCATGGTAACGGCAGCCATCTTGAAAGTGCCACCCCCAAAAAGCAAATCTTCATTTGGTGGTTAACAAAATGGGATAGTTCCATCTTCTTGTGGCCATTCATATGAGAGTTCCAGACTGGACAAAAATGTGTGGAAGAAAAATAATAAAAAAAACAAAAAGAAACGTAGAATAACAATATGTCACCCAAACTCCGTTTAGGGTGCCATAATAACTAGATTTGCCATTGCAAGCAATAGCGGATGGCACCCTTCCCCCATTGCCAGGTGAGCGGCAGCCATTTTGAAAATTCCAAAATCAAAGAGCTCATCTACAGATGTCTATTAACATTCTTGTAAAGTTTCATCAATTTTGGTGCATTTTGAATTTTTTGAAATTTTTGCTATTTCCATGGTAACGGGTACCATTTCCAAAATTCCAAAGACAGGTGCCACTTTGGGACATGCCATGTTACATATCCATGAAGTTTTAGAAGGTTTGATACTGATATAGTTGCAAGAAATTCAGCTTCAATGTGTTTTCCCATAGGGCCAATGTTAAACTTTCGCCCTGTTTCCATGACAATGGCGGCCATTTAGGAATTTCCTAATATTGTAACAACATCTAGACATACCAAGGAACATTACCATAAAGTTTCATCCAGCTAGGTCTTATAATGAAAGATTTAGAATTTGCATTTTTTTTCACATTTTATCAGTTTCCATGGCAACGGCAGCCATCTTGATGATGCCATACCCTGTTTGCAAAACTTCATATGCTGGGTAACATTATGGTATAGTTCCATGACCATTCGATCATACAGTGCCAAGATATGGCCTGGACAAAAAGCGTGGAAGAAAAATAAAAATAATAAGAAAAAAAGAAACGTAGAATAACAATACGTCACCCCAACTCCGTTGAGGGTGCCATAACTAGAATTGCCATTGCAAGCAATAGCGGATGTCACCCTTCCCAATTGCCACTAAGTTGCAGCCATTTCAGAATCGTTTAACAGTGAATGCACATATATGCATGGCAATACATCTTTCTGTAAATTTTCAGTACATTCACAATATTCTAAAAATTTCACATTTCTGCCGTTTCCATGGCAACGGCAGCCATTTTGAAAATTTCAAAGTCAAAAGCCTCATCATTACTTGTCAGTTAACAATAATATCAAGTTTTATTAATGTCAAAGCATTTTGAGAATTTTTGACTTTTTGCAGTTTCCATGGCAACGGTGGCCATTTTGGAAATTCCAAAGTCAAAAGTCTCATCCAGACTTGGCAGTCAACAATAATATGAAGTTTCATCAATTTTGGAGCATTTTGAAATTTTTGAAATATTTGATCCTGTATCCATGGTAACAGAGTAGTTCCAATGATTGTCATAATCATTCAAAACCTGTATATAGTGGACAACTATATTGTATAAAAATTTGATGATTTTAAGTTCAAGCATACCAAAGTTATTCACCAAACCCTGAAGTTTTTGGAGCATTTTGACCTTTTTGCATTGTTTCCATGGAAACCGCAGACATTTTGGAAATTCCAACGCCAAATTCCACATCTACCAAAGTTGCTCATCGTTATGCTAGAATTTCAAAACATTTGGAGCATTTTCATTTTTTTGAAATTTTTGGTGTAGTATCCATGGCAACATAGCAGTTCCAATGATTGCCAAAATCATCCCAAAGCAGTATATAGTGGGCACCTACATTGTATTAAAATCTAAAGATTTTAAGGTTAAGCATTCTCAAACAATTCACCTAACTCCAAAATTATATTTTTTCACCATTTTCCCGTTTCCATGGTGATGGCAGCCATTTTTTTAGTGCCAATATTGAAAAGCAACAGGAAAGTCAGGGTTCCTTGTTATAGTGCACCATCATTCAGATTGGTTCCTTTGGCTTTGAGAAAGCGAGCGGACAAAATTAGGTGGAAGAAAAATAATAATAACTAGAATTGCCATTGCAAGCAATAGCGGATGTCACCCTTCCCCCCATTGTCACTAAGCGGTAGCCATTTCAAAACAACTTAACAGTGAATGCAGATATATGAATTGCGATATATCTTTCTGTAAATTTTCAGTAATATAAGAGCATTGTCAAAAGTTTCACATTTCTGCTGTTTCCATGGCAACGGCAGCCATTTTGAAAATTTCAAAGTCAAAAGTCTCATCTATACATGCCAGTTGACAATAATATTAAGTTTTATTAAGTTTGGAGCATTTTGAAAATATTTGACATTTCTGCAGTTTCCATGGCAACGGTTGCCATTTTGGAAATTCCAACTCCAAAAGTCTCATGCAGGCTTGACAGTCAACAATCATACTAAGTATCAATACTTTTTGAGCATTTTGAAATTTTTGAAATTTTGGACATTTTGGCTGGTTTTTATGGTAACACAGACCATTCCAAATTTCTAATGGCAGATACCACATTGGTACATGGGAGGGAACATACCATAAGAGTTTCAATGGATTTGACCTACCATTTTAAGGAAGTAAATGCCACTTTTTAAGGTTTTTAAAGCGTTTTGACCATTTTGCCTTGTTTCCATGGTAACACAAGACATTTTCGAAATTCTAACGCCAAATTCCACATCTACCAAAGTTGCTCATCGTTATGCTAAAGTTTCAAAAAATTTGGAGCATTTTGATATTTTGGAAATTTTTGGTGTAGTTTCCATGACAACATAGTAGTTCCAATGATTGCCAAAATCATCTCAAACCGGTATATGGCCGGCACCTACATTGTATCAAAATATAATGATTCTGAGTTTAAGCATCTCCAAATTATTCACCAAAACCCAAAAATTGAATTTTTCATATGTGTTCCGTTTCCATGGTAACGGCAGCCATTTTTAATGGTCTTATGACCTACTGCAACCCGGAATTTTGTGTTCCTCATTATAGTCGACTATCATTAAGATTGGTTCGATTGTCTCCAAGAAAACTGCTGGACAAAATCATTGGAAGAATAAGAATAATAATAGTAAAGAAACAGAGGAAAAGCAATATGTCACCCGACATTGTCGATCGGGTGACATAATAATAGAGAAAAAGAAACAGAGGAAAAGCAATATGTCACCCGACATTGTCGATCGGGTGACATAATAATAATAAGAAAAAAAAAAGAAACGTAGAATAACAATACGTCACCCCAACTCCGTTGAGGGTGCCATAATAATAAAAAGAAAAAAAAGAAACGAACAATAACAATATGTCACCCCAACTCCGTTGAGGGTGCCATAATAATAACTAGATTTGCCATTGCAAGCAATAGCGGATGGCACCCTTTCCCCATTGCCAGGCGAGCGGCAGCCATTTAGAAAATTTTTGCTGTTTCCATGGCAACGGCGGCCATTTTGAAAATTCGAAACTCAAAAGTTACGTCAACATAAGCTAGGCAAAATTTGTTATAAGTTTCATTAACTTTAAAGCATTTTGAAGTTTTTCATAATTTTGCTGTTCTCATGGTAACGGCGGCCATTTTGAATATTCCAAAGTCAAACCCCCGCTGCAATTTTTTCCCTCCATAATCATATATACCATCATATACCATTTAATGTCTCTAGAATAAATTAAACATTGATGTTCTGGAATGTTCTGTGAAAATTCAAAGTTTTGACCTTTTTGCATTGTTTCCATGGTAACAACAGATATTTTGGAAATTCCAACTCCAAATTGAACATCTTCCAATGTTGCTCATCGTTACTGTGAAGTTTCATTAAGTTTGGAACATTTTGAGATTTTTGAAAATTTTGGAGAAGTTTCCATGACAACATAGTAGTTCCAATGATTGCCAAAATCATCCAACAATTGTATATAGTGGGCACCTACATTGTATCAAAATATAATGATTCTCAGTTCAAGCATATCCAAACAGATCACCAAAACAAAAAACTGGATTTTTTCACATTTGTTTCGTTTCCATGGCAACGGCAGACTTCTTGATGGTGCCATACCCCACTGCACTATAGAATGTGGTGGTCTACATTATGGTATAGTTCCATCAATATTGTTCAAGCCAATTCCGAGAAATAGCATGGACAAAAATGTGTGGAAGAATAAATATAATAAGAAAAAAAGAACGGAACAATAACAATATGTCACCCCAACTCCGTTGAGGGTGCCATAATAATAGTGAAAAAGAAACAGAGGAATAGCAATATGTCACCCGACATTGTCGATCGGGTGACATAACTAGAATTGCCATTGCAAGCAATAGCGGATGTCACCCTTCCCCAAATTGCCACTAAGCGGCAGCCATTTCAAAATTGTTTAACAGTGAATGCACATATACACATGGCAATCATTTTCTGTAAATTTTCAGAACTTTCAGAGCATTTGATTAATTTCACATTTCTCCTGTTTCCATGGTAACGGCAGCCATTTTGAAAATTTTAAAGTCAAATGTCTCATATTTACTTGCCAGTGAACAATAATACCAAGTTTCATTAAGTTCAGAGCATTTTGAGAATTTTTTCTTTTTTGCAGTTTCCATGGCAACGGTGGCCATTTTGGAAATTCCAAAGTCAAAAGTCTCATCCACACTTGCCAGTTAACAATCATATTAAGTTTCATCAATTTTGGAGCATTTTGAAAATTTTGAAATATTTGATCCTGTATCCATGGTAACATAGTAGTTCCAATGATTGTCAAAATCATTCAAAACCTGTATATAATGGACAACTATAATGCATAGTAATTTGATGATTTTAAGTTCAAGCATACCAAAGTTATTCATCAAACCAGGAAGTTTTTGAAGCATTTTGACCTTTTTGCATTGTTTCCATGGAAACGGCAGACATTTTGGAAATTCCAATGCCAAATTCCACTTTTACCAAAGTTGCTCATCATTATGCTACAGTTTCAAAAAAATTGGAGCATTTTCATATTTTTGAAATTTTTGGTGTAGTTTCCATGGCAACATAGTAGTTCCAATGATTGCCAAAATCATCCAAAACCAGTATATGGCTGGCACCTACAATTTATAAAAATATGATGATTCTGAGTTAAAGCATCTCCAAATTATTCACCAAAACCAAAAAGTGGAATTTTTCACATTTGTTCCGTTTCCATGGAAACGGCGGCCATTTTTTACCATTCCAAAGCAAGGTGCACAACTTCAGATGGGGGTCCTCATTATAGTAGAGTTCCATCAACATTGGTTCCATTTTACTCCAAAAAACCTGACGGACAAAAAAAGGTGGAAGAATAATAATAACTAGAATTGCCATTGCAAGCAATAGCGGATGTCACCCTTCCCCCCATTGCCTCTAAGCGGCAGCCATTTGAATACAATTTAACAGTAAATGCAGATCAACGCATTGCGATATATCTTTCTGTAAATTTTCAGTACATTTTGAGCATTGTCAAAAGTTTCACATTTCTTCTGTTTCCATGACAACGGCAGCCATTTTAAAATTCCCAAGTCAAAAGTCTCATCTGTACATGCCAGTTAACAATAATATTAAGTTTCATTAAGTTTGGAGCATTTTGAAAATATTTGACATTTCTGCAGTTTCCATGGCAACGGTGGCCATTTTAGAAATTCCAACTTCAAAAGTCTCATGTAGACTTGACAGTCAACAAATATAGTAAGTTTCATCAATTTTGGAGCATTTTGAAATTTTTGAAATTTTTGACATTTTGGCTGGTTTCTATGGTAACAGATACCATTCCAAATTTCTAATGGCAGATACCACATTGGTACATGGGAGGGAACATACCATCAAAGTTTCAATGGATTTGACCTACCATTTTAAGAAAGTAAATGCCACTTTAAGGTTTTTGAAGCATTTTCACCATTTTTGACTTGTTTCCATGGTAACGGCAGACATTTTTGAAATTCCAACGCCAAATTGCACATCTACCAATGTTGCTCATCGTTACTGTGGAGTTTTATTAAATTTGGAGCATTTTGATATTTTGGAAATTTTTGGTGTAGTTTCCATGGCAACATGATAGTTCCAATGATTGCCAAAATCATCCAAAACCAGTATATAGTCGCCACCTACATTGTATTAAAATCTAAAGATTTTAAGGTTAAGCATTCTCAAACAATTCACCTAACTCCAAAATTATATTTTTTCACCATTTTTTCCGTTTCCATGGTGATGGCAGCCATTTTTTTAGTTCCAATACCGGAAAGCATCAGGAAAGTCAGGGTTCCTTGTTATAGTGCACCATCATTCAGATTGGTTCCTTTGGCTCTGAGAAAACTGCCGGACAAAATTAGGTGGAAGAAAATAATAATAACAAGTAATCCTGTGTTAGGATGCTAACACAAAAGTCACCAAAACGGACCCCACATCATTGTTCTGCGGTATCATTGATGCCAAATAATGTGTGTGTAAAGTTTAATTCAATATGAAGAATTAAAATTGTTTTTGACATTTTTGCTGTTTCCATGGCAACGGCGGCCATTTTGAAAATTTCAAACACAAAATTAAAGTCTACACAAGTTAGGCAACATTTGTTATAAGTTTCATTAAATTTGAAGCATTTTGATTTTTTTAATATTTTTGCTGTTTCCATGGTAACGGCGGCCATTTTGAAAATTCCAAACTCAAAAGTCAATTCTACACAAGTTAGTCAACATTAGTTATAAGTTTCATTAAATTTGAAGCATTTTGAAGTTTTTCATATTTTTGCTGTTTCCATGGTAACAGCGGCCATTTTGAAAATTCCAAAGTGTCACTTTTGCTGCAAATTGTTCACTCCATAATTATATACCATCATATACCATGAAATGTCTCTAGAACAAATTTAACATTGATGTTCTAGAATATTCCATGAAAATTCACCCCCTAAAATTATGCCATGGAGACCCCCTACTGAAATAAAAGTAGTGCCAAGTTGAAGCAGACATGTGTCTCTAAATATTCATAAGAGAATATATAATTCCATCTACTCTACATACAGTGGAAAATTTAGGAAATGTAAAAAAAAATTAACCCCACCCATCTTTGAGCCCCCCTAATTATGCCAAGATGACACCCTGGTATCATGGACATTGGGTTCTGCAACCCCCATGATGCAGACCCATACCCAGAAAAAATATAAAGTTTCCATCCTCTACCGCTTCCAAGAAAATGATAGGACCGTTTAAGGGGTTAGAAAAAGAAAAATAAGAATAATAAATAATAATAATAAGAAACCGAACAAAAACATAAAGTCCCCAAAACTCCGTTTTGGTGACTTAACTAGATTTGTAATTGCTAGCAATAACGGATGGCACCCTACCCCTCATTGACAGGTGAGCGGCAGCCATTTTGAAAATTCCAAAGTCGAAGAATGCATTTACAGATGTCTAGTAACATTTTTGCAAAGTTTCATTAAGTTTGAAGCATTTTGAAATTTTTGATATTTTTGCTGTTTCCATGGTGACGGCAGCCATTTTGAAAATTCCAACTTCAAAATGCAACTCCGCACATGTCAGTCACTATACCTGTAAAGTTTCATCCAGTTTGCAGCTCTTTATTTTTTTTTTGAAATTTTGAACATTTGTGCTGCAACCATGGTTACAGTAGATAATTCCAAAATTCTAAAAGCGTACATCTCATTGCCACATGTCATGCTATATATCAATACAGTTTCATTTACTTGGGTGCAATACTCTCTGAGAAAATGCTGATTTTATGCATTTTTCCATAGGGTCAATGCAAAACTTGGCCCCAGTTTCCATCACAACGGCGGCCATTTTGAACTATCCAAATATTGTCTTGGCATCTTGGCATACTGGAGAACATTTTCATAAAGTTTCATCCAGTTGGATCTTATATCGAAAGAGTTAGAATTTTTGATATTTTAGCTGTTTCCATGGTAACGGCAGCCATTATGAAAATTCCAACGTCAAACTGGAAATCAGCACATGCCAGTTAACATTCCTGTGGAGTTTCTTCCAGTTTGGACCACTTTGATTTTTTTCGCATTTGTGCTGTTTCCATGGAAACGGCGGCCATCTTGACCATTCCAAAGTCAGAGGGACAACTTCGCATGGTGGTCAACATTATACCATAGTTCCATTAACTTTGGTCCATTCTATTCTGAGAACTGCTCCGGACAAAAATAGTGGAAGAAAAATAATAATAAAAAAAAGAATAAAAAGAAACGTAGAATAACAATATGTCACCCCAACTCCGTTGAGGGTGCCATAACTAGATTTGCCATTGCAAGCAATAGCGGATGGCACCCTTTCCCTATTGCCAGGCCAGCGGCAGCCATTTAGAAAATTTTTGCTGTTTCCATGGCAACGGCTGCCATTTTGAAAATTCGAAACTCAAAAGTTAAGTCTACATAAGCTAGGCAAAATTTGTTATAAGATTCATTAAATTTAAAGCATTTTGAAGTTTTTCATAATTTTGCTGTTCCCATGGTAATGGCGGCCATTTTGAATATTCCAAAGTGAAACCCCCGCTGCAATTTTTTCCTTCCATAATCATATATACCATCATATTCCATTTAATGTCTCTAAAATAAATTTAACATTGATGTTCTGGAATGTTCTGTGAAAATTCAAAATTTTGACCTTTTTGCATTGTTTTCATGGTAACAACAGATATTTTGGAAATTCCAACGCCAAATTCCACATCTTCCAATGTTGCTCATCGTTACTGTGAAGTTTCCTTAAGTTTTGGAACATTTTGAGATTTTGAAATTTTTGGAGTACTGTGGATTCATTATTATTCGTTGGATACCAATTTTCGTGGATTTCGTGACAGTCAAACCACGAAATTAATACCACAATTTTCAATTTGTTCGATTCAGCAACAACATTCACCAAAAGAACAGATTTCCATGTTTTCCATCAAACACCACTTATGTGCATATGCACAATAAGAAAGTGAATGTATCACAATATAGTTTCTAGTTCCACAAAATGTTACCAACAAATAATGTCCATTTCGTTCCAATGGCAACAAGTGTATGGTGCCATAAAATATAATAACACTTATGGTAATTGCCATCAAAATAGTTCAACTATTCTGATCAAATGCACAAAGTGCAGCCATATCAAAAATATAGTTTACATGAAGCACATTGATAATAATGCATATGCAGTCATCTTACATGTAAATGTTCATAAGTCGAGCATTTAAAAATGTTCACATGTAATTCTTAAAATGTATGGCAAAATGGCAGACATTTGAAAATTCAACATTAACTAATTAAATGCACATGTGCCTTCCATGGCATACGCAGCCATTTGAAAATTGTCAAAGTTACATTATACATGCAGTTAACATATTTAAGTTTCATTAATTGGAGCATTTTGAAAAATTTGACATTTTGCTGTTTCCATGGCAACGGTGCCATTTTGAAATTCCAACTCAAAAGTCTCATCAGACTCATGCAGTGTACAACCATATTAAAAGTTTCATTAATTTTGGAGCATTTTGAAATTTTTGCATTTCTGCAGTTTCCATGGCAACGGTGGCCATTTTGAAATTCAACTTCAAAAGTCCTATTCAGACTTGTCAGTGTACAACCATATTAAGTTTCATCAAATTTGGAGCATTTTGAAATTTTTGAAATTTTTGACATTTGGGATGGTTCCTATGGTAACAGAGACCGTTCCCAAAATTGAACGGCATATACCACATTGGTACATAGGGGGGACCATACCATCAAAGTTTCAATCAATTTGACCTACCATTTTAAGAAAGTAAATGCCACTTAAAGGTTTTTGGACCATTTTGACCTGTTTTGCATTGTTTCCATGGTAACGGCAGACATTTTCGAAATTGCAACACCAAATTCCACCTCTACCAATGTTGCTCATCATTACTGTGAAGTTTTATAAAATTTGGAGCATTTCCATATTTTTTAAATTTTTGGTGTAGTATCCATGGCAACATAGCAGTTCCAATGATTGCCAAAATCATCCAAAACCAGTATGTGCCCGGCACCTACATTGTATCAAAATATAATGATTCTAAGTTAAAGCATTTCCAAATAATTAATCAAAACCAAAAACTGGAATTTTCCATTATTTTTCGGTTTTCATGGTGATGGCAGCCATTTTTTAGTTCCAAAGTTGCACTGCAACTGGAAAGTCAGGGTTCCTTGTTATAGTGCACCATCATTCAGATTTGTTTCTTTGGCTCTGAGAAAACTGCCGGACAAAATTAGGTGGAAGAATAATAATAATAACTAGAATTGCCATTGCAAGCAATAGCGGATGTCACCCTTCCCCCAATTGCCACTAAGCGGCAGCCATCTCAAAATTGTTTAACAGTGAATGCACATATATGCATGGCAATACATCTTTCTGTAAATTTTCAGTACATTCAGAGCATTTTAAAAAAAATCACATTTCTGCTGTTTCCATGGCAACGGCAGCCATTTTGAAAATTTCAAAGTCAAAAGTCTCATCTTTACTTGCCAGTTAACAATTATATCAAGTTTCATTAAGTTCAAAGCATTTTGAGAATTTTTGACTTTTTTGCAGTTTCCATGGCAACGGTGGCCATTTTGGAAATTCCAACTTCAAAAGTCTCATTCAGACTTGTCAGTGTACAACCATATTAAGTTTCATCAATTTTGGAGCATTTTGAAATTTTTGAAATTTTTGACATTTGGGATGGTTCCTATGGTAACAGAGACCGTTCCCAAAATTGAATGGCATATACCACATTGGTACATGGGAGGGACCATACCATCAAAATTTCAATCAATTTGACCTACCATTTTAAGAAAGTAAACGCCACTTAAAGGTTTTTGGACCATTTTGACCTGTTTTGCATTGTTTCCATGGTAACGGCAGACATTTTCGAAATTGCAACACCAAATTCCACCTCTACCAATGTTGCTCATCATTACTGTGAAGTTTTATAAAATTTGGAGCATTTCCATATTTTTGAAATTTTTGGTGTAGTATCCATGGCAACAAAGCAGTTCCAATGATTGCCAAAATCATCCAAAACCAGTATATGCCCGGCACCTACATTGTATCAAAATATAATGATTCTAAGTTAAAGCATTTCCAAATAATTCATCAAAACCAAAAACTGGAATTTTCCATTATTTTTCGGTTTCCATGGTGATGGCAGCCATTTTTTAGTTCCAAAGTTGCACTGCAACTGGAAAGTCAGGGTTCCTTGTTATAGTGTACCATCATTTAGATTGGTTCCTTTGGCTCTGAGAAAACTGCCGGACAAAATTAGGTGGAAGAATAATAATAATAATAATAATAATAATAGTGAAAAAGAAACAGAGGAATAGCAATATGTCACCCGACATTGTCGATCGGGTGACATAACTAGAATTGCCATTGCAAGCAATAGCGGATGTCACCCTGGTTCCCCAATTGCCACTAAACGGTAGCCATTTCGAAATGTTCCATCAGTAAATACAGATATATCCATGACAAAAGATCTTTCTGTCAGTTTTCATAGCTTTATGTACGTTTTCCTGTTTTCAACAATTGTGCCGTTTCCATGGCAACGGCGGCCATTTTGAAAATTCCAAACACAAAACTCAAGTCTACATTAGCTAGGCAACATTTGTTTTAAGTTTCATTAAATTTGAAGCATTTTGGAGTTTTTCATATTTTTGCTGTTTCCATGGTGACGGCGGCCATTTTGAAAATTCCAAAGTCGAACTTCTGCTGCAAATTGTTCTCTCCATAATTAGATACCATCATATACCATTTAATGTCTCAAGAATAAATTTAACAGTTATGTTCTGGAATGTTCCATGAAAAATTCACCCCCCTCAAATTATGTCTAGAGACCCCCGAGTTGAAAAAAAAATGTACCATGTTGAAGTGTGCATGAGTCTCTTAATATCATAGAAGTTTCATATAAATTGGAACACATTTCTATTTTTCACATTTTTGCTGTTTCCATGGCAATGGCAGCCATTTTTTTAATTCCAAAGTCAGATGCAAAACTACACATGGTGATTAACATTATGTTATAGTTCCATCAACATTGGTCCATTCGGTTCCAAGAACTAAGCTGGACAAAAAGTGCGGAATAAGAATAATAAGAAAAAAAGAATCGTACAATAACAATATGTCACCCGACCTCCGTCAGGGTGACATAATAATAACTAGATTTGTAATTGCTAGCAATAACGGATGGCACCCTTCCCCTATTGCCAGGTGAGCGGCGGCCATTTAGAAAATTCCAAACTCAAAAGTCAAGTCTACATAAGCTAGGCAACATTTGTTATAAGCTTCCTTAAATTTGAAGCATTTTGAAGTTTTTCATATTTTTGCTGTTTCCATGGTAACGGCGGCCATTTTGAATATTCCAAAGTCAAACCCATGCTGCATTTTTTGCCCTCCATAATAATATACCATTTAATGTCTCTAGACTAAATTTAACATTGATGTTCTGGAATGTTCTGTGAAAATTCAAAGTTTTGACCTTTTTGCATTGTTTCCAAGGTAACAACAGATATTTTGGAAATTCCAACGCCAAATTCGACATCTTCCAATGTTGCTCATCGTTACTGTTAAATTTCCTGAAGTTTGGAGCATTTTGAGAATTTCGAAATTTTTGGTGTAGTTTCCATGGCAACATAGTAGTTCCAATGATCACCAAAATCATCCAACACCTGTATATAGTGGGCACCTACATTGTATTAAAATATAATGATTTTGAGATAAAGCATATCCAAACAGTTCACCAAAACAAAAAACTGGATTTTTTCACATTTGTTCTGTTTCCATGGTAACGGTAGCCATCTTGAACCATTCCATGCTTCCTGCAACTCTGCACCTGGGGGTCCTTACTATGGTAGAGTTCCATCAACATTGGTCCATTGGATTTCGTGAAATCACCTGGACAAAATTTGTTGCAAGAAAAATAATAATAATAATAAGAAAAAAAAGAAACGTAGAATAACAATACGTCACCCCAACTCCGTTGAGGGTGCCATAATAACTAGATTTGTAATTGCTAGCAATAACGGATGGCACCCTTCCCCTATTGCCAGGTGAGCGGCGGCCATTTAGAAAATTCCAAACTCAAAAGTCAAGTCTACATAAGCTAGGCAACATTTGTTATAAGTTTCCTTAAATTTGAAGCATTTTGAAGTTTTTCATATTTTTGCTGTTTCCATGGTAACGGCGGCCATTTTGAATATTCCAAAGTCAAACCCGTGCTGCATTTTTTGCCCTCCATAATCTGCAATTTTTTGCCCTCCATAAACATATACCATTTAATGTCTCTAGAATAAATTTAACATTGATGTTCTGGAATGTTCTGTGAAAATTCAAAGTTTTGACCTTTTTGCATTGTTTCCAAGGTAACAACAGATATTTTGGAAATTCCAACGCCAAATTCCACATCTTCCAATGTTGCTCATCGTGACTGTGAAGTTTCCTGAAGTTTGGAGCATTTTGAGAATTTCGAAATTTTTGGTGTAGTTTCCATGGCAACATAGTAGTTCCAATGATCACCAAAATCATCCAACACCTGTATATAGTGGGCACCTACATTGTATTAAAATATAATGATTCTGAAATAAAGCATATCCAAACAGTTCACCAAAACAAAAAACTGGATTTTTTCACATTTGTTCTGTTTCCATGGAAACGGCAGCCATCGTGAACCATTCCATGGTGCCTGCAACTCTTAACCTAAGGGTCCTCAATATAAAAGAGTTCCATCAACTTTGGTCCAATGGATTTCCATAAAACTCCTGGACAAAATGTGTGGAAGAAAAATAATAAAAATAACTAGAATTGCCATTGCAAGCAATAGCGGATGTCACCCTTCCCCCAATTGCCACTAAGCGGCAGCCATTTCAAAATTGTTTAACAGTGAATGCACATATATGCATTGCAGTACATCATTCTGTAAATTTTCAGTACATTGAGAGCATTTTAGAAAATTTCACATTTTTACTGTTTCCATGGCAACGGCAGCCATTTTGAAAATTCCAAAGTCAAAAGTCTCATCTATACATGCAAGTTAACAATAATATTAAGTTTCATAAAGTTTGGAGCATTTTGAAAATATTTGACATTTCCGCAGTTTCCATGGCAACGGTGGCCATTTTGGAAATTCCAACTTCAAAAGTCTCATTCAGACTTGTCAGTGTACAATCCTATTAAGTTTCATCAATTTTGGAGCATTTTGAAATTTTTGAAATTTTTGACATTTGGGATGGTTCCTATGGCAACAGAGACCGTTCCCAAAATTGAATGGCATATACCACATTGGTACATGGGAGGGACCATACCATCAAAGTTTCAATCAATTTGACCTACCATTTTAAGAAAGTAAATGCCACTTGAAGGTTTTTAGACCATTTTGACCTGTTTTGCATTGTTTCCATGGTAACGGCAGACATTATCGAAATTGCAACACCAAATTCCACATCTACCAATGTTGCTCATCATTACTGTGAAGTTTTATAAAATTTGGAGCATTTCCATATTTTTGAAATTTTTGGTGTAGTATCCATGGCAACATAGCAGTTCCAATGATTGCCAAAATCATCCAAAACCAGTATATGCCCGGCACCTACATTGTATCAAAATATAATGATTCTAAGTTAAAGCATTTCCAAATAATTCATCAAAACCAAAAACTGGAATTTTCCATTATTTTTCGGTTTCCATGGTGATGGCAGCCATTTTTTAGTTCCAAAGTTGCACTGCAACTGGAAAGTCAGGGTTCCTTGTTATAGTGCACCATCATTCAGATTGGTTCCTTTGGCTCTGAGAAAACTGCCGGACAAAACTAGGTGGAAGAATAATAATAATAACTAGAATTGCCATTGCAAGCAATAGCGGATGTCACCCTTCCCCCAATTGCCACTAAGCGGCAGCCATTTCAAAATTGTTTAACAGTGAATGCACATATATACATTGCAGTACATCATTCTGTAAATTTTCAGTACATTGAGAGCATTTTAGAAAGTTTCACATTTTTGCTGTTTCCATGGCAACGGCAGCCATTTTGAAAATTCCAAAGTCAAAAGTCTCATCTATACATGCAAGTTAACAATAATATTAAGTTTCATAAAGTTTGGAGCATTTTGAAAATATTTGACATTTCCGCAGTTTCCATGGCAACGGTGGCCATTTTGGAAATTCCAACTTCAAAAGTCTCATTCAGACTTGTCAGTGTACAAACCTATTAAGTTTCATCAATTTTGGAGCATTTTGAAATTTTTGAAATTTTTGACATTTGGGATGGTTCCTATGGCAACAGAGACCGTTCCCAAAATTGAATGGCATATACCACATTGGTACATGGGAGGGACCATACCATCAAAGTTTCAATCAATTTGACCTACCATTTTAAGAAAGTAAATGCCACTTGAAGGTTTTTAGACCATTTTGACCTGTTTTGCATTGTTTCCATGGTAACGGCAGACATTTTCGAAATTGCAACACCAAATTCCACATCTACCAATGTTGCTCATCATTACTGTGAAGTTTTATAAAATTTGGAGCATTTCCATATTTTTGAAATTTTTGGTGTAGTATCCATGGCAACATAGCAGTTCCAATGATTGCCAAAATCATCCAAAACCAGTATATGCCCGGCACCTACATTGTATCAAAATATAATGATTCTAAGTTAAAGCATTTCCAAATAATTCATCAAAACCAAAAACTGGAATTTTCCATTATTTTTCGGTTTCCATGGTGATGGCAGCCATTTTTTAGTTCCAAAGTTGCACTGCAACTGGAAAGTCAGGGTTCCTTGTTATAGTGCACCATCATTCAGATTGGTTCCTTTGGCTCTGAGAAAACTGCCGGACAAAACTAGGTGGAAGAATAATAATAATAATAATAATAATAATAGTGAAAAAGAAACAGAGGAATAGCAATATGTCACCCGACATTGTCGATCGGGTGACATAACTAGAATTGCCATTGCAAGCAATAGCGGATGTCACCCTTCCCCCAATTGCCACTAAGCGGCAGCCATCTCAAAATTGTTTAACAGTGAATGCACATATATGCATGGCAATACATCTTTCTGTAAATTTTCAGTACATTCAGAGCATTTTAAAAAAAATCACATTTCTGCTGTTTCCATGGCAACGGCAGCCATTTTGAAAATTTCAAAGTCAAAAGTCTCATCTTTACTTGCCAGTTAACAATTATATCAAGTTTCATTAAGTTCAAAGCATTTTGAGAATTTTTGACTTTTTTGCAGTTTCCATGGCAACGGTGGCCATTTTGGAAATTCCAACTTCAAAAGTCTCATTCAGACTTGTCAGTGTACAACCATATTAAGTTTCATCAATTTTGGAGCATTTTGAAATTTTTGAAATTTTTGACATTTGGGATGGTTCCTATGGTAACAGAGACCGTTCCCAAAATTGAATGGCATATACCACATTGGTACATGGGAGGGACCATACCATCAAAATTTCAATCAATTTGACCTACCATTTTAAGAAAGTAAACGCCACTTAAAGGTTTTTGGACCATTTTGACCTGTTTTGCATTGTTTCCATGGTAACGGCAGACATTTTCGAAATTGCAACACCAAATTCCACCTCTACCAATGTTGCTCATCATTACTGTGAAGTTTTATAAAATTTGGAGCATTTCCATATTTTTGAAATTTTTGGTGTAGTATCCATGGCAACAAAGCAGTTCCAATGATTGCCAAAATCATCCAAAACCAGTATATGCCCGGCACCTACATTGTATCAAAATATAATGATTCTAAGTTAAAGCATTTCCAAATAATTCATCAAAACCAAAAACTGGAATTTTCCATTATTTTTCGGTTTCCATGGTGATGGCAGCCATTTTTTAGTTCCAAAGTTGCACTGCAACTGGAAAGTCAGGGTTCCTTGTTATAGTGTACCATCATTTAGATTGGTTCCTTTGGCTCTGAGAAAACTGCCGGACAAAATTAGGTGGAAGAATAATAATAATAATAATAATAATAATAGTGAAAAAGAAACAGAGGAATAGCAATATGTCACCCGACATTGTCGATCGGGTGACATAATAATAAGAAAAAAAAAAGAAACGTAGAATAACAATACGTCACCCCAACTCCGTTGAGGGTGCCATAACTAGATTTGCCATTGCAAGCAATAGCGGATGGCACCCTTTCCCTATTGCCAGGCCAGCGGCAGCCATTTAGAAAATTTTTGCTGTTTCCATGGCAACGGCTGCCATTTTGAAAATTCGAAACTCAAAAGTTAAGTCTACATAAGCTAGGCAAAATTTGTTATAAGATTCATTAAATTTAAAGCATTTTGAAGTTTTTCATAATTTTGCTGTTCCCATGGTAATGGCGGCCATTTTGAATATTCCAAAGTGAAACCCCCGCTGCAATTTTTTCCTTCCATAATCATATATACCATCATATTCCATTTAATGTCTCTAAAATAAATTTAACATTGATGTTCTGGAATGTTCTGTGAAAATTCAAAATTTTGACCTTTTTGCATTGTTTTCATGGTAACAACAGATATTTTGGAAATTCCAACGCCAAATTCCACATCTTCCAATGTTGCTCATCGTTACTGTGAAGTTTCCTTAAGTTTGGAACATTTTGAGATTTTTGAAATTTTTGGAGTAGTCTCCATGGCAACATAGTAGTTCCAATGAGTGCCAAAATCATCCAACACCTGTATATAGTGGGCACCTACATTGTATCAAAATATAATGATTCTGAGTTCAAGCATATCCGAACAGTTCACCAAAACAAAACACTAGATTTTTTCACATTTGTTTCGTTTCCATGGCAACGACAGCCATCTTGATGGTGCCATACCCCACTGCACTATAGAATGTGATGGTCTACATTATGGTATAGTTCCATCAATATTGTTCAAGCCAATTCTTAGAAATAGAATGGACAAAAAAGTGTGGAAGAATAAAAATAATAATAATAATAACTAGATTTGTAATTGCTAGCAATAACGGATGGCACCCTTCCCCTCATTGCCAGGTGAGCGGCAGCCATTTTGAAAATTCCAAAGTCGAAGAATGCATTTACAGATGTCTAGTAACATTTTTGCAAAGTTTCATTAAGTTTGAAGCATTTTGAAATTTTTGATATTTTTGCTGTTTCCATGGTTACGGCGGCCATTTTGAAAATTCCAACTTCAAAATGCGACTCCGCACATGTCAGTCACTATTCCTTTTAAGTTTCATACAGTTTGCAGCACTTTTTTTTTTGGAAATTTTGATTATTTGTGCTGCAACCATGGTTACAGTAGATAAATCCAAAATTCTAAAAGCGTACATCTCATTGCCACATGTCATGTTATATATCAATACAGTTTCATTTACTTTGGTGCAATACTCTCTGAGAAAATGCTGATTTTATGCATTTTTCCATAGGGTCAATGCAAAACTTGGCCCCAGTTTCCATGACAACGGCGGCCATTTTGAACTATCCAAATATTGTCTTGACATCTTGGCATACTGGAGAACATTTTCATAAAGTTTCATCCAGTTGGATCTTATAACGAAAGAGTTAGAATTTTTGATATTTAAGCTGTTTCCATGGTAACGGCAGCCATTTTGAAAATTCCAAAGTCAAACTGGAAATCAGCACATGCCAGTCAACATTCCTGTGGAGTTTCTTCCAGTTTGGAACACTTTGATTTTTTTCGCATTTATGCTGTTTCCATGGAAACGGCGGCCATCTTTTACCATTCCATACCAAGGTGCACAACTTTACATGGGGGTCCTCCTTATAGATAAGTTCCATCAACATTGGTCCATTGGATTCCGAGAAACACGACGGACAAAATGTGTGGAAGAAGAAAAAGAAAAATAAGAAAAAAAAGAAACGTAGAATAACAATATGTCACCCCAACTCCGTTGAGGGTGCCATAATAAGAAAAAAAGAAACGAACAATAACAATATGTCACCCCAACTCCGTTGAGGGTGCCATAACTAGATTTGCCATTGCAAGCAATAGCGGATGGCACCCCTTCCCCATTGCCAGGCCAGCGGCAGCCATTTAGAAAAATTTTGCTGTTTCCATGGCAACGACGGCCATTTTGAAAATTCGAAACTCAAAAGTTAAGTCTACATAAGCTAGGCAAAATTTGTTATAAGTTTCATTAAATTTAAAGC
Source organism: Mytilus edulis (assembly GCA_019925275.1). Lineage (NCBI taxonomy): Eukaryota > Metazoa > Mollusca > Bivalvia > Mytilida > Mytilidae > Mytilus > Mytilus edulis. The sequence goes on from CM034356.1 coordinate 59,103,090, forward strand.
ATTTTGAAGTTTTTCATAATTTTGCTGTATCCATGGTAACGGCGGCCATTTTGAATATTCCAAAGTCAAACCCCCACTGCAATTTTTTCCCTCCATATTCATATATACCATTTAATGTGTCTAGAGTAAATTTAACATTGATGTTCTGGAATGTTCTGTGAAAATTCAAAGGTTTGACCTTTTTGCATTGTTTCCATGGTAACTAGAGATATTTTGGAAATTCCAACGCCAAATGTCACATCTTCCAATGTTGCTCATCGTTACTGTGAAGTTTCATGAAGTTTGGAGCATTTTGATATTTTTGAAATTTTTGGTGTAGTTTCCATGGCAACATAGTAGGTCCAATGAGTGCCAAAATCATCCAACACCTGTATATTGTGGGCACCTACATTGTATTAAAATATGATGATTCTGAGTGTAAGCATATTCAAACAGTTCACCAAAACAAAAAACAGAAATTTTTCACATTTGTTTCGTTTCCATGGCAACAGCAGCCATCTTGATGATGCCATACCTCACTGCACTATTTAATGTGATGGTCAACATTATGGTATAGTTCCATCAATATTGTTCTAGCCAAATCTGAGAAATAGTATGGACAAAAAAGTGTGGAAGAATAAATATAATAATAACTGGATTTGTAATTGCTAGCAATAACGGATGGCACCCTCGTCCCCCCATTGCCAGGCGAGCGGCAGCCATTTTGAAAATTTCAAAGTCAAAGAGTGCATCTACACATGCAAGTCATCATTTTTTTTAAATTTCATTAAGTTTGGAGCATTTTGAAATTTTGGACAATTTTGCTGTTTCCATGGTTACGGCAGCCATTTTGGAAATTCCAACTTCAAAATGCAACTCCGCACATGTCAGTTACTATTCCTGTAAAGTTTCATCCAGTTTGCAGCATTTTGATTTTTTTTGAAATTTTGAACATTTGTCCTGCAACCATGGTTACAGAAGATAATTCCAAAATTCTAAAAGCGTACATCTCTTTGCCACATGTCATGTTATATATCAATACAGTTTCATTTACTTTGGTGCACTACTCTCTGAAAAAATGCTGATTTTATGCATTTTTCCATAGGGTCAATGCAAAACTTGGCCCCAGTTTCCATGACAACGGCGGCCATTTTGAACTATCCAAATATTGTCTTGACATCTTGGCATACTGGAGAACATTTTCATAAAGTTTCATCCAGTTGGATGTTATAACGAAAGAGTTAGAATTTTTGATATTTTAGCTGTTTCCATGGTAACGGCAGCCATTTTGAAAATTCCAAAGTCAAACTGGAAATCAGCACATGCCAGTTAACATTCCTGTGGAGTTTCTTCCAGTTTGGAACACTTTGATTTTTTTCGCATTTGTGCTGTTTCCATGGAAACGGCGGCCATCTTTTACCATTCCATAGCAAGGTGCACAACTTCAATTGGGGGTCCTCATTATGTTATAGTTCCAACAATATTGGATCTCTCAATTCTTAGAAACACGATGGACAAAATGTGTGGAAGAATAATAAAAATAACTAGATTTGTAATTGCTAGCAATAACGGATGGCACCCTTCCCCCATTGCCAGGATAACAGCAGCCATTTTGAAAATTCCAAAGTCAAAGACCGGATTTACACATGCCTATTAACATGTTTGTAAAGTTTTAGAAAGATTGGAGCATTTTGAAAATTTTGAAATTTTTCGCATTTTACCAGTTTCCATGGTAACGGCGGCCATCTTGGTGGTGCCAACCCTTATTTGCAAATCTGCACATGGTGGTTAACATTATTGTAAAGTTCCATCAGCATTGGTCCATACAGTTCCGAGAAATCGCCTGGACAAAAAAAGTGGAAGAAAAATAATATTAAAAATAAGAAAAAAAGAAACGTAGAATAACAATATGTCACCCAAACTCCGTTTAGGGTGCCATAACTAGATTTGTAATTGCTAGCAATAACGGATGGCACCCTTCCCCCATTGCCAGGGTAACAGCAGCCATTTTGAAAATTCCCCAGTCAAAGAGTGCATCTACACTTGCAAATTAACATTTTTTTCAAAGTTTCATAAATTTTGGAGCTTTTTGAAATTTTTGACATTTTTGCAGTTTCCATGGTAACGGCGGTCATTTTGAAAATTCCGAAGTCAAACTGTAAATCAGCACATACCAGTTACCATTCCTGTGAAGTTTCTTTCACTTTGGAACACTTTGATTTTTTTCGCATTTTTGCTGTTTCCATGGTAACGGTGGCCATCTTGACCATTCCAAAGTCAGAGGGACAACTTCACATGGTGGTCAACATTATACCATAGTTCCATCGACTTTGGTCCATTATATTTTGAGAACTGCTCCGGACAAAAATAGTGGAAGAAAAATAATAATAAAAAAAAGAAACGTAGAATAACAATATGTCACCCCAACTCCGTTGAGGGTGCCATAACTAGATTTGTAATTGCTAGCAATAACGGATGGCACCCTTCCCCTATTGCCAGGTGAGCGGCGGCCATTTAGAAAATTCCAAACTCAAAAGTCAAGTCTACATAAGCTAGGCAACATTTGTTATAAGTTTCCTTAAATTTGAAGCATTTTGAAGTTTTTCATATTTTTGCTGTTTCCATGGTAACGGCGGCCATTTTGAATATTCCAAAGTCAAACCCGTGCTGCATTTTTTGCCCTCCATAATAATATACCATTTAATGTCTCTAGAATAAATTTAACATTGATGTTCTGGAATGTTCTGTGAAAATTCAAAGTTTTGACCTTTTTGCATTGTTTCCAAGGTAACAACAGATATTTTGGAAATTCCAACGCCAAATTCCTCATCTTCCAATGTTGCTCATCGTTACTGTGAAGTTTCCTGAAGTTTGGAGCATTTTGAGAATTTCGAAATTTTTGGTGTAGTTTCCATGGCAACATAGTAGTTCCAATGATCACCAAAATCATCCAACACCTGTATATAGTGGGCACCTACATTGTATTAAAATATAATGATTCTGAGATAAAGCATATCCAAACAGTTCACCAAAACAAAAAACTGGATTTTTTCACATTTGTTCTGTTTCCATGGAAACGGTAGCCATCTTGAACCATTCCATGCTTCCTGCAACTCTGCACCTGGGGTCCTTACTATAGTAGAGTTCCATCAACATTGGTCCATTGGATTTCGAGAAATCACCTGGACAAAATTTGTTGCAAGAAAAATAATAATAACTAGAATTGCCATTGCAAGCAATAGCGGATGTCACCCTTTCCCTATTGCCACTAAGCGGCAGCCATTTGAAAACAATTTAACAGTGAATGCAGATCAACGCATTGCAATATATCTTTCTGTAAATTTTCAGTACATTCAGAGCATTTTAGAAGATTTCACATTTTTGCTGTTTCCATGGCAACGACAGCCATTTTGAAAATTCCGAAGTCAAAAGTCTCATCTTTACATGCCAGTTAACAATAATATTAAGTTTCATGAAGTTTGGACGTTTTGGAAATATTTGACATTTCTGCAGTTTCCATAGCAACAGTGGCAATTTTGGAAATTCCAACTTCAAAAGTCTGATGCAGACTTGACAGTTAACAAATAAATTAAGTTTCATCAATTTTGGAGCATTTTGAAATTTTTGACATTTTGGCTGGTTACTATGGTAACAGATACCATTCCAAATTTCTAATGGCAGATACCACATTGGTATATGAGAAGGAACATACCATCAAAGTTTCAATGGATTTGACCTACCATTTTAAGAAAGTAAATGCCACTTCAAGGTTTTTGAAGCATTTTAACCATTTTTGACTTGTTTCCATGGTAACGGCAGACATTTTCGAAATTCCAACGCCAAATTCCACATCTACCAATGTTGCTCATCGTTACTGTGGAGTTTTATTAAATTTTGAGCATTTTGATATTTTGGAAATTTTTGGTGTAGTTTCCATGGCAACATGATAGTTCCAATGATTGCCAAAATCATCCAAAACCAGTATATGCCCGCCACCTACATTGTATCAAAATATTATAATTCTAATTTAAAGCAACTCCAAATAATTCATTAAAACCAAAATCTGGAATTGTTCACAATTGTTCCGTTCCCATGGTAACGGCAGCCATTTTTTATGGTCTTAGACCCTACTGCAACCCGAAATTTGGTACTCCTCAATATAGTTAACTATCATTAAGATTGGTTCCATTGGCTCCGAGAAAACTGCCGGACAAAATAGGTGGAAGTATAATAATAATAATACAGAAAAAGAAACAGAGGAAAAGCAATATGTCACCCGACATTGTCGATCGGGTGACATAATAATAACTAGAATTGCCATTGCAAGCAATAGCGGATGTCACCCTTCCCCTCATTGCCACTAAGCGGCACCCATTTTAAAACAACTTAACAGTGAATGCAGATCTATGAATTGCGATATATCTTTCTGTAAATTTTCAATCCAATAACAGCATTGTCAAAAGTTTCACATTTCTGCTGTTTCCATGGCAACGGCAGCCATTTTGAAAATTCCAAAGTCAAAAGTCTCATCTATACATGCCAGTAAACAATAATATTAAGTTTCATTAAGTTTGGAGCATTTTGAAAATATTTGACATTTCTGCAGTTTCCATGGCAACGGTAGCCATTTTGGAAATTCCAACTTCAAAAGTCTCATGCAGACTAGACAGTCAACAAATATATTAAGTTTCATCAAGTTTGAAGCATTTTGAAGTTTTTGAAATTTTTGACATTTTGGCTGGTTTCTATGGTAACACAGACCATTCCAAATTTTTAATGGCAGATACTCCATTGGTACATGGAAGGGAACATACCATCAGAGTTTCAATGAATTTGACCTACCATTTTAAGGAAGTAAATGCCACTTTTAAGGTTTTTTAAAGCGTTTTGACCATTTTTTGCCTTGTTTCCATGGTAACACAAGACATTTTCAAAATTCCAACGCCAAATTGCACATCTACCAATGTTGCTCATCGTTCCTGTGAAGTTTCATTAAATTTGGAGCATTTTGATATTTTGGAAATTTTTGGTGTAGTATCCATGGCAACATAGTAGTTCCAATGAATGCCAAAAATCATCCAAAACAAGTATATAGTGGGCACCTACATTGTATCAAAACATAATGATTCTAAGTCTAAGCATCTCCAAATAATTCCCTAAAACCAAAAAGTGGAATTTTTCACAATTTTTTCCGTTTCCATGGTAACGGCAGCCATTTTTAATGGTCCTATGACCTACTGCAACCCGAAATTTTGTGTTCCTCATTATAGTTGACTATCACTAAGATTGGTTCCATTGCCTTCAAAAAATCTGCCGGACAAAAATCATTGGAAGAATAAGAATAATAATAACAAAGAAACGGAGGAAAAGCAATATGTCACCCGACATTGTCGATCGGGTGACATAATAATAAGAAAAAAAAGAAACGTAGAATAACAATACGTCACCCCAACTCCGTTGAGGGTGCCATAACTAGATTTGCCATTGCAAGCAATAGCGGATGGCACCCTTCCCCTATTGCCAGGTGAGCGGTAGCCATGGTTCTGGCGGCCATTTTGGAAATTCCAAACTCAAAAATCAAGTCTACATTAGCTGAGCAACATTTGTTTTAAATTTCAATAAATTTGAAGCATTTTGAAGTTTTTCGTATTTTTGCTGTTTCCATGGTAACGGCGGCCATTTTGAATATTCCAAAGTCAAACCCCCGCTGCAATTTTTTCCCTCCACAATCATATACCATTTAATGTCTCTAGAATAAATTAAAAATTGATGTTCTAGAATGTTCTGTGAAAATTCAAAGTTTTGACCTTTTTGCATTGTTTCCATGGTAACAACAGCGATTTTGGAAATTCCAACGCCAAATTCCACATCTTCCAATGTTGCTCATCGTTACTGTGAAGTTTCATTAAGTTTGGAACATTTTGAGATTTTTGAATTTTTTGGAGTAGTTTCCATGGCAACATAGTAGTTCCAATGAGTGCCAAAAATCATCCAACACCTGTATATAGTGGGCACCTACATTGTATTAAAATATAATGATTCTGAGTTAAATAGTATCCAAATAGTTCACCACAACAAAAAACTGGATTTTTTCACATTTGTTCCGTTTCCATGGTAACGGCAGCCATCTTGAAAGTGCCAACCCCAAAAAGCAAATCTTCATCTGGTGGTTAACATTATGGTATAGTACCATCTTCTTGGGTCCATTCACATTAGAGTTCCAGACTGGACAAAAATGTGTGGAAGAAAAATAATAATAACTAGATTTGCCATTGCAAGCAATAGCGGATGGCACCCTTCCCCCATTGCCAGGCCAGCGGCAGCCATTTACAATTTTTTTGCTGTATCCATGGCAACGGCGGCCATTTTGAAAATTCCAAACTCAAAAGTCAAGTCAACATAAGCTAGGCAACATTTATTATAAGTTTCATTAAATTTAAAGCATTTTCAAGTTTTTCATATTTTTGCTGTTCCCATGGTAACGGCGGCCATTTTGAATATTCCAAAGTCAAACCGCCGCTGCAATTTTTTCCCACCATTATCATGTACCATTTAATGTCTCTAGAATAAATTTAACATTGATGTTCTGGAATGTTCTATGAAAATTCAAAGTTTTGACCTTTTTGCATTGTTTCCATGGTAACTACAGCTATTTTGGAAATTCCAACGCCAAATTCAACATCTTCCAATGTTGCTCATCGTTACTGTGAAGTTTCCTGAAGTTTGGAGCATTTTGAGATTTTTGAAATTTTTGGTGTAGTTTCCATGGCAACATAGTAGTTCCAATGAGTGCCAAAATCATCCAACACCTGTATATAGTGGGCACCTATATTGTATTAAAATATAATGATTCTGAGTTAAAGCATAACCAAACAGTTCACCGAAACAAAAAACCGGATTTTTTCACATTTGTTCTGTTTCCATGGTAACGGCGGCCATTTTTTACCATTCCAATGTCTCTTGCACAACTTCACATGGCGGTTCATATTATGGTATAGTTCCATCAACATGGGTTTGACCAATTCTGAGAAATAGCATGGACAAAATGTGTGGAAAAATAAAAATAATAATAACTAGATTTGCCATTGCAAGCAATAGCGGATGGCACCCTTCCCCTATTGCCAGGCGAGCGGTAGCCATGGTAACGGCGGCCATTTTGGAAATTCCAAACTCAAAAGTCAAGTCTACATTAGCTGAGCAACATATGTTATAAGTTTCAATAAATTTGAAGCATTTTGAAGTTTTTTGTATTTTTGCTGTTTCCATGGTAACGGCAGCCATTTTGGAAATTTCAAACTCAAAAGTCAAGTCTACATTAGCTGAGCAACATTTGTTGTAAGTTTCAGCAAATTTGAAGCATTTTGAAGTTTTTTGTATTTTTGCTGTTTCCATGGTTACGGCGGCCATTTTGAATATTCCAAAGTCAAACCCCCGCTGCAATTTTTCCCTCCATAATCATATACAATCATATACTATATAATGACTCTAGAATAAATTAAACATTGATGTTCTAGAATGTTCTGTGAAAATTCAAAGTTTTGACCTTTTTGCATTGTTTCCATGGTAACTACAGATATTTTGGAAATTCTAACGCCAAATTCCACATCTTCAAATGTTGCTCATCGTTAATGTGAAGTTTCATGAAGTTTGGAGCATTTTGAGATTTTTGAATTTTTTGGAGTAGTTTCCATGGCAACATAGTAGTTCCAATGAGTGCCAAAATCATCAAACACCTGTATATAGTGGGCACCTATATTGTATTAAAATATAATGATTCTGAGTTAAAGCATAACCAAACAGTTCACCGAAACTAAAAACTGGATTTTTTCACATTTGTTCTGTTTCCATGGTAACAGCGGCCATTTTTTACCATTCCAATGTCTCTTGCACAACTTAACATGGCGGTTCATATTATGGTACAGTTCCATCAACATTGGTTTGACCAATTCTGAGAAATAGTATGGACAAAATGTGTGGAAGAATAAAAATAATAATAATAATAAAAAGAAAAAAAAGAAACGTAGAATAACAATATGTCACCCCAACTCCGTTGAGGGTGCCATAATAAAAAGAACTAGATTTGCCATTGCAAGCAATAGCGGATGGCACCCTTCCCCCTATTGCCACGCGAGCGGCGGCCATTTGAAAATTCCAAAGTCAAAGAGTGCATCTACACATGCAAATTATCATTTTTGTAAAGTTTCATTAAGGTTGGAGTAATTTTAAATTTCTGACATTTTTGCTGTTTCCATGGTTACGGTGGCCATTTTGAAAATTCCAACTTCAAAATGCAACTCTGCACATGTCAGTTACTATTCCTGTTAAGTTTCATCCAGTTTGCAGGACTTTATTTTTTTTTTGAAATTTTGAATATTTTTGCTGCAACCATGGTTACAGTAGATAATTCCAAAATTCTAAAAGCAGACATCTGATTGCCACATGTCAGGTTATATATCGATACAGTTTCATTGACTTTGGTGCAATTCTCTCTGAGAAAATGCTCATTTAATGCATTTGTCCATAGGGTCAATGCAAAATTTAGCCCTAGTTTCCATGACAACGGCGGCCATTTTGGACTATCCAAATATTGTCTTGACCTCTTGGCAAACTGGTGAACATTTTCATAAAGTTTCATCCAGCTCGATGTTATAACGAAAGAGTTAGAATTTTTTATATTGTAGCTGTTTCCATGGAAACGGCAGCCATTTTGAAAATTCCAAAATCAAAATGCAGCAAAGGCCATGTCTGTCACTATTTAAGTGAAGTTTCGACCAGTTTGGAACACTTTGAATATTTTCGGATTTTTGCTGTTTCCATGGAAACGGCAGCCATTTTGACCATTCCAAAGTCAGGTGCACAACTTCGCATGCTGGTCCACATTGTTGTATAGTTCCATCAACATTGGTCAACTCAATTCCTAGAAACTGCGTGGACAAAATGTGTGGAAGAAGAATAAGGAAAAAAAGAATCGATGAATAACAATACGTCACCCCAACTCCGTTGAGGGTGCCATAACTAGATTTGCCATTGCAAGCAATAGCGGATGGCACCCTTCCCAAATTGCCAGGCCAGCGGCAGCCATTTAGAAAATGTTTGCTGTTTCCATGGCAACGGCGGCCATTTTGAATATTCCAAACTCAAAAGTCAAGTCTACATAAGCTAGGCAACATTTGTTATAAGTTTCATTAAATTTTAAGCATTTTGAAGTTTTTCATATTTTTGCTGTTTCCATGGTAACGGCTGCCATTTTGAATGTTCCAAAGTCAAACCTACGCTCAAATTTTTTCCCTCCATAATCATATACCATTTAATGTCTCGAGAATAAATTTAACATTGATGTTCTAGAATGTTCTGTGAAAATTCAAAGTTTTGACCTTTTTGCATTGTTTCCATGGTAACAACAGCGATTTTGGAAATTCCAACGCCAAATTCCACATCTTCCAATGTTGCTCATCATTACTGTGAAGTTTCATTAAGTTTGGAACATTTTGAGATTTTTGATTTTTTTGGAGTAGTTTCCATGGCAACATAGTAGTTCCAATGAGTGCCAAAATCATCCAACACCTGTATATAGTGGGCACCTACATTGTATTAAAATATAATGATTCTGAGTTAAATAGTATCCAAATAGTTCACCAAAACAAAAAACTGGATTTTTTCACAGTTGTTCTGTTTCCATGGTAACGGCGGCCATTTTTTACCATTCCACTGTCTCTTGCACAACTTAACATGGCGGTTCATGTTATGGTATAGTTCCATCAACATTGGTATGACCAGTTCTGAGAAATAGTATGGACAAAATGTGTGGAAGAATAAAAATAATAATAATAAAAAGAAAAAAAAGAAACGAACAATAACAATATGTCACCCCAACTCCGTTGAGGGTGCCATAAAAAAAAGAAACGTAGAATAACAATATGTCACCCCAACTCCGTTGAGGGTGCCATAACTAGATTTGTAATTGCTAGCAATAACGGATGGCACCCTCGTCCCCCCCATTGCCAGGCCAGCGGCAGCCATTTTGGAAATTCCAAAGTCAAAGAGTGCATCTACACTTGCAAATTATCATCTTTGCAAAATTTCATTGAGTTTGGAGCATTTTGAAATTTTGGACAATTTTGCTGTTTCCATGGTTACGGCGGCCATTTTGGAAATTCCAACTTCAAAATGCAACTCCGCACATGCCACTCACTATTCTTGTAAAGTTTCATCCAGTTTGCAGTACTTAATTTTTTTGGAAATTTTGAACATTTGTGCTGCAACCATGGTTACAGTAGATAATTCCAAAATTCTAAAAGCGTACATCTCATTGCCACATGTCATGTTATATATCAATACAGTTTCATTCACTTTGGTGCACTACTCTCTGAGAACATGCTGATTTTATGCATTTTTCCATAGGGTCAATGCAAAACTTGGCCCCTGTTTCCATGACAACGGCGGCCATTTTGAACTATCCAAATATTGTCTTGACACCTTGGCATACTGGAGAACATTTTCATAAAGTTTCATCCAGTTGGATGTTATAACGAAAGAGTTAGAATTTTTGATATTTTAGCGGTTTCCATGGTAACGGCAGCCATTTTGAAAATTCCAAAGTCAAACTGGATATCAGCACATGCCAGTTAACATTCCTGGGGAGTTTCTTCCAGTTTTGACCACTTTGATTTTTTTCGCATTTGTGCTGTTTCCATGGAAACGGCGGCCATCTTTTACCATTCCATAGCAAGGTGCACAACTTCAAATGGGGGTCCTCATTATGTTATAGTTCCAACAATATTGGATCACTCAATTCTTAGAAACACGATGGACAAAATGTGTGGAAGAATAATAAAAATAACTAGATTTGCCATTGCAAGCAATAGCGGATGGCACCCTTCCCAAATTGCCAGGCCAGCGGCAGCCATTTAGAAAATGTTTGCTGTTTCCATGGCAACGGCGGCCATTTTGAATATTCCAAACTCAAAAGTCAAGTCTACATAAGCTAGGCAACATTTGTTATAAGTTTCATTAAATTTTAAGCATTTTGAAGTTTTTCATATTTTTGCTGTTTCCATGGTAACGGCTGCCATTTTGAATGTTCCAAAGTCAAACCTACGCTCAAATTTTTTCCCTCCATAATCATATACCATTTAATGTCTCGAGAATAAATTTAACATTGATGTTCTAGAATGTTCTGTGAAAATTCAAAGTTTTGACCTTTTTGCATTGTTTCCATGGTAACAACAGCGATTTTGGAAATTCCAACGCCAAATTCCACATCTTCCAATGTTGCTCATCATTACTGTGAAGTTTCATTAAGTTTGGAACATTTTGAGATTTTTGATTTTTTTGGAGTAGTTTCCATGGCAACATAGTAGTTCCAATGAGTGCCAAAATCATCCAACACCTGTATATAGTGGGCACCTACATTGTATTAAAATATAATGATTCTGAGTTAAATAGTATCCAAATAGTTCACCAAAACAAAAAACTGGATTTTTTCACAGTTGTTCTGTTTCCATGGTAACGGCGGCCATTTTTTACCATTCCACTGTCTCTTGCACAACTTAACATGGCGGTTCATGTTATGGTATAGTTCCATCAACATTGGTATGACCAGTTCTGAGAAATAGTATGGACAAAATGTGTGGAAGAATAAAAATAATAATAATAAAAAGAAACTAGATTTGCCATTGCAAGCAATAGCGGATGGCACCCTTCCCCTATTGCCAGGTGAGCGGTAGCCATGGTAACGGCGGCCATTTTGGAAATTCCAAACTCAAAAGTCAAGTCTACATAAGCTGAGCAACATTTGTTATAAGTTTCAATAAATTTGAATCATTTTGAAGTTTTTTGTATTTTTGCTGTTTCCATGGTAACGGCGGCCATTTTGAATATGCTGCAATTTTTTTCCCTCCATAATCATATCATTCATATACTATTTAATGTCTCTAGAATAAATTAAACATTGATGTTCTAGAATGTTCTGTGAAAATTCAAAGTTTTGACCTTTTTGCATTGTTTCCATGGTAACAACAGCGATTTTGGAAATTCCAACGCCAAATTCCACATCTTCCAATGTTGCTCATCGTTACTGTGAAGTTTCATGAAGTTTGGAACATTTTGAGATTTTTGAATTTTTTGGAGTAGTTTCCATGGCAACATAGTAGTTCCAATGAGTGCCAAAATCATCCAACACCTGTATATAGTGGGCACCTACATTGTATTAAAATATAATGATTCTGAGTTAAATAGTATCCAAATAGTTCACCAAAACAAAAAACTGGATTTTTTCACATTTGTTCAGTTTCCATGGTAATGGCGGCCATTTTTTACCATTCCAATGTCTCTTGCACAACTTAACATGGCGGTTCATATTATGGTACAGTTCCGTCAACATTGGTCTGACCATTTCTGAGAAATAGTATGGACAAAATGTGTGGAAGAATAAAAATAATAACTAGATTTGCCATTGCAAGCAATAGCGGATGGCACCCTTCCCCATTGCCAGGCGAGCGGCAGCAATTTAGAAAGTTCCAAAGTCAAAGAATGATTCTACACATTCAAAATATCATTTTTGTTAAGTTTCATTAAGTTTGGAGCATTTTGAAATTTTGGACATTTTTGCTGTTTCCATGGTTACGGCGGCCATTTTGAAAATTCCAACTTCTTTCCCTCCATAATCATATACAATCATATACCATTTAATGTCTCTAGAATAAATTAAACATTGATGTTCTAGAATGTTCTGTGAAAATTCAAAGTGTTGACCTTTTTGCATTGTTTCCATGGTAACAACAGCGATTTTGGAAATTCCAACGCCAAATTCCACATCTTCCAATGTTGCTCATCGTTACTGTGAAGTTTCATTAAGTTTGGAACATTTTGAGATTTTTGAATTTTTTGGAGTAGTTTCCATGGCAACATAGTAGTTCCAATGAGTGCCAAAATCATCCAACACCTGTATATAGTGGGCACCTACATTGTATTAAAATATATTGATTCTGAGTTAAAGCATATCCAAACAGTTCACCAAAACGAAAAACTGGATTTTTTCACAATTGTTCAGTTTCCATGGTAACGGCGGCCATTTTTTACCATTCCAATGTCTCTTGCACAACTTAACATGGCGGTTCATATTATGGTACAGATCCATCAACATTGGTCTGACCAATTCTGAGAAATAGTATGGACAAAATGTGTGGAAGAATAAAAATAATAATAATAATAAAAAGAAAAAAAAGAAACGAACAATAACAAGATGTCACCCCAACTCCGTTGAGGGTGCCATAAAAAAAGAAACGAACAATAACAATATGTCACCCCAACTCCGTTGAGGGTGCCATAACTAGAATTGCCATTGCAAGCAATAGCGGATGTCACCCTTCCCCTATTGCCACTAACCGGCAGCCATTTCATAATGGTTTAACAGTGAATGCACATATATGCATGGCAATACATCTCTCTGTAAATTTTCAGTGCATTCAGAGCATTTATTTAAAAATTCACATTTCTGCTGTTTCCATGGCAACGGCAGCCATTTTGAAAATTTTGAAGTCAAAAGTCTCATCTGTACTTGCCAGTTAACACTAATATCAAGTGTCATTAAGTTCAAAGCATTTTGAGAAATTTTGACTTTTTTGCAGTTTCCATGGCAACGGTGACCATTTTGGAAATTCCAAAGTCAAAAGTCTCATGCAGACTTGCCAGTCAACTATAATATTAAGTTTCATTAATTTTGGAGCATTTTGAAATTTTTGAAATATTTGGTCCTGTATCCATGGTAACAGAAGAGTTCCAATGATTGTCAAAATCATTCAAAAGCTGTATATAGTGGACAACTATATTGTGTAAGAATTTGATGATTTCAAGTTCTAGCATACCAAAATTATTTACCAAACCCTGAGGTTTTTAGAGCATTTTGACACTTATGCACTGTTTCCATGGTAACGGCAGACATTTTGGAAATTCCAACGCCAAATTACGCATCTACCAAAGTTGCTCATCGTTACTATGAAGTTTCAAAAAATTTGGAGCATTTTGAAATTTTGGAAATTTTTGGGGTAGTTTCCATGACAACATAGTGGTTCCAATGATTGCCAATATCATCCAAAACCAATATATGGATGGCACCTACATTGTGATAAAATATGATGATTCTGAGTTTAAGCATCTCTAAATTATTCACAAAACCAAAAATTGGAATTTTTCACAATTGTTCCGTTTCCATGGAAACGGCAGCCATTTTTTATGGTCTTAGACCCTACTGCAACCCGAAATTTTGTGTTCCTCCTTATAGTGAATTATCATTAAGATTGGTTCCATTTTACTCCAAAAAACCTGTCGGACAAAAAAAGGTGGAAGAATAATAATAATAACTAGAATTGCCATTGCAAGCAATAGCGGATGTCACCCTTCCCCCAATGGCCACTAGGCGGCAGCCATTTCAAAATTTTTTAACAGTGAATGCACATATATGCATTGCAGTACATCTTTCTGTAAATTTTCAGTACATTGAGAGCATTTTAGAAAATTTCACATTTTTGCTGTTTCCATGGCAACGGCAGCCATTTTGAAAATTCCGAAGTCAAAAGTCTCATCTATACATGCAGGTTAACAATAATATTAAGTTTCATAAAGTTTGGAGCATTTTGAAAATATTTCACATTTCCGCAGTTTCCATGGCAACGGTGGCCATTTTGGAAATTCCAACTTCAAAAGTCTTATTCAGACTTGTCAGTGTACCATCATATTAAGTTTCATCAATTTTGGAGCATTTTGAATTTTTTGAAATTTTTTACATTTGGGATGGTTCCTATGGCAACAGAGACCGTTTCCAAAATTGAGTGGCATATACCACATTGGTACATGGGAGGGACCATACCATCAAAGTTTCAATCAATTTGACCTACCATTTTAAGAAAGTAAATGCCACTTAAAGGTTTTTGGACCATTTTGACCTGTTTTGCATTGTTTCCATGGTAACGGCAGACATTTTCGATATTGCAACACCAAATTCCACATCTACCAATGTTGCTCATCATTACTGTGAAGTTTTATAAAATTTTGAGCATTTCCATATTTTTGAAATTTTTGGTGTAGTATCCATGGCAACATAGCAGTTCCAATGATTGTCAAAATCATCCAAAACCAGTATATGCCCGGCACCTACATTGTATCAAAATATAATGATTCTAAGTTAAAGCATTTCCAAATAATTCATCAAAACCAAAAACTGGAATTTTCCATTATTTTTCGGTTTCCATGGTGATGGCAACCATTTTTTAGTTCCAAAGTTGCACTGCAACTGGAAAGTCAGGGTTCCTTGTTATAGTGCACCATCATTCAGATTGGTTCCTTTGGCTCTGAGAAAACTGCCGGACAAAACTAGGTGGAAGAAAAATAATAATAATAATAATAGTGAAAAAGAAACAGAGGAATAGCAATATGTCACCCGACATTGTCGATCGGGTGACATAACTAGAATTGCCATTGCAAGCAATAGCGGATGTCACCCTTCCCCCAATTGCCACTAAGCGGCAGCCATTTCAAAATTGTTTAACAGTGAATGCACATATATGCATGGCAATACATCTTTCTGTAAATTTTCAGTACATTGAGAGCATTCTAAAAAATTTCACAATTCTGCTGTTTCCATGGCAACGGCAGCCATTTTGAAAATTTTGAAGTCAAAAGTCTCATCTTTACTTGCCAGTTAACAATAATATCAAGTTTCATTAAGTTCAAAGCATTTAGAGAATTTTTGACTTTTTTGCAGTTTCCATGGCAACGGTGGCCATTTTGGAAATTCCAAAGTCAAAAGTAGCATCCAGACTTGCCAGTCAACAATCATATTAAGTTTGATCAATTTAGGAGCATTTTGAAATTTTTGAAATATTTGGTCCTGTATCCATGGTAACAGAAGAGTTCCAATGATTGTCAAAATCATTCAAAAGCTGTATATAGTGGACTACTATATTGTGTAAAAATTTGATGATTTCAAGTTCTAGCATACCAAAATTATTTACCAAACCCTGAGGTTTTTAGAGCATTTTGACACTTATGCACTGTTTCCATGGTAACGGCAGACATTTTGGAAATTCCAACACCAAATTACGCATCTACCAAAGTTGCTCATCGTTACTATGAAGTTTCAAAAAATTTGGAGCATTTTGAAATTTTTAAAATTTTTGGGGTAGTTTCCATGGCAACATAGTGGTTCCAATGATTGCCAATATCATCCAAAACCAATATAATGGCTGGCACCTACATTGTGATAAAATATGATGATTCTGAGTTTAAGCATCTCTAAATTATTCAGAAAACCAAAAACTGGAATTTTTCACAATTGTTCCGTTTCCATGGAAACGGCAGCCATTTTTTATGGTCTTAGACCCTACTGCAACCCGAAATTTTGTGTTCCTCCTTATAGTGAATTATCATTAAGATTGGTTCCATTTTACTCCAAAAAACCTGTCGGACAAAAAAAGGTGGAAGAATAATAATAATAACAAAGAAACATAAGAAAAGCAATATGTCACCCGACATTGTCGATCGGGTGACATAACTAGATTTGTAATTGCTAGCAATAACGGATGGCACCCTCGTCCCCCCAATTGCCAGGCGAGCGGCAGCCATTTTGGAAATTCCAAAGTCAAAGAGTGCATCTACACCTGCATGTTATCATTTTTGAAAAAAATCATTAAGTTTGGAGCATTTTGAAATTTTGGAGTATTTTGCTGTTTCCATGGTTACGGCGGCCATTTTGGAAATTCCAACTTCAAAATGCAACTCCGCACATGACAGTCACTATTCCTGTAAAGTTTCATCCAGTTTGCAGCACTTTAATTTTTTTTTGAAATTTTGAACATTTGTGCTGCAACCATGGTTACAGTAGATAATTCCAAAATTCTAAAAGCGTACATCTCATTGCCACATGTCATGTTATATATCAATACAGTTTCATTTACTTTGGTGCACAACTCTCTGAAAAAATGCTGATTTTATGCATTTTTCCATAGGGTCAATGCAAAACTTGCTCCCAGTTTCCATGACAACGGCGGCCATTTTGGACTATCCAAATATTGTCTTGATATCTTAGCATACTGGGTAACATTTTCATAAAGTTTCATCCAGTTGGGTCTTATAACGAAAGAGTTAGAATTTTTGATATTTTAGCTTGTTTCCATGGTAACAGCGGCCATTTTGGAAATTCCAAAGTCAAATGGGACATCTCCATATGCCAGTCAATATTTGTGTGAAGTTTCATTAACTTTGGAGCATTTTGATTTTTTGGACATTTTTGCTGTTTCCATGGTAACGGCGGCCATCTTGAAAATGCCATACCCCGATTGCAAATCTGCACATGCTGGTTAACATTATGGTTAAGTTCCATTAACATTGGTTCATAAAATTCCAAGATATAAGCTGGACAAAAATAGTGGAAGAAAAAAAATAATAACTAGATTTGCCATTGCAAGCAATAGCGGATGGCACCCTTCCCCTATTGCCAGGCGAGCGGTAGCCATGGTAACGGCGGCCATTTTGGAAATTCCAAACTCAAAAGTCAAGTCTACATTAGCTGAGCAACATATGTTATAAGTTTCAATAAATTTGAAGCATTTTGAAGTTTTTTGTATTTTTGCTGTTTCCATGGTAACGGCAGCCATTTTGGAAATTTCAAACTCAAAAGTCAAGTCTACATTAGCTGAGCAACATTTGTTGTAAGTTTCAGCAAATTTGAAGCATTTTGAAGTTTTTTGTATTTTTGCTGTTTCCATGGTTACGGCGGCCATTTTGAATATTCCAAAGTCAAACCCCCGCTGCAATTTTTCCCTCCATAATCATATACAATCATATACTATATAATGACTCTAGAATAAATTAAACATTGATGTTCTAGAATGTTCTGTGAAAATTCAAAGTTTTGACCTTTTTGCATTGTTTCCATGGTAACTACAGATATTTTGGAAATTCTAACGCCAAATTCCACATCTTCAAATGTTGCTCATCGTTAATGTGAAGTTTCATGAAGTTTGGAGCATTTTGAGATTTTTGAATTTTTTGGAGTAGTTTCCATGGCAACATAGTAGTTCCAATGAGTGCCAAAATCATCAAACACCTGTATATAGTGGGCACCTATATTGTATTAAAATATAATGATTCTGAGTTAAAGCATAACCAAACAGTTCACCGAAACTAAAAACTGGATTTTTTCACATTTGTTCTGTTTCCATGGTAACAGCGGCCATTTTTTACCATTCCAATGTCTCTTGCACAACTTAACATGGCGGTTCATATTATGGTACAGTTCCATCAACATTGGTTTGACCAATTCTGAGAAATAGTATGGACAAAATGTGTGGAAGAATAAAAATAATAATAATAATAAAAAGAAAAAAAAGAAACGTAGAATAACAATATGTCACCCCAACTCCGTTGAGGGTGCCATAATAAGAAAAAAAGAAACGTAGAAAAGCAATATGTCACCCCAACTCCGTTGAGGGTGCCATAACAAAGAAACATAAGAAAAGCAATATGTCACCCGACATTGTCGATCGGGTGACATAACTAGATTTGCCATTGCAAGCAATAGCGGATGGCACCCTTCCCCCATTGCCAGGTGAGCGGCATCCATTTTGAAAATTCCAAAGTCAAAGAGGTTATCTACAGATGTTTATTAACATTCTTGTAAAGTTTCATCAACTTTGGAGTATTTTGAAATTTTTGAAATTTTTGCTATTTCCATGGTAACGGGTACCATTTCGAAATTCCAAAGACAGGTGCCACTTTGGGATATGCCATGTTACATATCCATGATGTTGCAGAAGGTTTGATCTGATATTGTTTCAGGAAATGCAGCTTCAATGTGTTTTCCCATAGGGCCAATGTTAAACTTTCGCCCTGTTTCCATGACAAAGGCGGCCATTTTGGAATTTCCAAATATTGTCACAACATCTAGACATACCAAGGAACATTACCATAAAGTTTCATCCAGCTAGGTCTTATATTGAAAGATTTAGAATTTGCATTTTTTTTCACATTTTATCAGTTTCCATGGCAACAGCAGCCATCTTGATGATGCCATACCCTGTTTGCAAAACATCATATGCTGGGTAACATTATGGTATAGTTCCATGACCATTCGATCATACAGTGCCAATATATGGCCTGGACAAAAAGCGTGGAAGAAAAATAAAAATAATAATAATAAGAAAAAAAGAAACGTAGAATAACAATACGTCACCCCAACTCCGTTGAGGGTGCCATAATAAGAAAAAAAAGAAACGTAGAATAACAATATGTCACCCCAACTCCGTTGAGGGTGCCATAATAATAAGACAAAAAGAAACGAACAATAACAATATGTCACCCCAACTCCGTTGAGGGTGCCATAATAACTAGATTTGTAATTGCTAGCAATAACGGATGGCACCCTTCCCCCATTGCCAGGTGAGCGGCAGCCATTTTGAAAATTCCAAAGTCAAATAGTGCATCTACAGATGTCTAGTAACATTTTTACAAAGTTTCATTAAGTTTGAAGCATTTTGAAATTTTGGATAATTTTGCTGTTTCCATGGTAACGGCGGCCATTTTGAAAATTCCAAATTCAAAAGTCAAGTCTAAATAAGCTAGGCAACATTTGTTATAAGTTTCCTTAAATTTGAAGCATTTTGAAGTTTTTCATATTTTTGCTGTTTCCATGGTAACGGCGCCCATTTTGAATATTCCAAAGTCAACCCCCCGCTGCAATTTTTTGCCCTCCATAATCATATACCATTTAATGTCTCTAGAATAAATTTAACATTGATGTTCTGGAATGTTCTGTGAAAATTCAAAGTTTTGACCTTTTTGCATTGTTTCCAAGGTAACAACAGATATTTTGGAAATTCCACCGCCAAATTCCACATCTTCCAATGTTGCTCATCGTTACTGTGAAGTTTCCTGAAGTTTGGAGCATTTTGAGAATTTCGAAATTTTTGGTGTAGTTTCCATGGCAACATAGTAGTTCCAATGATCACCAAAATCATCCAACACCTGTATATAGTGGGCACCTACATTGTATTAAAATATAATGATTCTGAGATAAAGCATATCCAAACAGTTCACCAAAACAAAAAACTGGATTTTTTCACATTTGTTCTGTTTCCATGGAAACGGCAGCCATCTTGAACCAATCCATGGTGCCTGCAACTCTTAATCTAAGGGTCCTCAATATAAAAGTGTTCCATCAACTTTGGTCCAATGGATTTCCATAAAACTCCTGGACAAAATGTGTGGAAGAAAAATAATAAAAACTAGATTTGTAATTGCTAGCAATAACGGATGGCACCCTTCCCCCATTGCCAGGTGAGCAGCAGCCATTTTGAAAATTCTAAAGTCAAATAGTGCATCTAGAGATGTCTAGTAACATTTTTGCCAAGTCTCATGAAGTTTGAAGCATTTTGAAATTTTGGATATTTTTGCTGTTTCCATGGTTATGGCAGCCATTTTGAAAATTCAAACTTCAAAATGCAATTCTTCTTATGCTAGTTACTATTCCTGTAAAGTTTCATCCAGTTTGCAGCATATTCATTTTTTTTTGAAATTTTTGACATTTTTGCATTGTTTCCATGGTAACAACAGATATTTTGGAAATTCCAACGCCAAATGCCACATCTTCCAATGTTGCTCATCGTTACTGTGAAGTTTCCTGAAGTTTGGAGCATTTTGAGAATTTTGAAATTTTTGGTGTTGTTTCCATGGCAACATAGTAGTTCCAATGATCACCAAAATCATCCAACACCTGTATATAGTGGGCACCTACATTGTAATAAAATATAATGATTCTGAGATAAAGCATATCCAAACAGTTCACCAAAACAAAAAACTGGATTTTTTCACATTTGTTCTGTTTCCATGGTAACGGTAGCCATCTTAAACCATTCCATGTTTCCTGCAACTTTGTACATGGGGGTCCTTAATATGGAAAAGTTCCATCAACTTTAGTCCTTTGGATTTCGAGAAATCGCCTGGACAAAATGTGTGGAAGAAAAATAATAAAAACTAGATTTGTAATTGCTAGCAATAACGGATGGCACCCTTCCCCCATTGCCAGGTGAGCGGCAGCCATTTTGAAAATTGCAAAGTCAAATAGTGCATCTACAGATGTCTAGTAACATTTTTGCAAAGTTTCATTAAGTTTGAAGCATTTTGAAATTTTGGATATTTTTGCTGTTTCCATGGTAATGGCGGCCATTTTGAATATTCCAAAGTCAAACCCCCGCTGCAATTTTTTGCCCTCCATAAACATATACCATTTAATGTCTCTAGAATAAATTTAACATTGATGTTCTGGAATGTTCTGTGAAAATTCAAAGTTTTGACCTTTTTGCATTGTTTCCAAGGTAACAACAGATATTTTGGAAATTCCAACGCCAAATTCCACATCTTCCAATGTTGCTCATCGTTACTGTGAAGTTTCCTGAAGTTTGGAGCATTTTGAGAATTTCGAAATTTTTGGTGTAGTTTCCATGGCAACATAGTAGTTCCAATGATCACCAAAATCATTCAACACCTGTATATAGTGGGCACCTACATTGTATTAAAATATAATGATTCTGAGATAAAGCATATCCAAACAGTTCACCAAAACAAAAAACTGAATTTTTTCACATTTGTTCTGTTTCCATGGAAACGGCAGCCATCTTGAACCATTCCATGGTGCCTGCAACTCTTAACCTAAGGGTCCTCAATATAAAAGAGTTCCATCAACTTTGGTCCAATGGATTTCCATAAAACTCCTGGACAAAATGTGTGGAAGAAAAATAATAAAAATAATAATAAGAAAAAAAAAAGAAACGTAGAATAACAATACGTCACCCCAACTCCGTTGAGGGTGCCATAATAATAATAATAAGAAAAAAAAGAAACGTAGAATAACAATACGTCACCCCAACTCCGTTGAGGGTGCCATAATAATAGGGAAAAAGAAACAGAGGAAAAGCAATATGTCACCCGACATTGTCGATCGGGTGACATAACTAGAATTGCCATTGCAAGCAATAGCGGATGTCACCCTTCCCCTATTGCCACTAACCGGCAGCCATTTCAAAATGGTTTAACAGTGAATGCGCATAGATTCATGGCAATACATCTTTCTGTAAATTTTCAGTACATTCAGAGTATTTTAAAAAATTTCACATTTCTGCTGTTTCCATGGCAACGGCAGCCATTTTGAAAATTTCAAAGTCAAAAGTCTCATCTTTACTTGCCAGTTAACTATAATATTAAGTTTCATTAAGTTCAAAGCATTTTGAGAATTTTTTACTTTTTTGCAGTTTCCATGGCAACGGTGGCCATTTTGGAAATTCCAAAGCCAAAAGTCTCATCCAGACTTGCCAGTCAAGAATCATATTAAGTTTCATCAATTTTGGAGCATTTTGAAATTTTTGAAATATTTGATCCTGTATCCATGGTAACCGAGTAGTTCCAATGATTGTCAAAATCATTCAAAACCTGTATATAGTGGACAACTATATTGCATTAAAATTTGATGATTTTAAGTTCAAGCATACCAAAGTTATTCACCAAACACGGACGTTTTTAGAGCATTTTGACCTTTTTGCATTGTTTCCATGGAAACGGCAGACATTTTGGAAATTCCAACGCCAAATTCCTCATCTACCAAAGTTGCTCATCGTTATGGTAAAGTTTCAAAAAATTTGGATCATTTTCATATTTTTGAAATTTTTGGTGCAGTTTCCATGGCAACATAGTAGTTCCAATGATTGCCAAAATCATCCAAAACCAGTATATGGGTGGCACCTTCATTGTATCAAAATTTGATGATTCTGAGTTTAAGCATCTCCAAATTATTCCAAAAAAACAAAAAGTGGAATTTTTCACAATAGTTCCGTTTCCATGGAAACGACAGCCATTTTTTATGGTCTTAGACCCTACTGCAACCCGCAATTTTGTGTTCCCTATCATACTTAACTATCATTAAGATTGGTTCCATTGGCTCCGAGAAAAGTGGCGGACAAAATAGTTGGAAGAATAATAATAATAACAAAGAAACAGAGGAAAAGCAATATGTCACCCGACATTGTCGATCGGGTGACATAACTAGATTTGCCATTGCAAGCAATAGCGGATGTCACCCTTCCCCCCATTGCCACTAAGCGGCAGCCATTTCCAAAACTTTTAACAGTGAATGCACATATTTGCATGGCTATACATTTTTCTGTGAATTTTCAGTACATTTAGATCATTTTTCAAATATGACATTTTTGCCTTGTTTCCATGGCAACGACAGCCATTTTGAAAGTTTCAAAGTCAAAAGTCTCATCTATACATGCCAGGTGACAACATTATTAAGTTTCATTAAGTTTGGAGCATTTTGAAAATATTTGACATTTTTCCAGTTTCCATGGCAATGGTAGCCATTTTGGAAATTCCAACTTCAAAAGTTTCATGCAGAGTTGACAGTCAACAATCATAGTGAGTTTCATTACGTTTTGAGCATTTTGAAATTTTTGAAATTTTTGACATTTTGGCTGGTTTCTATGGTTACACAGACCATTCCAAATTTCTAATGGCAGATACCACATTGGTACATGGGAGGGAACATACCATCAGAGTTTCAATGGATTTGACCTACCCTTTTAAGAAAGTAAATGCCACTTTTAGGTGTTTTTTGGACCATTTTGACCTGTTTTGCATTGTTTCCATGGTAACGGCAGACATTTTCAAAATTCCAACGCCAAATTCCACATCTTACAATGTTGCTCATTGTTTCTGTGAAGTTTTATTAAATTTGGAGCATTTCCATATTTTGGAAATTTTTGGTGTGGTATCCATGGCAACATAGCAGTTCCAATGATTGCCAAAATCATCCCAAGGCAGTATATAGTGGGCACCTACACTGTATTAAAATCTAAAGATTTTAAGCTTAAGCATTCTCAAATAATTCCCTTAACTCTAAAATTATATTTTTTCACCATTTTTTCGTTTCCATGGTGATGGCAGCCATTTTTTTAGTTCCAATACCGGAAAGACACAGGAAAGTCAGGGTTCCTTGTTATAGTGCACTATCATTCAGATTGGTTCCTTTGGCTCTGAAAAACTGCCGGACAAAATTAGGTGGAAGAAAAATAATAATAACTAGATTTGCCATTGCTAGCAATAGCGGATGGCACCCTTCCCCCATTGCCAGGCGAGCGGCAGCCATTTTGAAAATTCCAAAGTCAAAGAGTGCATCTACACCTGCAAGTTATCATTTTTGCAAAATTTCATTAAGTTTGAAGCATTTTGAAATTTTTGACAATTTTGCTGTTTCCATGGTTACGGCGGCCATTTTGGAAATTCTAACTTCAAAATGCAACTCTGCACATGCAAGTTACTATTCCTATAAAGTTTCATCCAGTTTGCAGCACTTAATTTTTTTTTGAAATTTTGAACATTTGTGCTGCAACCATGGTTACAGTAAATAATTCCAAAATTCTAAAAGCAGACATCTCATTGCCACATTTCATGTTATATATCAATACAGTTTCATTTACTTTGGTTCACTACTCTCTGAGAAAATGCTGATTTTATGCATTTTTCCATAGGGTCAATGCAAAACTTGGTCCCAGTTTCCATGACAACGGCGGCCATTTTGAACTATCCATATATTGTCCCCCGTTGCAATTTTTTCCCTCCATAATCATATATACCATTTAATGTCTCTAGAGTAAATTTAACATTGATGTTCTGGAATGTTCTGTGAAAATTCAAAGTTTCGACCTTTTTGCATTGTTTCCATGGTAACAACAGATATTTTGATAATTCCAACGCCAAATTCCATATCTTCCAATGTTGCTCATCGTTACTGTGAAGTTTCATGAAGTTTGGAGCATTTTGAGATTTTTGAAATTTTTGGTGTAGTTTCCATGGCAACATAGTAGTTCCAATGAATGCCAAAATCATCCAACACCTGTATATAGTGGGCACCTCCATTGTATTAAAATACAATGATTCTGAGTTAAAGCATATCCAAACAGTTCACCAAAACAAAAAACTAGATTTTTTCACATTTGTTCCGTTTCCATGGTAACGGCAGCCATCTTGAAAGTGCCAACCCCAAAAAGCAAATCTTCATCTGGTGGTTAACATTATGGTATAGTTCCATCTTCTTGGGTCCATTCACATTAGAGTTCCAGACTGGACAAAAATGTGTGGAAGAAAAATAATAATAAAAAAAAAAAAAAAAAAAAAGGAACGTAGAATAACAATATGTCACCCAAACTCCGTTTAGGGTGCCATAACTAGATTTGTAATTGCTAGCAATAACGGATGGCACCCTTCCCCTATTGGCAGGTGAGCGGCGGCCATTTAGAAAATTCCAAACTCAAAAGTCAAGTCTACATAAGCTAGGCAACATTTGTTATAAGTTTCCTTAAATTTGAAGCATTTTGAAGTTTTTCATATTTTTGCTGTTTCCATGGTAACGGCGGCCATTTTGAATATTCCAAAGTCAAACCCCTGCTGCATTTTTTGCCCTCCATAATCATATACCATTTAATGTCTCTAGAATAAATTTAACATTGATGTTCTGGAATGTTCTGTGAAAATTCAAAGTTTTGACCTTTTTGCATTGTTTCCAAGGTAACAACAGCTATTTTGGAAATTCCAACGCCAAATTCCACATCTTCCAATGTTGCTCATCGTTCCTGTGAAGTTTCATGAAGTTTGGAGCATTTTGATATTTTTGAAATTTTTGGTGTAGTTTCCATGGCAACATAGTAGTTCCAATGAGTGCCAAAATCATCCAACACCTGTATATGGCCGGCACCTACATTGTATCAAAATATAATGTTTCTGAGTGAAAGCATATCCAAACAGTTCACCAAAAGAAAAAACTGGATTTTTTCACATTTGTTCTGTTTCCATGGAAACGGTAGCCATCTTAAACCATTCCATGCTTACTGCAACTCTGCACTTGGGGGTCCTTACTATAGTAGAGTTCCATCAACATTGGTCCATTGGATTTCGATAAATCACCTGGACAAAATTTGTTGCAAGAAGAAAAATAAGAAAAAAAAGAAACGTAGAATAACAATATGTCACCCCAACTCCGTTGAGGGTGCCATAACTAGATTTGCGATTGCAAGCAATAGCGGATGGCACCCTTCCCCAATTGCCAGGTGAGCGGTAGCCATGGTAACGGCGGCCATTCTGGAAATTCCAAACTCAAAAGTCAAGTCTACATTAGCTGAGCAACATTTGTTATAAGTTTCAATAAATTTGAAGCATTTTGAAGTTTTTGTATTTTTGCTGTTTCCATGGTAACGGCGGCCATTTTGAATATTCCAAAGTCAAACCCCCGCTGCAATTTTTGCCCTCCATAATCATATACCATTCAATGTCTCTAGAATACATTTAACATTGAGGTTCTGGAATGTTCTGTGAAAATTCAAAGTTTTGACCTTTTTGCATTGTTTCCATGGTAACAACAGATATTTTGGAAACTCCAACGCCGTATTCCATATCTTCCGATGTTGCTCATCGTTACTGTGAAGTTTCATGAAGTTTGGAGCATTTTGATATTTTTGAAATTTTTGGTGTAGTTTCCATGGCAACATAGTAGTTCCAATGAGTGCCAAAATCATCCAACACCTGTATATGGCCGGCACCTACATTGTATCAAAATATAATGTTTCTGAGTTTAAGCATATCAAAACAGTTCACCAAAACAAAAAACAGGATTTTTTCACATTTGTTTTGTTTCCATGGTAACGGCAGCCATCATGATGATGCCATACCCCACTGCACTATAGAATGTGGTGGTCAACATTATGGTATAGTCCCATCAATATTGTTCAAGCCAATTCTGAGAAATAGTATGGACAAAAAAGTGTGGAAGAATAAATATAATAATAACTAGATTTGTAATTGCTAGCAATAACGGATGGCACCCTTCCCCTATTGCCAGGTGAGCGGCGGCCATTTAGAAAATTCCAAACTCAAAAGTCAAGTCTACATAAGCTAGGCAACATTTGTTATAAGTTTTCTTAAATTTGAAGCATTTTGAAGTTTTTCGTATTTTTGCTGTTTCCATGGTAACGGCGGCCATTTTGAATATTCCAAAGTCAAACCCATGATGCATTTGTTGCCCTCCATAATTATATACCATTTAATGTCTCTAGACTAAATTTAACATTGATGTTCTGGAATGTTCTGTGAAAATTCAAAGTTTTGACCTTTTTGCATTGTTTCCAAGGTAACAACAGATATTTTGGAAATTCCAACGCCAAATTCCACATCTTCCAATGTTGCTCATCGTTACTGTGAATTTTCCTGAAGTTTGGAGCATTTCGAGAATTTCGAAATTTTTGGTGTAGTTTCCATGGCAACATAGTAGTTCCAATGATCACCAAAATCATCCAACACCTGTATATAGTGGGCACCTACATTGTATTAAAATATAATGATTCTGAGATAAAGCATATCCAAACAGTTCACCAAAACAAAAAACTGGATTTTTTCACATTTGTTCTGTTTCCATGGTAACGGTAGCCATCTTGAACCATTCCATGCTTCCTGCAACTCTGCACCTGGGGGTCCTTACTATAGTAGAGTTCCATCAACATTGGTTCATTGGATTTCGAGAAATCACCTGGACAAAATTTGTTGCAAGAAAAATAATAATAATAATAAGAAAAAAAAGAAACGTAGAATAACAATACGTCACCCTAACTCCGTTGAGGGTGCCATAATAAGCAGAACTAGATTTGTAATTGCTAGCAATAACGGATGGCACCCTCGTCGCCCCATTGTCAGGCGAGCGGCAGCCATTTTGAAAATTTCAAAGTCAAAGAGTGCATCTACACATGCAAGTCATCATTTTTGTAAAATTTCATTAAGTTTGAAGCATTTTGAAATTTTGGACATTTTTGCTGTTTCCATGGTTACGGCGGCCATTTTGGAAATTCCAACTACAAAATGCAACTCCGCACATGTCAGTCACTATTCCTGTAAAGTTTCATCCAGTTTGCAGCACTTAATTTTTTTTGAAAATTTTGAACATTTGTGCTGCAACCATGGTTACAGTAGATAATTCCAAAATTCTAAAAGCGTACATCTCATTGCCACATGTCATGTTATATATCAATACAGTTTCATTGACTTTGGTGCACTACTCTCTGAGAAAATGCTGATTTTATGCATTTTTCCATAGGGTCAATGCAAAACTTAGCCCCAGTTTCCATGACAACGGCGGCCATTTTGAACTATCCATATATTGTCTTGACATCTTGGCATACTGGAGAACATTTTCATAAAGTTTCATCCAGTTGGATGTTATAACGAAAGAGTTAGAATTTTTGATATTTTAGCTGTTTCCATGGTAACGACAGCCATTTTGAAAATTCCAAAGTCAGACTGGAAATCAGCACATGCCAGTTTACATTCCTGTGGAGTTTGTTCCAGTTTGGACCACTTTGATTTTTTTCGCATTTGTGCTGTTTCCATGGAAACGGCGGCCATCTTTTACCATTCCATAGCAAGGTGCACAACTTCAAATGGGGGTCCGCATTATGTTATAGTTCCAACAATATTGGATCACTCAATTCTTAGAAACACGATGGACAAAATGTGTGGAAGAATAATAAAAATAACTAGATTTGTAATTGCTAGCAATAACGGATGGCACCCTCGTCCCCCCATTGCCAGGCAAGCGGCAGCCATTTTTGGAAATTATAATGTCAAAGAAGGCATCTACCCTTGCAAGTTATCATTTTTGCAAAATTTCATTAAGTTTGAAGCATTTTGAAATTTTGGACAATTTTGCTGTTTCCATGGTTACGGCGGCCATTTTGGAAATTCCAACTTCAAAATGTTACTCCGCACATGTCAGTCACTATTCCTGTAAATTTTCATCCAGTTTGCAACACTTAATTTTTTTTGGAAATTTTGAACATTTGTGCTGCAACCATGGTTACAGTAGATAATTCCAAAATTCTAAAAGCGTACGTCTCATTGCCACATGTCATGTTATATATCAATACACTTTCATTTAGTTTGGTGCACTACTCTCTGAGAAAATGCTGATTTTATGCATTTTTCCATAGGGTCAATGCAAAACTGGGCCCCAGTTTCCATGACAACGGCGGCCATTTTGAACTATCCAAATATTGTCTTGACATCTTGGCATACTGGGTCACATTTTTACAAAGTTTCATCCAGCTGGATGTTATAATGAAAGAGTTAGAATTTTTGATATTTGAGCTGTTTCCATGGTAACGGCAGCCATTTTGGAAATTCCAAAGTCAAACTGCAAATCATCTCATGCCAGTTACCATTCCTGTGGAGTTTCTTCCAGTTTGGAACACTTTGAATATTTTCGGATTTTTGCAGTTTCCATGGAAACGGCAGCCATCTTGACCATTCCAAAGTCAGGTGCACAACTTCATATGCTGGTCCACATTATGGTATAGTTCCATCAACATTGGTCGATACAATTCCGAAAAACTGTGTGGACAAAAAGTGTTGAAGAAGAATAATAAAAACTAGATTTGCCATTGCAAGCAATAGCGGATGGCACCCTTCCCCCATTGCCAGGCCAGCGGCAGCCATTTACAATTTTTTTGCTGTATCCATGGCAACGGCGGCCATTTTGAAAATTCCAAACTCAAAAGTCAAGTCAACATAAGCTAGGCAACATTTATTATAAGTTTCATTAAATTTAAAGCATTTTCAAGTTTTTCATATTTTTGCTGTTCCCATGGTAACGGCGGCCATTTTGAATATTCCAAAGTCAAACCGCCGCTGCAATTTTTTCCCACCATTATCATGTACCATTTAATGTCTCTAGAATAAATTTAACATTGATGTTCTGGAATGTTCTATGAAAATTCAAAGTTTTGACCTTTTTGCATTGTTTCCATGGTAACTACAGCTATTTTGGAAATTCCAACGCCAAATTCAACATCTTCCAATGTTGCTCATCGTTACTGTGAAGTTTCCTGAAGTTTGGAGCATTTTGAGATTTTTGAAATTTTTGGTGTAGTTTCCATGGCAACATAGTAGTTCCAATGAGTGCCAAAATCATCCAACACCTGTATATAGTGGGCACCTATATTGTATTAAAATATAATGATTCTGAGTTAAAGCATAACCAAACAGTTCACCGAAACAAAAAACCGGATTTTTTCACATTTGTTCTGTTTCCATGGTAACGGCGGCCATTTTTTACCATTCCAATGTCTCTTGCACAACTTCACATGGCGGTTCATATTATGGTATAGTTCCATCAACATGGGTTTGACCAATTCTGAGAAATAGCATGGACAAAATGTGTGGAAGAATAAAAATAATAATAATAAAAAGAAAAAAAAGAAACGTAGAATAACAATATGTCACCCCAACTCCGTTGAGGGTGCCATAACTAGATTTGTAATTGCTAGCAATAACGGATGGCACCCTCGTCCCCCCATTGCCAGGCGAGCGGCAGCTATTTTGGAAATTCCAAAGTCAAAGAGTGCATCTATTGCAAAATTTCATTGAGTTTGGAGCATTTTGAAATTTTGGACAATTTTGCTGTTTCCATGGTTACGGTGGCCATTTTGGAAATTCCAACTCCAAAATGCAACTCCGCACATGCCAGTCACTAGTTTCATCCAGTTTGCAGTACTTAATTTTTTTTGGAAATTTTGAACATTTGTGCTGCAACCATGGTTACAGTAGATAATTCCAAAATTCTAAAAGCGTACATCTCATTGCCACATGTCATGTTATATATCAATACAGTTTCATTTACTTTGGTGCACTACTCTCTGAGAAAATGCTGATTTTATGCATTTTTCCATAGGGTCAATGCAAAACTTGGCCCCTGTTTCCATGACAACGGCGGCCATTTTGAACTATCCAAGTATTGTCTTGACATCTTGGCATACTGGGTCACATTTTCATAAAGTTTTATTCATCTGGATGTTATAATGAAAGAGTTAGAATTTTTGATATTTGAACTGTTTCCATGGTAACGGCAGCCATTTTGGAAATTCCAAAGTCAAACTGTAAATCATCTCATGCCAGTTACCATTCCTGTGGAGTTTCTTCCAGTTTGGAACACTTTGACTATTTTCGGATTTTTGTAGTTTCCATGGAAACGGCAGCCATCTTGACCATTCCAAAGTCAGGTGCACAACTTCATATGCTGGTCCACATTATGGTATAGTTCCATCAACATTGGTCCATACAATTCCGAGAAACTGTGTGGACAAAAAGTGTTGAAGAAGAATAATAAAAATAAGGAAAAAAAGAAACGTACAATAACAATACGTCACCCCAACTCCGTTGAGGGTGCCATAACTAGAATTGCCATTGCAAGCAATAGCGGATGTCACCCTGGTTCCCCAATTGCCACTAAACAGCAGCCATTTTGATTTTTTTTTCATCAGTGAATGTAGATATATGCATTGCAAAAGATCTTTTTGACTGTTTTCATAGCGTTATGTACGTTTTTCAATTTTTATCAATTGTGCTGTTTCCATGGTAACGGCCGCCATTTTAAAAGTTCCAAAGTCAAACTGCTGCTGTATATTCTTCATCCCATAATAATATACAATTATATGACATTTGATGTCTGTAGAACTCTTTTAACACTTATGTTCTGGAATGTTCCATGAAAAATTCACCCCCTCAAATTATATCTAGAGACCCCCCAGTTGAAAAAAAAATGTACCATGTTGAAGTGTGCATGAGTCTCTTTATATCATAGAAGTTTCATATACATTGGAACACATTTCTATTTTTCACATTTTTGCTGTTTCCATGGCAATGGCAGCCATTTTTTTAATTCCAAAGTAAGGTGCAAAACTACACATGGTGATTAACATTATGTTATAAGTTCCATCAACATTGGTCCATTCAGTTTCGAGAACTAAGCTGGACAAAAAGTGCGGAATAAGAATAATAAGAAAAAAAGAATCGTACAATAACAATATGTCACCCGACCTCCGTCAGGGTGACATAATAAGAAAAAAAAGAAACGTAGAATAACAATATGTCACCCCAACTCCGTTGAGGGTGCCATAAAAAAAGAATCGAACAATAACAATATGTCACCCCAACTCCGTTGAGGGTGCCATAACAAGTAATCCTGTGTTAGGATGCTAACACAAAAGTCACCAAAACGGACCCCAAATCGTTTGTTCTGCGGTATCAATGATGCCAAATTACCTATGTGTAAAGTTTCATTAAATCGAATGGATTTTGATATTTTAACATTTTTGCCGTTTCCATGGTTACGGCGGCCATTTTGGAAATTTTGAGGTCAAAAGTAATGTCCACATATGGTAGGCAACATTTGTTTTAAGTTTCATCAATTTTGAAGCATTTTGAAATTTTTGGACATTTTTGCTGTTTCCATGGCAACGGCGGCCATTTTGAAAATTCCAAACTCAAAAGTTTAGTCTTCATACATTAGGCAACATTTGCTATAAGTTTCAATAATTTTGAAGCATTTTGAAGTTTTTCATATTTTTGCTGTTTCCATGGTAACGGGGGCCATTTTGAATATTCCAAAGTCCAACCCCCACTGTAATGTGTTCCCTCCATAATTATATACAATCATGTACCATTTAATGTCTCTAGAACTAATTTGACATTGATGTTCTGGAATGTTCCATAAAAATTCACCCCCCTAAAATTATGCCAAGGAGACCCCCTACTGAAATAAAATTAGTTCCAAGTTGAAGCTGACATGTGTCTCTAAATATTCATAAAAGAAAATATAATACCATCTACTCTATTTACAGCAGAAAATTGATGAAATGCAAAAAAAAATTGACCCCACCCATCTTTGAGCCCCCCTAATTATGCCAAGATGACACCCTGGTATCATGGACATTGGGTTCTGCAACCCCCATGATGCAGACCTATACCCAGAATAAATATAAAGTTTTCATCCTCTAATGCTTTAAAGAAAATGGTAGGACAGTTTAAGGGGTCAGAAAGAGAAGAATAAGAATAATAACTAGAATTGCCATTGCAAGCAATAGCGGATGTCACCCTTCCCCCTATTGCCACTAAGCGGCAGCCATTTCAAAATGGTTTAACAGTGAATGCTCATATATTCATGGCAATACATCTTTCTGTAAATTTTCAGTACATTCTGAGCATTTTAAAAAAAATCACATTTCTGCTGTTTCCATGGCAACGGCAGCCATTTTGAAAATTTCAAAGTCAAAAGTCTGATCTGTACTTGCCAGTTAACAATAATATTAAGTTTCATTAAGTTCAAAGCGTTTTGAGAAATTTTGACTTTTTTGCAGTTTCCATGGCAACGGTGGCCATTTTGGAAATTCCAAAGTCAAAAGTCTCATCCAGACTTGCCAGTCAACTATCATATAAAGTTTCATCAATTTTGGAGCATTTTGAAATTTTTGAGATATTTGATCCTGTATCCATGGTAACAGAGTAGTTCCAATGATTGTCAAAATCAATCAAAACCTGTATATAGTGGATAACTATATTGTGTAAAAATTTGATGATTTCAAGTTCAAGCATATCAAAATTATTCACCAAACCCTGAAGTTTTTAGAGCATTTTGACACTTATGCTCTGTTTCCATGGTAACGGCAGACATTTTGGAAATTCCAATGCCAAATTCCACATCTGCCAATGTTGCTCATCGTTACCATGAAGTTTCAAAAAATTCGGAGCATTTTGATATTTTTGAAATTTTTGGTGCAGTTTCCATGGCAACATAGTAGTTCCAATGATTGCCAAAATCATCCAAAACCAGTATATGGCTGGCACCTACATTGTATCAAAATATGATGATTCTGAGTTTAAGCATCTCCAAATTATAAACCAAAACCAAAAACTGGAATTTTTCACAATTATTCTGTTTCCATGGAAACGGCAGCCATTTTTTATGGTCTTAGACCCACCTGCACCCCGAAATTTTTTGTTCCACCTTATAGTGAACTATCATTAAGATTGGTTCCATTTCACTCCAAAAAACATGCCGGACAAAATAGGTGGAAGTATAATAATAATAATAACAAGTAATCCTGTGTTAGGATGCTAACACAAAAGTCACCAAAACGGACCCCAAATCATTGTTTTACGGTATCCATGATGCCACATAACCTGTGTGTAAAGTTTGATTAAATTTAAAGGATTTTGATTTTTTTCACATTTTTGCCGTTTCCATGGTTACGGCGGCCATTTTGGAAATTTTAAAGTCAAAAGTAATGTCTACATATGGCAGGCAACATTTGTTTTAAGTTTCATCAATTTTGAAGCTTTTTGAAAATTTTCACATTTTTGGAGTTTCCATGGCAACGGCGGCCATTTTGGAAATTTCGAACTAAAAAGTGAAGTCTACATTAGCTTCACAACATATGTTATAAGTTTCATTTAATTTGAAGCATTTTGATGTTTTTCTTATTTTTGCTGTTTCCATGGTTACGGCGGCCATTTTGAAAATTCCAAAGTGTCACTTCTGCTGCAAATTGTTCACTCCATAATTATATACCATCATATACCATGAAATGTCTCTAGAACAAATTTAACATTGATGTTCTAGAATATTCCATGAAAATTCACCCCCCTCAAATTATGCCATGGAGACCCCCTACTGAAATAAAATTAGTGCCAAGTTGAAGCAGACATGTGTCTCTAAATATTCATAAGAGAATATATAATTCCATCTACTCTCCATACAGTGGAAAATTTAGAAAATGTAAAAAAAAATTAACCCCACCCATCTTTGAGCCCCCCTAATTATGCCAAGATGACACCCTGGTATCATGGACATTGGGTTCTGCACCCCCCATGATGCAGACCCTTACCCAGAAAAAATATAAAATTTCCATCCTCTACTCCTTCCAAGAAAATGGTAGGACCGTTTTAGGGGTTAGAAAAAGAAAAATAAGAATAATAATAATAATAAGAAACCGAACAAAAACATAAAGTCCCCAAAACTCCGTTTTGGTGACTTAACAAGTAATCCTGTGTTAGGATGCTAACACAAAAGTCACCAAAACGGACCCCACATCATTGTTCTGCAGTATCATTGATGCCAAATAATGTGTGTGTAAAGTTTCATTCAATATGAAAATTTTGGTTTTTTTTTTTTACATTTTTGCTGTTTCCATGGCAACGGCGGCCATTTTGAAAATTCCAAACTCAGAAGTCAAGTCTACATCAGTTAGGCAACATTTGTTATAAGTTTCATTAAATTTGAAGCATTTTGCATTTTTAGATATTTTTGCTGTTTCCATAGTAACGGCGGCCATTTTGAAAATTCCAAACTCAAAAGTCAAGTCTACATCAGTTAGGCAACATTAGTTATAAGTTTCATTAAATTTGAAGCATTTTGAAGTTTTTCATATTTTTGCTGTTTCCATGGTAACGGCGGCCATTTTGAATATTCCAGAGACAAACTGCTGCTGCAAATTGTTCTCTGCATAATTAAATACCATCATATACCGTTAAATGTGTCTAGAATAAATTTTACTTTGATGTTCTGGAATATTCCATGAAAATTCACCCCCCTAAAATTATGCCAGGAGACCCCCTACTGAAATAAAAAAAGTTCCATGTTAAAGCAGACATGTGTCTCTTAATATTCATAGAAGTAATCATTATTCCATCTACTCTACATACAGTAGAAAATTTAAGAAATGTAAAAAAAAATTGACCCCACCCATCTTTGAGCCCCCCTAATTATGCCAAGATGACACCCTGGTATCACGGACATTGGGTTCTGCAACCCCCATGATGCAGACCCATACCCAGAAAAAATATAAAGTTTCCATCCCCTACTGCTTCCAAAAAAATGGTAGGACAGTTTAAGGGGTCAGAAAGAGAAGAATAAGAATAATAACTAGATTTGTAATTGCTAGCAATAACGGATGGCACCCTCGTCCCCCATTGCCAGGCGAGCGGCAACCATTTTTGGAAATTCCAAAGTCAAAGAAGGCATCTACCCTTGCAAGTTATCATTTTTGCAAAATTTTATGAAGTTTGAAGCATTTTGAAATTTTGGACAATTTTGCTGTTTCCATGGTTACGGCGGCCATTTTCGAAATTCCAACTTCAAAATGCAACTTCGCACATGTCAGTCACTATTCCTGTAAAGTTTCATCCAGTTTGCAGCACTTAATTTTTTTTGGAAATTTTGAACATTTGTGCTGCAACCATGGTTACAGTAGATAATTCCAAAATTCTAAAAGCGTACATCTCATTGCCACATGTCGTGTTATATATCAATACAGTTTCATTGACTTTGGTGCACTACTCTCTGAGAAAATGCTGATTTTATGCATTTTTCCATAGGGTCAATGCAAAACTTGGCCCCAGTTTCCATGACAACGGCGGCCATTTTGAACTATCCATATATTGTCTTGACATCTTGGCATACTGGAGAACATTTTCATAAAGTTTCATCCAGTTGGATGTTATAACGAAAGAGTTAGAATTTTTGATATTTTAGCTGTTTCCATGGTAACGGCAGCCATTTTGAAAATTCCAAAGTCAAACTGGAAATCAGCACATGCCAGTTAACATTCCTGTGGAGTTTCTTCCAGTTTGGACCACTTTGATTTTTTTCGCATTTGTGCTGTTTCCATGGAAACGGCGGCCATCTTTTACCATTCCATAGCAAGGTGCACAACTTCAAATGGGGGTCCTCATTATGTTGTAGTTCCAACAATATTGGATCACTCAATTCTTAGAAACACGATGGACAAAATGTGTGGAAGAATAATAAAAATAACTAGATTTGTAATTGCTAGCAATAACGGATGGCACCCTTCCCCCATTGCCAGGTGAGCGGCAGCCATTTTGAAAATTCCAAAGTCAAATAGTGCATCTACAGATGTCTAGTAACATTTTTGCAAAGTTTCATTAAGTTTGAAGCATTTTGAAATTTTGGACAATTTGCTGTTTCCATGGTAACGGTGGCCATTTTGAAAATTCCAAACTCAAAAGTCAAGTCTACATAAGCTAGGCAACATTTGTTATAAGTTTCATTAAATTTTAAGCATTTTGAATTTTTTCATATTTTTGCTGTTTCCATGGTAACGGCGGCCATTTTGAATGTTCCAAAGTCAAACCCCCGCTGCAATTTTTTCCCTCCATAATCATATACCATTTAATGTCTCTAGAATAAATTTAACATTGATGTTCTGGAATGTTCTGTGAAAATTCAAAGTTTTGACCTTTTAGCATTGTTTCCATGGTAACAAGAGATATTTTGGAAATTCCAACGCCAAATTCCACATCTTCCAATGTTGCTCATCCTTATGGTGAAGTTTCCTGAAGTTTGGAACATTTTGAGAATTTTGAAATTTTTGGTGTAGTTTCCATGGCAACATAGTAGTTCCAATGAGTGTCAAAATCATCCAACACCTGTATATAGTGGGCACCTACATTGTATTAAAATATAATGATTCTGACTTAAAGCATATCCAAACAGTTCACCAAAACGAAAAACTGTATTTTTTCACATTTGTTCCGTTTCCATGGTAACTGCGGCCGTCTTGAAAGTGCCATACCCCGATTGCAAATCTGCACATGCTGGTCAACATTATGGTTAAGTTACATTACCATTGGTTCATAAAATTCCAAGATATAAGCTGGACAAAAAAAAGTGGAAGAAAAAAAATAATAAGAAAAAAAGAAACGTAGAATAACAATATGTCACCCCAACTCCGTTGAGGGTGCCATAACTAGATTTGCCATTGCAAGCAATAGCGGATGGCACCCTTCCCCCATTGCCAGGCGAGCGGCAGCCATTTTGAAAACTTCAAAGTCAAAGAGTGCATCTACACATGCAAAACATCATTTTTGTAAAGTTTCATTAAGTTTGGAGCATTTTGAAAATTTTGAATTTTTTGCTGTTTCCATGGTAACGGCGGCCATTTTGAAAATTCCAAACTCAAAAGTCAAGTCTACATAAGCTAAATTTTTGGTGTAGTTCCCATGGCGACATAGAAGTTCCAATGAGTGCCAAAATCATCCAACACCTGTATATAGTGGGCACCTACATTGTATTAAAATATGATGATTCTGAGTTAAAGCATTACCATACAGTTCACCAAAACTAAAAACTGTATTTTTTTCACATTTCTTCTGTTTCCATGGTAACGGCAGCCATTTTTTACCATTCCAATGTCTCTTGCACAACTCCACATGGCGGTTCATATTATGGTATAGTTCCATCAACATTGGTCTGCCCAATTCTGAGAAATAGTATGGACAAAATGTGTGGAAGAATAAAAATAATAACTAGATTTGCGATTGCAAGCAATAGCGGATGGCACCCTTCCCCTATTGCCAGGTGAGCGGCAGCCATTTTGAAAATTTCAAAGTCAAAGACCGCATCTATAGATTTCTGTTAACATTGTTGTAAAGTTTCCTTAATTTTGGAGCATTTTGAAATTTTTTATTTTTTTGTAGTTTCCATGGCAACGGCGGCCATTTTGGAAATTCCGAAGTCCAATGTGTTATCTTTACTTGACATTGATCATTTATAATGAGTTTCATTAAGTTTGGCGCATTTTGAGATTTTTTTACATTTTTGCAGTTTCCATGGTAACAGTGTTCATTTCGAAAATTCCAACTACAGTTTCAACATCGACTTATGCCATGTTAGATATTCATAAAGTTTCTTTGAATTTGATCTGATATTCCTTAAGAAAAGACTGGTTTGATGTTTTTTCCCATAGGTTCAATGTTAAACTTTTTTCCAGTTTCCATGGCAATGGTAGAGATTTTGCAGAAGCTAAGTACTGTTGGTACCTCAGGGCACCACTGCCAACATTTACATAAAGTTTCATTAGGTTGGCTCTTATAACGAAAGATTTAGAATTTTGATTTTTTTTAACATTTTTTTAGTTTCCATGGTAACGGCGGCCATTTTTTACCATTCCAATGTCTCTTGCACAACTTCACATGGCGGTTCATATTATGGTATAGTTCCATCAACATTGGTCTGACCAATTCCGAGAAATAGCGTGGACAAAATGTGTGGAAGAATAAAAATAAGAAAAACTAGATTTGCCATTGCAAGCAATAGCGGATGGCACCCTTCCCCAATTGCCAGGCCAGCAGCAGCCATTAGGCAAATTTTGCAGTTTCCCTGGCAACGGCGGCCATTTTGAAAATTCCGAACTCAAAAGTCAAATCTACATATACTAGGCAACATTTGTTATAAGTTTCATTAAATTTTAAGCATTTTGAAGTTTTTGATATTTTTGCTGTTTCCATGGTAACGGCGGCCATTTGAATATTCCAAAGTCAAACCCTCGCTGCAATTGTTTCTCTCCATAATCATTTACCATTTAATGTCTCTATAATAAATTTTAACATCGATGTTCTGGAATGTTCTGTGAAAATTCAAAGTTTTGACCTTTTTGCATTGTTTCCAAGGTAACAACAGATATTTTGGAAATTCCAACGCCAAATTCCACATCTTCCAATGTTGCTCATCGTTACTGTGAAGTTTCCTGAAGTTTGGAGCATTTTGAGAATTTTGAAATTTTTGGTGTAGTTTCCATGGCAACATAGTAGTTCCAATGGGTGCCAAAATCATCCAACACCTGTATATAGTGGGCACCTACATTGTATTAAAATATGACGATTCTGAGTTAAAGCAAATCCAAACAGTTCACAAAAACCAAAAACTGGATTTTTTCACATTTGTTCAGTTTCCATGGTAACGGCGGCCATTTTTTACCATTCCAATGTCTCTTGCACAACTTAACATGGCGGTTCAAATTATGGTACAGTTCCATCATCATTGGTCTGACCAATTCTGAGAAATAGTATGGACAAAATGTGTGGAAGAATAAAAATAATAATAATAATAAAAAGAAAAAAAAGAAACGAACAATAACAATATGTCACCCCAACTCCGTTGAGGGTGCCATAAAAAGAAACGTACAATAACAATATGTCACCCCAACTCCGTTGAGGGTGCCATAACTAGATTTGCCATTGCAAGCAATAGCGGATGGCACCCTTTCCACATTGCCATTAAACTGCAGCCAGTTTGAAAAATTCCAAGGTCAAAGACCGCTTTTACAAATGTCCATTTTAGACATTGTTGTAAAGTTTCCTCAATTTTGGAGCATTTTGAAATTTTTGAAATTTTTGTGGATTTCCATGGCAACGGCGGCCATTTTGGAAATTCCGAAGTCCAAAGTCTTATCTTTACTTGCCATTGGTCATTTATAATGACTTTCATTAAGTTTAGAGCATTTTGAGATTTTTGGACATTTTTGCTGTTTCCATGGTAACGGTGTCCATTTCGAAAATTCCAACAACAGTTTCAACATCGACTTATGCCATGATATATATTCATAAAGTTTCTTTGAGTTTGATCTTAT
The DNA here is from genome assembly GCA_019925275.1 of Mytilus edulis. Classification (NCBI taxonomy): domain Eukaryota; kingdom Metazoa; phylum Mollusca; class Bivalvia; order Mytilida; family Mytilidae; genus Mytilus; species Mytilus edulis. The sequence continues at coordinate 59,143,418 of CM034356.1, forward strand.
ATTCCTTTAGAAAAGGCTGGTTTGATGTTTTTTCCCATAGGTTCAATGTTAAACTTTTCTCCAGTTTCCATGGCAATGGTAGATATTTTGCAGAAGCTAAGTACTGTTGGTACCTCAGGGTACCACTGCCAACATTTACATAAAGTTTCATTAGGTTGGCTCTTATAACGAAAGATTTAGAATTTTGATTTTTTTTTACATTTTTTTAGTTTCCATGGTAACGGCGGCCATTTTTTACCATTCCAATGTCTCTTGCACAACTTCACATGGCGGTTCATATCATGGTATAGTTCCATCAACATGGGTCTGACCAATTCCGAGAAATAGCGTGGACAAAATGTGTGGAAGAATAAAAATAAGAAAAAAAAGAAACGTACAATAACAATATGTCACCCCAACTCCGTTGAGGGTGCCATAATAAGAAAAAAAAGAAACGTAGAATAACAATATGTCACCCCAACTCCGTTGAGGGTGCCATAACTAGATTTGTAATTGCTAGCAATAACGGATGGCACCCTTCCCCCATTGCCAGGTGAGCGGCAGCCATTTTGAAAATTCCAATGTCAAAGAGTGCATCTACAGATGTCTAGTAACATTTTTGCAAAGTTTCATTCAGTTTGAAGCATTTTGAAATTTTGGACATTTTTTATGTTTCCATGGTTACGGCGGCCATTTTGAAATTTCCAACTTCAAAAGTCAACTCTGCTTATGCCAGTGACCATTCCTGTAAAGTTTCTTTCAGTTTGAAGCATTTTTATTTTTTTTGAAATTTTTTACCTTTTAGCATTGTTTCCATGGTAACAACAGATATTTTGGAAATTCCAACTGCAAATGCCACATCTTCCAATGTTGCTCATCATTACTGTGAAGTTTTCTGAAGTTTGGAGCATTTTGAGAATTTTGAAATTTTTGGTGTGGTTTCCATGGCAACATAGTAGTTCCAATGAGTGCCAAAATCATCCAAAACCTGTATATAGTGGGCACCTACATTGTATTAAAATATGATGATTCTGAGATAAAGCATATACAAACAGTTCACCAAAACCCAAAACTGGATTTTTTCACATTTGTTCTGTTTACATGGTAACGGTAGCCATCTTGAACCATTCCATGTTTCCTGCAACTTTGCACATGAGGGTCCTTAATATAGTAAAGTTCCATCAACTTTGGTCCTTTGGATTTTGAGAAATCGCCTGGACAAAATGTGTGGAAGAAAAATAAGAAAAATAATAATAATAAGAAAAAAAAGAAACGTAGAATAACAATACGTCACCCCAACTCCGTTGAGGGTGCCATAACTAGAATTGCCATTGCAAGCAATAGCGGATGTCACCCTTCCCCAATTGCCACTAAGCGGCAGCCATTTCAAAATTGTTGAACAGTGAATGCACATATATTCATGGCAATACATCTTTCTGTAAATTTTCAGTACATTCAGAGCATTTTAAAAAAATTCACATTTCTGCTGCTTCCATGGCAACGGCAGCCATTTTGAAAATTTCAAAGTCAAAAGTCTCATCTGTACTTGCCAGTTAACAATAATATTAAGTTTCATCAAGTTCAAAGCATTTAGAGAATTTTTGACTTTTTTGCAGTTTCCATGGCAACGGTGGCCATTTTGGAAATTCCAAAGTCAAAAGTCTCATCCAGACTTGCCAGTCAACAATCATATTAAGTTTGATCAATTTAGGAGCATTTTGAAATTTTTGAAATATTTGGTCCTGTATCCATGGTAACAGAAGAGTTCCAATGATTGTCAAAATCATTCAAAAGCTGTATATAGTGGACAACTATATTGTGTAAAAATTTGATGATTTCAAGTTCAAGCATACCAAAATTATTTACCAAACCCTGAGGTTTTTAAAGCATTTTGACACTTATGCACTGTTTCCATGGTAACGGCAGACATTTTGGAAATTCCAACGCCAAATTACGCATCTACCAAAGTTGCTCATCGCTACTATGAAGTTTCAAAAAATTTGGAGCATTTTGAAATTTTTGGGGTAGTTTCCATGGCAACATAGTGGTTCCAATGATTGCCAATATCATCCAAAACCAATATATGGCTGGCACCTACATTGTGATAAAATATGATGATTCTGAGTTTAAGCATCTCTAAATTATTCACAAAAACAAAAACTGGAATTTTTCACAATTGTTCCGTTTCCATGGAAACGGCAGCCATTTTTTATGGTCTTAGACCCTACTGCAACCCGAAATTTTGTGTTCCTCCTTATAGTGCATTATCATTAAGATTGGTTCCCTTTCACTCCAAAAAACCTGTCGGACAAAAAAAGGTGGAAGAATAATAATAATAACAAAGAAACATAAGAAAAGCAATATGTCACCCGACATTGTCGATCGGGTGACATAATAATAAGAAACGATACAAAAACAATAAGTCCCCAAAACTCCGTTTTGGTGACTTAATAATACAGAAAAAGAAACAGAGGAAAAGCAATATGTCACCCGACATTGTCGATCGGGTGACATAATAACAAGTAATCCTGTGTTAGGATGCTAACACAAAAGTCACCAAAACGGACCCCAAATCATTGTTTTACGGTATCCATGATGCCACATAACCTGTGTGTAAAGTTTGATTAAATTTAAAGGATTTTGATTTTTTTCACATTTTTGCCGTTTCCATGGTTACGGCGGCCATTTTGGAAATTTTAAAGTCAAAAGTAATGTCTACATATGGCAGGCAACATTTGTTTTAAGTTTCATCAATTTTGAAGCTTTTTGAAAATTTTCACATTTTTGGAGTTTCCATGGCAACGGCGGCCATTTTGGAAATTTCGAACTAAAAAGTGAAGTCTACATTAGCTTCACAACATATGTTATAAAGTTTCATTTAATTTGAAGCATTTTGATGTTTTTCTTATTTTTGCTGTTTCCATGGTTACGGCGGCCATTTTGAAAATTCCAAAGTGTCACTTCTGCTGCAAATTGTTCACTCCATAATTATATACCATCATATACCATGAAATGTCTCTAGAACAAATTTAACATTGATGTTCTAGAATATTCCATGAAAATTCACCCCCCTCAAATTATGCCATGGAGACCCCCTACTGAAATAAAATTAGTGCCAAGTTGAAGCAGACATGTGTCTCTAAATATTCATAAGAGAATATATAATTCCATCTACTCTCCATACAGTGGAAAATTTAGAAAATGTAAAAAAAAATTAACCCCACCCATCTTTGAGCCCCCCTAATTATGCCAAGATGACACCCTGGTATCATGGACATTGGGTTCTGCACCCCCCATGATGCAGACCCTTACCCAGAAAAAATATAAAATTTCCATCCTCTACTCCTTCCAAGAAAATGGTAGGACCGTTTAAGGGGTTAGAAAAAGAAAAATAAGAATAATAATAATAACTAGATTTGTAATTGCTAGCAATAACGGATGGCACCCTCGTCCCCCCAATTGCCAGGCGAGCGGCAGCCATTTTGGAAATTCCAAAGTCAAAGAGTGCATCTACACCTGCAAGTTATCATTTTTGCAAAAAATCATTAAGTTTGGAGCATTTTGAAATTTTGGAGTATTTTGCTGTTTCCATGGTTACGGCGGCCATTTTGGAAATTCCAACTTCAAAATGCAACTCTGCACATGACAGTCACTATTCCTGTAAAGTTTCATCCAGTTTGCAGCACTTTAATTTTTTTTGGGAATTTTGAACATTTGTGCTGCAACCATGGTTACAGTAGATAATTCCAAAATTCTAAAAGCGTACATCTCATTGCCACATGTCATGTTATATATCAATACAGTTTCATTTACTTTGGTGCACAACTCTCTGAAAAAATGCTGATTTTATGCATTTTTCCATAGGGTCAATGCAAAACTTGCTCCCAGTTTCCATGACAACGGCGGCCATTTTGGACTATCCAAATATTGTCTTGATATCTTAGCATACTGGGTAACATTTTCATAAAGTTTCATCCAGTTGGGTCTTATAACGAAAGAGTTAGAATTTTTGATATTTTAGCATGTTTCCATGGTAACAGCGGCCATTTTGGAAATTCCAAAGTCAAATGGGACATCTCCATATGCCAGTCAATATTTGTGTGAAGTTTCATTAACTTTGGAGCATTTTGATTTTTTGGACATTTTTGCTGTTTCCATGGTAACGGCGGCCATCTTGAAAATGCCATACCCCGATTGCAAATCTGCACATGCTGGTTAACATTATGGTTAAGTTCCATTAACATTGGTTCATAAAATTCCAAGATATAAGCTGGACAAAAATAGTGGAAGAAAAAAAATAATAACTAGATATGTAATTGCTAGCAATAACGGATGGCACCCTCGTCCCCCCATTGCCAGGCGAGCAGCAGCCATTTTGAAATTTCCAAAGTCAAAGGGTGCATTTACACATGCAAGTTATCATTTTTGTAAAATTTCATTCAGTTTGGAGCATTTTGAAATTTTTGACAATTTTGCTGTTTCCATGGTTACGGCGGCCATTTTGGAAATTCCAACTTCAAAATGCAACTCCGCACTTGTCGGTCACTATTCCTGTAAAGTTTCATCCAGTTTGCAGCACTTTGGTTTTTTTTTTGAAATTTTGAACATTTGTGCTGCAACCATGGTTACAGTAGATAATTCCAAAATTCTAAAAGCAGACATCTCATTGCTACATGTCATGTTATATATCAATACAGTTTCATTTACTTTGGTGCAATACTCTCTGAGAAAATTCTGATTTTATGCATTTTTCCATAGGCTCAATGCAAAACTTGGCCCCAGTTTCCATGACAACGGCGGCCATTTTGAACTATCCAAATATTGTCGTGACATTTTGGCATACTGGAGAACATTTTCATAAAGTTTCATCCAGGTTGATCTTATAACGAAAGAGTTAGAATTTTTGATATTTTAGCTGTTTCCATGGTAACGGCAGCCATTCTGAAAATTCCAAAGTCAAACTGCAAATCAGCACATGCCAGTTACCATTCCTGTGGAGTTTCTTCCAGTTTGGAACACTTTTATTTTTTTCGCATTTTTGCTGTTTCCATGGAAACAGCGGCCATTTTTTACCATTCCATAGCAAGGTGCACAACTTCACATGGGGGTCCTCATTATAGTAGAGTTCCATCAACATTGGTCCATTGGATTCCAAGAACTCGCGCGGACAAAATGTGTGGAAGAAAAATAAGAAAAAAAAGAAACGTAGAATAACAATATGTCACCCCAACTCCGTTGAGGGTGCCATAATAAGAAAAAAAGAAACGTAGAAAAGCAATATGTCACCCCAACTCCGTTGAGGGTGCCATAATAAGAAACCGAACAAAAACATAAAGTCCCCAAAACTCCGTTTTGGTGACTTAATAAGAAACGATACAAAAACAATAAGTCGCCAAAAACTCCGTTTTGGTGACTTAATAATAACTAGATTTGCCATTGCAAGCAATAGCGGATGGCACCCTTTCCCTATTGCCAGGCCAGCGGCAGCCATTTAGAAAATTTTTGCTGTTTCCATGGCAACGGCTGCCATTTTGAAAATTCGAAACTCAAAAGTTAAGTCTACATAAGCTAGGCAAAATTTGTTATAAGATTCATTAAATTTAAAGCATTTTGAAGTTTTTCATAATTTTGCTGTTCCCATGGTAATGGCGGCCATTTTGAATATTCCAAAGTGAAACCCCCGCTGCAATTTTTTCCTTCCATAATCATATATACCATCATATTCCATTTAATGTCTCTAAAATAAATTTAACATTGATGTTCTGGAATGTTCTGTGAAAATTCAAAATTTTGACCTTTTTGCATTGTTTTCATGGTAACAACAGATATTTTGGAAATTCCAACGCCAAATTCCACATCTTCCAATGTTGCTCATCGTTACTGTGAAGTTTCCTTAAGTTTGGAACATTTTGAGATTTTTGAAATTTTTGGAGTAGTCTCCATGGCAACATAGTAGTTCCAATGAGTGCCAAAATCATCCAACACCTGTATATAGTGGGCACCTACATTGTATCAAAATATAATGATTCTGAGTTCAAGCATATCCGAACAGTTCACCAAAACAAAACACTAGATTTTTTCACATTTGTTTCGTTTCCATGGCAACGACAGCCATCTTGATGGTGCCATACCCCACTGCACTATAGAATGTGATGGTCTACATTATGGTATAGTTCCATCAATATTGTTCAAGCCAATTCTTAGAAATAGAATGGACAAAAAAGTGTGGAAGAATAAAAATAATAACTAGATTTGCGATTGCAAGCAATAGCGGATGGCACCCTTCCCCTATTGCCAGGTGAGCGGTAGCCATGGTAACGGCGGCCATTTTGGAAATTCCAAACTTAAAGTCAAGTCTACATTAGCTGAGCAACATTTGTTATAAGTTTCAATACATTTGAAGCATTTTGATTTTTTTTGTATTTTTGCTGTTTCCATGGTAACGGCGGCCATTTTGGAAATTCCAAACTCAAAAGTCAAGTCTACATTAGCTGAGCAACATTTGTTATAAGTTTCAATAAATTTGAAGCATTTTGAAGTTTTTTGTATTTTTGCTGTTTCCATGGTAACGGCGGCCATTTTGAATATTCTAAAGTCAAACCCCCGCTGCAATTTTTTCCCTCCATAATCATATACCATTTAATGTCTCTAGAATAAATTAAACATTGATGTTCTAGAATGTTCTGTGAAAATTCAAAGTTTTGACCTTTTTGCATTGTTTCCATGGTAACAACAGCGATTTTGGAAATTCCAACGCCAAATTCAACATCTTCCAATGTTGCTCATCGTTACTGTGAAGTTTCATAAAGTTTGGAACATTTTGAGATTTTTGAATTTTTTGGAGTAGTTTCCATGGCAACATAGTAGTTCCAATGAGTGCCAAAATCATCCAACACCTGTATATAGTGGGCACCTACATTGTATTAAAATATAATGATTCTGAGTTAAAGCATATACAAACACTTCACCAAAACAAAAAACTGGATTTTTCCACATTTGTTCCGTTTCCATGGTAACGGCAGCCATCTTGAAAGTGCCACCCCCAAAAAGCAAATCTTCATTTGGTGGTTAACATTATGGTGTAGTTCCATCTTCTTGGGTCCATTCATATGAGAGTTCCAGACTGGACAAAAATGTGTGGAAGAAAAATAATAAAAACTAGATTTGTAATTGCTAGCAATAACGGATGGCACCCTCGTCCCCCCATTGCCAGGATAAAGGCAGCCATTTTGAAATTTCCAAAGTCAAAGAGCGTATCTACACATGAAAATTATGATTTTTGTAAAGTTTTATTAAGTTAGGAGCATTTCGAAATTTTTGACATTTTAGTCATTTCCTTGGTTACGGCGGCCATTTTGAAATTTCTAACTCCAAAATGCAATTCTGCCCATGCCAGTTATCATTTCTGTAAAGTTTCATTTAGTTTGCAGCATTTTGAATTTTTTGAAATTTTTGATATTTCTACTGTTTCCATGGTTACAGTAGATAATTCCAAAATTCTAAAAGCAGACATCTCATTGCCATATGTCATGTTATATATCAATACAGTTTCATTGATCTCTATGCAATATTCTTAAAGAAAATGCAGCTTTTATGTATTTGTCCATAGGCTCAATGTTAAACATTTGCCCTGTTTCCATGACAATGGCGGCCATTTTGGAATTTCTAAATATTGTCTTGACATCTAGGCATACCAAGGAACATTTCCATAAAGTTTCATCTAGCTAGGTCTTATAATGAAAGATTTAGAATTTTGAAAATTTTTCACGTTTTTGCAGTTTCCATGGAAACGGTGGCCATTTAAAAAAATTCCAGAGTCAGATGCACAACTTCACATGGGGGTCCTCATTATGTTATAGTTCCAACATTATTGGATCACTCAATTCTTAGAAACACGATGGACAAAATGTGTGGAAGAATAATAAAAACTAGAATTGCCATTGCAAGCAATAGCGGATGTCACCCTTCCCCCAAATTGCCACTAAGCGGCAGCCATTTCAAAAACTTTTAACAGTGAATGCACATATTTGCATGGCTATGCATTTTTCTGTAAATTTTCAGTACATTTAGATCATTTTTAAAAACATGACATTTTTGCTGTTTCCATGGCAACGGCAGCCATTTTGAAATTTTCAAAGTCAAAAGTCTCATCTATACATGCCATTTAACAATAATATTAAGTTTCATTAAGTTTGGAGCATTTTGAAAATATTTGACAAATTTTCCAGTTTCCATGGCAACGGTAGCCATCTTAGAAATTCCAACTTCAAAAGTCTCATCCAGACTTGCCAGTCTACAATCATATGAAGTTTCATCAATTTTGGAGCATTTTGAAACTTTTGAAATTTTTGACATTTTGATTGGTTCCTATGGCAACAGAGACCATTCCCAAAATCTAATGGCATATACCACATTGGTACATGGGAGGGACCATACCATCAAAGTTTCGATTCATTTGACCTACCATATTAAGAAAGTTAATGCCACTTTAAGGTTTTTGGACCATTTTGACCTGTTTTGCATTGTTTCCATGGTAACGGCAGACATTTTCAAAATTACAACGCCAAATTCCACAATTTACAATGTTGCTCATCGTTACTGTGAAGTTTCATAAAATTTGGAGCATTTCCATATTTTGGAAATTTTTGGTGTAGTATCCATGGCAACATAGCAGTTCCAATGATTGCCAAAATCATCCCAAAGCAGTATATAGTGGGCACCTACATTGTATTAAAATCTAAAGATTTTAAGGTTAAGCATTCTCAAACAATTCACCTAACTCTAAAATTATATTTTTTCACCATTTTTCAGTTTCCATGGTGATGGCAGCCATTTTTTAAGTGCCAATATTAAAAAGCAACAGGAAAGTCAGTGTTCCTTGTTAAAGTGCACCATCATTCAGATTGGTTCCTTTGGCTCTGAGAAAGCGGGCGGACAAAATTAGGTGGAAGAAAAATAATAATAACTAGAATTGCCATTGCAAGCAATAGCGGATGTCACCCTTCCCCCCATTGCCACTAAGTGGCAGCCATTTCAAAACAACTTAACAGTGAATGCACATATGTATTCATGGCAATACATCTTTCTGTAAATTTTCAGTACATTCTGAGCATTTTAAAAAAATTCACATTTCTGCTGTTTCCATGGCAACGGCAGCCATTTTGAAAATTTCAAAGTCAAAAGTCTCATCCATACATGCCAGTTGACAATAATATAAAGTTTTATTAAGTTTGGAGCATTTTGAAAATATTTGACATTTCTGCAGTTTCCATGGCAACGGTGGCCATTTTGGAAATTCCAACTCCAAAAGTCTCATGCAGACTTGACAGTCAACAATCATACTAAGTTTCATTACCTTTTGAGCATTTTGAAATTTTTGAAATTTTTGACATTTTGGCTGGTTTCTATGGTAACACAGACCATTCCAAATTTCTAATGGCAGATTCCACATTGGTACATGGGAGGGAACATACCATAAGAGTTTCACTGGATTTGACCTACCATTTTAAGGAAGTAAATGCCACTTTTTAAGGTTTTTAAAGCGTTTTGACCATTTTTGCCTTGTTTCCATGGTAACACAAGACATTTTCGAAATTCAAACGCCAAATTCCACATCTACCAAAGTTGCTCATCGTTATGCTAAAGTTTCAAAAAATTTGGAGCATTTTGATATTTTTGAAATTTTTGGTGTAGTATCCATGGCAACATAATAGTTCCAATGAATGCCAAAAATCATCCAAAAGAAGTATATAGTGGGCACCTACATTGTATCAAAATATAATGATTCTGAGTTTAAGCATCTCCAAATTATTCACCAAAACCCAAAAATTTAATTTTTCACATTTGTTCCGTTTCCATGGTAACGGCAGCCATTTTTAATGGTCTTATGACCTACTGCAACCCGGAATTTTGTGTTCCTCATTATAGTCAACTATCATTAAGATTGGTTCCATTGTCTCCAAGAAAACTGCCGGACAAAATCATTGGAAGAATAATAATAATAATAGTAAAGAAACAGAGGAAAAGCAATATGTCACCCGACATTGTCGATCGGGTGACATAATAATAATACGGAAAAAGAAACAGAGGAAAAGCAATATGGATCGGGTGACATAATAAGAAAAACAAGTAATCCTGTGTTAGGATGCTAACACAAAAGTCACCAAAACGGCCCCCAAATCATTGTTCTACGGTATCAATGATGCCACATAACCTGTGTGTAAAGTTTCATTAAATTCAAATAATTTTTATATTTTTGTTATTTTTGCCGTTTCCATGGTTACGGCGGCCATTTTTAAAATTTTTAAAGTCAAAAGTAAAGTCTACATATGGTAGGCAACATTTGTTTAACGTTCCATCAATTTTGAAGCATTTTGAAATTTTTGGACATTTTTGCTGTTTCCATGGCAACGGCGGCCATTTTGAAAATTCCAAAGTCAAAAGTTTAGTCTACATCAGTTAAGCAACATTTGTTATAAGTTTCATTAATTTTGAAGCATTTTGAAGTTTTTCATATTTTTGCTGTTTCCATGGTTACGGCGGCCATTTTGAATATTCCAAAGTCCAACCCCCACTGTAATGTGTTCCCTCCATAATTATATACAATCATATACTATTTAATGTCCCTAGAATAAATTTAACATTGATGTTCTGGAATGTTCTATGAAAATTCACCCCCCTAAAATTATGCCAAGGAGACCCCCTACTGAAATAAAATAAGTTCCATATTGAAGCAGACATGTGTCTCTAAATATACATAAAAGAAATTATAGTTCCATCTACTCTATATACAGCAGAAAATTTAGGAAATGTAAAAAAAAAATGACCCCACCCATCTTTGAGCCCCCCTAATTATGCCAAGATGACACCCTGGTATCACGGACATTGGGTTCTGCAACCCCCATGATGCAGACCTATACCCAGAATAAATATAAAGTTTTCATCCTCTAATGCTTTAAAGAAAATGGTAGGACAGTTTAAGGGGTCAGAAAGAGAAGAATAAGAATAATAATAACTAGATTTGTAATTGCTAGCAATAACGGATGGCACCCTCGTCCCCCCATTGCCAGGCGAGCAGCAGCCATTTTGAAAATTTCAAAGTCAAAGAGTGCATCTACACATGCAAGTCATCATTTTTGTAAAATTTCATTAAGTTTGGAGCATTTTGAAATTTTGGACAATTTTGCTGTTTCCATGGTTACGGCGGCCATTTTGGAAATTCCAACTTCAAAATGCAACTCCGCACATGTTAGTTACTATTCCTGTAAAGTTTCATCCAGTTTGCAGCATTTTAATTTTTTTGGAAATTTTGAACATTTGTGCTGCAACCATGGTTACAGTAGATAATTCCAAAATTCTAAAAGCGTACATCTCTTTGCCACATGTCATGTTATATATCAATACAGTTTCATTAACTTTGGTGCACTACTCTCTGAGAAAATGCTGATTTTATGCATTTTTCCATAGGGTCAATGCAAAACTTGGCCCCAGTTTCCATGACAACGGCGGCCATTTTGAACTATCCATATATTGTCTTGACATCTTGGCATACTGGAGAACGTTTTCATAAAGTTTCATCCAGTTGGATCTTATAACGAAAGAGTTAGATTTTTCGATATTTTAGCTGTTTCCATGGTAACGGCAGCCATTTTGAAAATTCCAAAGTCAAACTGGAAATCAGCACATGCCAGTTAACATTTCTGTGGAGTTTCTTCCAGTTTGGACCACTTTGATTTTTTTCGCATTTGTGCTGTTTCCATGGAAACGGCGGCCATCTTTTACCATTCCATAGCAAGGTGCACAACTTCAAGTGGGGTTCTTCATTATAGTTGAGTTCCATAAACATTGGTAGGTTCAATTCTGAGAACTCGCGCGGACAAAATGTGTGGAAGAAAAATAAAAATAATAAGAAACTAGATTTGTAATTGCTAGCAATAACGGATGGCACCCTTCCCCTATTGCCAGGTGAGCGGCGGCCATTTAGAAAATTCCAAACTCAAAAGTCAAGTCTACATAAGCTAGGCAACATTTGTTATAAGTTTTCTTAAATTTGAAGCATTTTGAAGTTTTTCGTATTTTTGCTGTTTCCATGGTAACGGCGGCCATTTTGAATATTCCAAAGTCAAACCCATGATGCATTTGTTGCCCTCCATAATTATATACCATTTAATGTCTCTAGACTAAATTTAACATTGATGTTCTGGAATGTTCTGTGAAAATTCAAAGTTTTGACCTTTTTGCATTGTTTCCAAGGTAACAACAGATATTTTGGAAATTCCAACGCCAAATTCCACATCTTCCAATGTTGCTCATCGTTACTGTGAATTTTCCTGAAGTTTGGAGCATTTCGAGAATTTCGAAATTTTTGGTGTAGTTTCCATGGCAACATAGTAGTTCCAATGATCACCAAAATCATCCAACACCTGTATATAGTGGGCACCTACATTGTATTAAAATATAATGATTCTGAGATAAAGCATATCCAAACAGTTCACCAAAACAAAAAACTGGATTTTTTCACATTTGTTCTGTTTCCATGGTAACGGTAGCCATCTTGAACCATTCCATGCTTCCTGCAACTCTGCACCTGGGGGTCCTTACTATAGTAGAGTTCCATCAACATTGGTTCATTGGATTTCGAGAAATCACCTGGACAAAATTTGTTGCAAGAAAAATAATAATAATAATAAGAAAAAAAAGAAACGTAGAATAACAATACGTCACCCTAACTCCGTTGAGGGTGCCATAAAAAAAGAAACGTAGAATAACAATATGTCACCCCAACTCCGTTGAGGGTGCCATAAAAACAAAAAGAAACGTAGAATAACAATATGTCACCCCAACTCCGTTGAGGGTGCCATAATAATAACTAGAATTGCCATTGCAAGCAATAGCGGATGTCACCCTTCCCCCAATTGCCACTAAGCGGCAGCCATCTCAAAATTGTTTAACAGTGAATGCACATATATGCATGGCAATACATCTTTCTGTAAATTTTCAGTACATTCAGAGCATTTTAAAAAAAATCACATTTCTGCTGTTTCCATGGCAACGGCAGCCATTTTGAAAATTTCAAAGTCAAAAGTCTCATCTTTACTTGCCAGTTAACAATTATATCAAGTTTCATTAAGTTCAAAGCATTTTGAGAATTTTTGACTTTTTTGCAGTTTCCATGGCAACGGTGGCCATTTTGGAAATTCCAACTTCAAAAGTCTCATTCAGACTTGTCAGTGTACAACCATATTAAGTTTCATCAATTTTGGAGCATTTTGAAATTTTTGAAATTTTTGACATTTGGGATGGTTCCTATGGTAACAGAGACCGTTCCCAAAATTGAATGGCATATACCACATTGGTACATGGGAGGGACCATACCATCAAAATTTCAATCAATTTGACCTACCATTTTAAGAAAGTAAACGCCACTTAAAGGTTTTTGGACCATTTTGACCTGTTTTGCATTGTTTCCATGGTAACGGCAGACATTTTCGAAATTGCAACACCAAATTCCACCTCTACCAATGTTGCTCATCATTACTGTGAAGTTTTATAAAATTTGGAGCATTTCCATATTTTTGAAATTTTTGGTGTAGTATCCATGGCAACAAAGCAGTTCCAATGATTGCCAAAATCATCCAAAACCAGTATATGCCCGGCACCTACATTGTATCAAAATATAATGATTCTAAGTTAAAGCATTTCCAAATAATTCATCAAAACCAAAAACTGGAATTTTCCATTATTTTTCGGTTTCCATGGTGATGGCAGCCATTTTTTAGTTCCAAAGTTGCACTGCAACTGGAAAGTCAGGGTTCCTTGTTATAGTGTACCATCATTTAGATTGGTTCCTTTGGCTCTGAGAAAACTGCCGGACAAAATTAGGTGGAAGAATAATAATAATAATAATAATAATAATAGTGAAAAAGAAACAGAGGAATAGCAATATGTCACCCGACATTGTCGATCGGGTGACATAATAATAAGAAAAAAAGAAACGAACAATAACAATATGTCACCCCAACTCCGTTGAGGGTGCCATAATAATAAGAAAAAAAGAAACGAACAATAACAATATGTCACCCCAACTCCGTTGAGGGTGCCATAAAAAATAATATATATATACATGTATATCAAAGTCAATGTCATAGGCAAACAAGAAACACAATCTTATAATTTTGAATTGTTAAGACTGAAATATGAAGACATAATAAAATTGAGAATGGAAATGAGGAATGTGTCAAAGAGACAACAACCCGACGAAATAAAAAAACAACAGCAGAGGGTCACCAACAGGTCTTCAATGTAGCGAGAAATTCCCGCACCCGGAGGCGTCCTTCAGCTGGCCCCTAAACACATATATACTAGTCCAGTGATAATGAACGTCATACTAATTTCCAAATTGTACACAAGAAACTAAGATTAAAATAATACAAGACTAACAAAGGCCAGAGGCTCCTGACAGGCGCAAAAATGCGGCGGGGTTAAACATATTTGTGAGATCTCAACCCTCCCCCTATACCTCTAACCAATGCAGAAAAGTAAACGCATAACAATACGCACATTAAAATTCAGTTCAAGAGACGTCCGAGTCTGATGTCAGAATAAGTATTATTTAACTTATTCAGGAAAATACACAAGCAATGTAAGCATGACCTCACTGCCGTATATTGAAATTGTTTTTCCCTACGTTTGTATGCCCCACCTACGATCAAAGAGAGACATTATATTGTCTGGTCTGTACGTCCGTCCGTTCGTCCGTCCGTCTGTACCGGTCAAGGTTATTTTTTTTTGGTCAAGGTAGTTTTTGATGAAGGTGAAGTTCAATGAACATGACACTTAGTACTCATGTTTCCTGTGATATTATCGTTCTAATTTTTATGCCAAATTAAAGTTTTGACCCCAATAACGGTCCACTAAACATAGAAATGATAGTGCGAAGTTTAAGTTAAAGTTTTTGGTTCGGGTAGTTTTTGATGAAGTTGAAGTCCAGTCAACTTGAAACGTCCTATGATATTATCTATACTATTAAACGAGAAGACCTCATTTTGTGTTTCGCTTCTCTTCTTTCCACAATAAATTAATCAACACGCCTCTGTGTCCTATAGGTACAGTACATAGTCGCATTTGTCATCCATTCGTATGATTATTCAGATTGAGTTATTTTGGGAGAAAAACGAGAAAAAAGTCTTCCGGATATTGTCCCGTCATTGGACGAAATTTTAAGTCAGATTAGACTTCCGGTTTGCTTTTTTCTGTATTCTCTGAACATACATATACTACGAATAAAGTGTATTTTAATTCTATCTGCTATCATTTTCAAGTTTACTATCCACGACGGTCACAGAGTTTATTAAATGGATAGGATCTGTATACTATATCAATTGACCACCATGGATCGAAAAGTAAATTTAGAATTGAAAGTAAATACGCTTTATTTATATAGGAATTTTGAAAATGAAGGAGGAGGGATAAAAACAACACTTTGCAGACTTTAAACTACGCTCTGAATGCCGGTGTGTTCTAGTCTTTCTAATTTGAAGGGCATAAACATCAATAATTTTCAACCAATGATATAAGATAAAAGATTAATGAGAACTATGTAAGTTCTAAAAGAATATGTAGATAAAGAATCTAGTATGATATGTGTTTTTAATTATATACTAATGCATTTTAATGCATATAAATAGGTGTCCTAAGGTTAGGACGATCAATGCGATATATCAAGTTAGACAAAGACATGTCATAAGATAGTCTAAGAACATGTAATTATCCTAAGATAGCTTCGGGAACACCACCAAGAATTGCCATCAAAAACTTATTCTCGAAGAAAGTGTATTTACTCAACGAAGAACACAGTATAAAGATAAGGATATGTGGTATGCCTATCAATGAGACAGCTATCCACCAAAGTTCACATGAAGAGGATTTAAGCAATTATAAGCAATTGCACGGCCTTTAACAATGACCAAAAAAAAACCCAATACCGTATAAATAGTCGGCAATAATAGGCCCCGATAACACAGGCACTTGTCTAAAAAAAAATTCCTATATACCTTAATATAAAAGGTATACATAGGATTTTTTTTCATGAGACAAGTGCCTGTGCCCGACAAGCTAACATTACCATTGTCTATCAACAGTTTACAATATTTATCGACAGAAACGATTTTGTACCACTAATTCACATTAACTTCAAATAACAATACGTATATAACAATAAGCATTGTGCTTCCAAGAAATGAACTAAAATTGTTCAGGCTCCTAAAGGATATGCAGATCATGCTTTATATATGGCAACCGTCATGTTGATCATTTATGAACAAATTTGATATGAAGTTTCATTCCTAGATGTAACGTTCAAGGCAAACAGGACGATCAAAACATGCATATGCAATACTCTAAGGAACATATTGCTGGTTATCTGTGTCATAAATATTACTGAATTGTAACCAACACGAGATTGTTTCGTAGCAGCTCAGATTGTCATATTATTTTCGATCTATGAGTTTGACTGTCCCTTTGGTATCTTTTGTCCCTCTTTTCGAAAGGATAACTATAATTACATTACGTGAAACCCATGGGTTAATAGCTTGCTTCTTATTATCAAGTAGATCCTATTTGTCGGCAGGGGTCTAGAAACATGATAATTTCTTGGTCATCTTTCCACGACAGAAGACACGCTGGACTGTGTGTGATGTATAAATTCGTCCGGTCAGAAAGAGAACGTTACGTTACTAGATGCCGATGATTTATTATAGTATGAACCCTTGCAATAATTCTGTGAGAGAAAAGTTGTTGGTCAGTTACAATGCCTAAATTCTGTTCCTTTTCCATATACCAACATTTTCAATTTGCATTCCAACTTTCCAGCGACCATCCCGGTATAACCCCTATTGCAGGACCTAACTATTGTATAGATTTACTTTTAATTTGTCTCATCCTGATAATGCATGACACATTTGTCCTGGACCTTAGTCAAACATCAATAGTATCACAGAAATTGTGTGAGGACATACAAGCTCCGGAATATTGTATCAAATGGAGCTATACAAGCTATACACAAGAGCTGCTAAGATATTTTTTCAAAGAAATGAAAAGTTAGGTAGACGCCATCATCTCTTGTATGTCAAGTTTTTGTTTGAAATCGGCCATCATGGTCAATTTCTAGATGTATAAGTCAAGGTGAGAGACAAACTTAACTATACAGTGGTATCCTTTCATGTTCGATACGATAGATCGAGACATTCGACGGACTCACCATCATTGAACTATTTAGCGAGAGGACATCATCTACATATCGGACTGTTAATATAATTCGAATGTTCCGAAGGAAATGTGACTCGTATGAATAATGAAATAGTCTACGAGCATAAACCCAGTTAATTTCCATATAATGCCGATTCCTTGTCGAAAAGTTTTCACCCAAACTAACAGATATGTAGTCAATAAAAATTACCAATCATCTTGAAAAAAGCAGCTGCAGAGAATTTCTGTATGAATATAAAGAGATTTTTTTTTATATAACGTTGATAAATTGTTCATTACTAAATGTTCAGTGACAAATTCGTGTGTGTTTAGGACGATGACCATGAGTAACGTTAGGATATGCAAGGTTCTGGTCTGCAGGGAAGGCGGACGGGAATGTTGGACTGTCATTGGAAAATAAGGGCATGTTACGTACAGACTCCTTCTTTAACGTGCAAGCAGCAACACTCGTTTACACAAAGCACCGGATTACATAGATATAAGAAGATGAAGTATGGCTGCCAATGAGACAACTCGCCATCCAAGTCACAATTTGTAAAAGTAAACCATAATAGGTCAAAGTACGGTCTTCAACAAGGGCCCCAAAAATAAGTAGTGAAAACCCGTTTAAACGGGAAAACCAACGGTCTAATCTTTTAAAAATAACCACCCCAACAAATGATAACCATGCACTGAACATCAAGTTCCTGTCCCAATTCCGAAGGGGCACGACTACCTATATTTATGTATCCCAAACAACCAAAATGGAAGCCGCAATAGCACAAGGATTTTACTACTGGAACCATTAGTACCAAAGAGGACAATATATCTAAATCCCAGTTAACCCTTGGGGTCTATCACCAAGTATAATTTGTTCCTCCCTGGAACCAGATAAATGTATCTACGTTAAACTTTGCTTTCTTTTTTATAAAACAAAATTGGACAAATAATTTTGATTTAAAATTTTAAATATAAGTATAAAATCTTTATAGGATTACAAGAGGAAAAAAATCTCTTACAAGTCTATGGAATATTTTGTATCCACATCTGATTCGTTATACATCTCTTACATGTTATCAGACGAATGTTTATGTTCGCATATACATAATGGTTCAGCAAGGATTTATTCAGGATTTAATTATTCTAGTAAATATCTCTGATAAATATCTTTTGATAAATAGTAAAATATCCATTATGCATTATTTTCTTAATAATTTTATAAAGGATCAATACAAAAAAATGTAGATTCCTTGTCTAAACATGTTTACTATAGAATACGTTATGATATTATAAAATGTATTTTAGAATATAATTTAAATGTTTTTACATCGCCTTTCTTAGCAGCTTTTTAGCTCAGTAGACATATTTTCTTTTAGTCTATTCATGCATGGTGCAAAAATAAATAAAAGAAAGAGAAAAACTGTATGGAATATACATTTGTTATTTACTATTTAAACACCCGTCTACATTTGTAAATATATAAAAAGAACTTTACATTGTTTAGATTATATATCGATTTTCTAAATTTGTAGATAAACGATCGACTATAAAGTCAGAGTTCAAATTATCATATATAATAGTTTAACACGTCCTATTAAGTTAATTGATCAGGAACGCCACGATCTTATTGTGATGAAAGCTTTATAATAAAGTACTATTGGCGTCCTTTGATTCTTTGTCAGAAAATGCACCCTATGTGAAAATGCGGATGATAATGCGGATGTGAAAATATCTGCCAGATTTAATTTACATTAGAGTTAGGGCAATGAGGTCATATAACCTCTTTAGTTATTTCACTTCCATGGTTAGGGTAAAAAAAAAATGAATAATTAAAAGTCAGGCGTTGATAAAATAAATAATAATAATCTTTATTGTCATATATATTTCAACAAATTAAACGTGTTTGTGACAAACTGAAAAAAAACACCTAACATATCCAAATACATATAATATATATGTATATATCTATTGTTGCAAGTATATACATATAATATAGTGAAAAATCTAAATACAAATTACAGTATATTAATTAACCACAAAACTTTAAACCATGCATCGGTAAACCAAGCCCTGTCCTCAGTTTAAAAACGAGCCTAAAATGTGTTGAATTTTTTTATTGATTGATCATGATGAGTATGTATTGTAGTTTTTGTTTGTTAGTGCAACACACAAAGTCAGTATTTTGAAAAGCTTTTGCAGAGAAGTTATTATTTCTTACATGTTTATATATTCGCAATGAAAGAAGGAGTGAAATTCACCATCTATAACTTTTAAAGGGAAAAATCGAAAAAAAATAGTTTAAACATGGAAAGCAGCTAATTTCCTTTAATTTTTTTTTACTAAGACCATACATGTAGTGTCAAATGTGTACTTTTAGATTTACACATATATTTGTTTTTTGTTTTACATATTTTCGGACACGTGATTATCTTATAACTGTATTATAGAAATTTGTTCAGATGGCACACGACCTCAATTTTACAGATACATGTACATGTATTTGCAAATTTTTAGTATTTATTATTAAACGATCTGTTGGACACCCATACGCAATTTAAATCGCAGGGGAGTTTTAAACTCCATATTGGATTATAATTGATAAACTCAAGTTACGACCTTTGTATACAGACCTTTATATTTAAAAAAAACTTATGGAAATTCGGATCTCAGATTTTAATAGATACCTAAACCATGGAAGTATAAATTTTACTTTCATGCCTAGACAGTGCATTTGGAAAGGTTCAGAGTTTGAATCTGAAAAGTATTCTTGATAGCCATTCGTTAGGCTAGCATTAAAAGAACAAAGAATGAGATTATGGACCATGTATATTTTTCCTACCAATAAAATAGACTTGTGGTTAATTTTCATTAATTTATGTTTTATATGTTGTACACTTGTATTGTGCATTGCTATGTAAATCATATGTGCTTTATCCAATGGATAATTTGGATTTTTGCAAGTACGAAATTTCGACACGTTACATGAAGTATAAAAAATACAGGGAAATTAACCGAACCTCTATAAAATTCCATATCCTTAAAGTTTTGCTTATCTAAATCTTAAACTCTGCTTTAATACATAAGGCCAATGTATACCAAATTGTATATGCCACATCTGTTTATATCATAGAAACTGTGATTGGTAAACAAACATAGCTGTAATAGTTACACAAAAGATTCCATTGAACCACATTTGCATCTTCCTTTCTATGATACTAAAAGATGAAATATACATGTACATACAAAGACACATAATAACGATTTCTCGATTTCTACCGATTGGATTGCGGTGCGATTGCCCATATATTACGACATTTCATAGATCCGTTTAATACCCTTTGTCTGAAAATGATAAACCACTTAAAAAAAGGGACTAGTAAGCAAATATTTTGACTGTTACTTTAAAAAAAGTGTAAGCACTTTACAAATATGATATTCCACAAGGGGGACCGTTCCCCTGCCCCTCCCCACTTCATCATCTTCTCACAGTTGTAATCGAAATTTCGCTTCATTGGAGTAGGTGTTGACAAAGTCGTCTGCCGGTGAAAATTAAAAACAAACCTGAATGATACAATGGCATACATACTCTTGTATTAACTATATTATTCAAGATCACCGAAATTAAAATGATTTATTCAATATTTTGGGAAAAAATACAGTATATCCGTTCATAGGAATAGGCGCACAATTAGGGTTCTCCGAAAATCAGTAAAAAAAAAGTGATGAAAAATGTGTGCGCACTCATGTCTTGCAAATACATGGTTCAAACTAAAATAAAATCATTTTACCCGTAAACGAAAAGAATCGTATGAACAATTAGTTGTTTGCTGGTTTTAGTGACACTATCGTTACGCTTGGCTTTCCATGACAATCAAGATTAATTTGTAGAGAAAGCCAGAGAAACCCACTGGCCTTCGACAAGAAAACAAGTAACGCGTGTCTATTTTTAAAGATCTAAGCTAAACACACTTTACCGAAGAAAGAACCACAGTCACAGCCTCAGTTTTGACACGCTAGTGGCCATTAAAGTACTAGATTGTCATTTCGGGGCCTTTTATAGCTGACTATGCTGTATGGGCTTTGCTCATTGTTGAAGGCCGAACGGTGATCTATAGTTGTTAATTTCCGTGTCATTTTGGACTCTAGTGGAGAGTTGTCTCATTAACAATCATAACCCCATCTTCTTTTGGTATACGTAGACAACTCGGTGATAAAGTTCCCTTCACATATCGACAGATCCAGTTTTCTTATGACAAATGAATATTCTATATCATATTCATTGAAATGGATATGGTTTGTTGAATTAGTTCGTCCTAAATATATCTGTAATACTTGCCACTGCACGATGAAACGATCTATTAACCGTTCATAGGAATTGCGAAATTGTTCTCTTTCAACTTCTCTTCCTGCGTACTGTTTAAGGGGATGACCATGTTATAGTTGGAGAGGGGCAGTAGACGATTTCGGGAGGAGAATATCAATTTTCCCCTTTTGCGAAGCCGGCTTTTTCTTTTATTTATCTAAAATGGTCTTTTTCCAGAGACATGTATAACAAGACCAGAAGACTCAGGTGTTATAATCTCCCTCAAAGAATATCAAATGTTCGTTCTCATATAAACAAAGAAAATCTTTATTATTTTAATACATATTTATAGAGAAAATTGATTAAGATTTTTAAATAGCTGCGTAACATCAACAAACAGTTCACTCTAATTTTAATGCGAACGGTTTTAGAAGATACTCTGATTTACAATGTATGTAGACCGATACACTGAGTTGACATTTTGAAATAATGACTCCATTTATAGTGCGAAAAAGAACCCAATGCTTGATATTATTACAAGACTTTGTCTCTGCTCTTTGAACAAACCCACAACCTCTAAGCCTGTACATAGGACAATTACAAACTCTTTACCGTGAAACTACCGATGTGGTACAATTGTAATACAAGAAAAAAATCTAGAGTTAAATAGAAACTTAAATCAAAAGCAACATGCAACTGTTGTATAGGATAATTCAAGTAAAAATACTTTCTTTTATAACTGACCTTTCAGGCATATTGTGTTTGCCATTTTACCTGTGTGGAAGTTCTTGTAAAAAAACTTTCTTTTGAAGAAGACCTAAGACATACGATGATTTTGAGCTTGTCATCATGACTTGTACAAAATGTATATTACCTTTAAGTTCGGTCTCAATGTCAAAATATCAATGTCAGATTATTCGTATTGATGTTACCTTTCCGAATATAGTCCTTTGATTCGACCTTTTTGATTTGAGTCGGTGTATTTTTTTGTCAATCGTACTTACATGTATGCATGATATTGGTTCTCTAGAAAAAGTTCTTGGTTTCGAACTTTATGTTCGTGTGACGTTGAATAAAAAACAAAGATAGATTTCAGTATTAAAATAAGATAGTTCAGTTTCATACAATAACAACTTGAACTAATTTTAGCCAGATTATGAAATTCTGTGATATATGACAACCTGAGTGTAGAGAATATACGGAGAAATGCATAACGTCAAAATGTAATGGGATGGAAATTGTGTTTTCGTCATCGGTTGTTATAAACTGACTACTAAAACTTTCAAATAGTTCTGCAAGATTGTCTAGTTTTCATTTATGAAACAAAATAGTCACAGCTCAACTTTATCATATGATTAAAAAAAAAAGCGGGTGCTTCGCATGCTAAAGTCCATCATTATTCCTGTTTTTTTTTGTCTCCTTCGCTTTATGAGAGAAGTAAGCGGTCTATATTTTATATATATATATTATAAGTACTTCTGAACCAGTGACAACTCTACAACAGATTTATCCATCGGATCATCAGCAGTGATGGTGATACATGGCTGTGTACATTCTGTATATACAACACGTCTAAACATCAACCCAACAATGTAAGATCTGTAAATTTGCTTTCGGAAATTTGTTGTTCTTCCCTCGCCGGGATTCGAACCCATGCTACTGAGATATATATGCATATATTTGTTTTTAAATCAACGCGTTTTAAACGTTCAGACAGGATCTACACATTTTTCAATTACGATGTAAAATAAAGTCATATTCTGATCAGTACACAATATAGTATACTGCTTTGTGATTCGTCTGCAACACTATTTTCAAGAGTTTGGTTTGATACAGTCTGGAATCGAATATATATACGATTTTCCACATTTGCAGAGAGCATACTAGCCTAAGATTTCAGTTCAGTAGATTAGATATAGGCTATGAGATTTAGTTCTAAATATTTAAAAACCACAAAAGGGTACAGTAAACTGTCGAAGCAGTTAACATTTCAGTACTATAAGGCTAGGTTATAGTAC
The DNA here is from genome assembly GCA_019925275.1 of Mytilus edulis. Taxonomy (NCBI): domain Eukaryota; kingdom Metazoa; phylum Mollusca; class Bivalvia; order Mytilida; family Mytilidae; genus Mytilus; species Mytilus edulis. The sequence continues at coordinate 59,166,962 of CM034356.1, forward strand.
TAGGACGAACCCAGCACTGCTTTCGTGTTTAGATAATATTTAGGGGCCAACTGAAGGACGGCTCCGGGTGCGGGAATATTTCGCTTCATTGAAGACCTGTTGGTGACCTTCTGTTGTTGTCTTTTCTTCTATGGTCGGGTTGTTGTCTCTTGGACACATTCCCCATTTCCATTCTCAATTTTATTAGAGTATAATAGGCAATGCCCAGGAAATGTGTAAATAGTACTAAATACTCAATCACGCATGGTGAAGTCAGAAGTCAGATCAGTGAAATTATTCTGATTCTACTTCTAAATAGATTGAACATAGCGCATTTTCACGCGTTAGAACCGTTTTATCAAAAGTATGTGACTTTTCAGATTGAGGCTTTTTAAAGCAGAAACTTTTATCCAACATATCTTCTTTTTATGGACACTCCAAATATTATAACGTATACACATTTTATGTTACAAGTATGATTGCAATCATTGATTCAGATAATATTTATAGTAAGAACAATTAGAAACAAGCACTTGACGTATGTTTTATGTCAGATAAGTATTGAGCAGTCATTGTCCTAAATCCGACATCGGCGATTGTTCCAACACTGTCCAAGTTATATAAGCGGATTGTTGATATTTTTAAACCGGTTCTTGGACGTTCCTGTCCAACTTCAATATCAAGTCCTTGGGTTTTCTTATTTTCGTTTAGTTTATTATTTACGTATATTCTGACCGTGCTTTTTCAATTTCGCTTAATTGTTTTTGTTTTATATTTAATTACTTGTAATTGATGGCTTAATTTCAATACAGTGTATGAGATTAGCTCATTGGTGACGGTCATGCGATGAACCCATATCTGTTGGTCTCTGGTGGATTTATGTATAATCCTAATACTTATACAAATTGTTTTTTTTAGTTGTGAGAAAATAAAAATTTATAGAAGACAATATATTAATGTAAATTATTTATTTAAACGTTTAATAGTTTGGATAAATGTTTTACATTGTTATAAATAAAATGTGAGATTTTGAATTAAATCGGTGAACATGAATTTGACCGCTAGTGCCCCTTTAACATAGTCATCATGTCAACATAACCATTGCACTATGATTTCCCTATAATCATTGTCATACTTGTTTTAATATCATGGACAAATTGTCACACACACTTGTATAAGGGAATCTGTATGCAACTACAGTAAATGAATTAGCAGATACGAAATAAATAGTATAAGATATCGAAAATAAAAAAAAGGGAATTTGGAAAAAAAAGACCGATTTTCTACATCTCGTAGTGGTTGAATTGTGTAGAATTTTTATAGTGTTCTTCATGAAATAGTGTCCACTGGACATTATTTCATAGTAAATACTGTCCATGGACACGATTGACATGTAAAATATGTCCTCAGGTATAACGTGGACATTATTTAATTCTATAATTCTGTCCAGGGATAATGTGTCCACACGGACAATTTTTTATATGATAAAGTATTAAATGATATTCATCGCCTTGTAAACTATACGTATTGTAACCTACATGTATAATTGCGAACTTGAATACATTGTTACGTTGAAAAAAGAGTTGTTTCATCAGTACACATGTATACCATCCTTATCTTCTTATTTATATTTTAAGTACATGCACATGTATAATGATTTAAGTTCAAAATGCTTTTCAGTATTATTTTCCAAGGACATAGACATATTTAAACACTAACTATTGTCCTGTAGTTGGACCATATTTCATACCTGTAATTATAACTATTATTGTTAACTGCTGTCCACTTACAGGACAACATTTTATTACAATGGACATTATTTATATCAAAATTCTATATTTTATTTTGTCTTCTTCTCACAATAAGTATAGTAAAGTTCCTCAAATTTGATTTTTATACTTTACAAACTTCCTCCTTTCATTGTCATTAGCATTACCTGGGTATTTCCAAGGAATTAATGTCTCTATATTCATTTCCAACCATAATATGGTTGTTAACATTTGTATATTAATCAGTCATGCGAGTTTCCACATTTTCAATTGTTCAGATTTTATTAAAATTCAAGTATATTAAAACTTTTTAATGACCTTTGTATTACTTCCCTTGGAGGACACAATTTAATTGCAGATTCTATGAAAGTTGTCCTGTGGTTAACACTATTTCATGGTTTTTGCAGTAAAAATATGTCCACTTAAGCGACAATATTTCATGGCAATGGACATTATTAAATACCAAAATTCAATGAAAAACTGTTCAGGTGGACACATTTTCACAGGACACTATTATATCTTACAGTTGCTTCATATTTTTATTTTTCTTCGGCTTCTTAATTCAAAGATTGGCCAGACTCTTTCAATTGCTTTCTTTACATAAACAAATACTAGATATATGATCTGTTTAGGAAATAGCCATGTCCTTAACATTTTACAGTATTTTACCTTTTCTATTTTTTTAACCTTGATTGTATATTACAAATTCGTTTATGTGCTGGCGTTGTTGTGGTAGTAAATAGAAAGATAGAAACGGTAAATTAACCAATTAGCATGTATCTAATTATTAAGAATAACCAAATAAAACGTTGTTGTAAATGCAACGCAGTTAGTTCCCCTGGATGCATCTTTTGCAATCAAAGGGAGGTAAACTCTACGAACATAGGGATACAATTTTGGATCATACTAAGCAAAACTAGATGTATGCTAAACAGTTACAACATATGCTAATTTATTGCAAAAATTAAAACCCTGACAGTACTGATAATGCAAAGGAATATAAATAATGCCGAATAATATACGAATGATTAAACAGTTTAATAGCATAATACACCATGTTTGATGTTTATGAAAATAAGGAGATGTGGCATATTTGCCATTAACACATGACATGGGTAAAATCTCTTTGTTTTTACTGTGCTATAATCTGGATAATGCACAGCAAAGGTGTGCATTAACTACCTCAGATATACTGCACAGTTCAAATTTATTTTTACCTTTAGGGGCGGTTCCTAGATTTTGAAAGGGGCGTTATTCTATCAAAAAAAAAACATATCACCGAGTGTAGCGAGACTAAAAACAATATTGACGATTTTAAGGCAAAACACGATACTTTGTCCAATCCTAAGGTGAACGACATGTTCGTCCCCACCCCGAATCAGCCATCTGCCTTGAAATTACGACACAATTGAACTTTGTACAAACATCGTAGTTTCAAAATAGGAAAAAAGAAAGGTTTCTCATTCTTTTTTTTACATCTTAGCTTGAACATAAAATGTTTTATTATATTTTGCGTACAACATAAATCTTAAATCAGTGTTTTAAAGTCAGAAAGATAGTAAAAACATTTTTTGGTAATTTCCGCCAAAAAAGAAATGTATCTAAGAATATCCGAATAAAAGAAATCTGATTTGGATTAGTTTTAGACTCAATGGAATTTATAACGACTTTTTGAATATCTATTCCCCATATTTTTGGATCGAATTTAAAGGGGATCATATTTAAGTTTGTTTGAAAACAGGGAGATTAGCTGCAGATCAATCAGACTTCATTTAGATGGACCTGTCTTAAAAATTAATACAGTAGATACATAGAAATTTGGGGGGAGTAAAACATTGGAAAGAGAAACGTATCTTCCGTTTATTCAACATTACAAATTTAGGTAATATAACTAACATCTTCCTCGGTTTATCTTTCTCTATTAAAGCATATCATTGATGGAAAGAAATTCAAAAGCAATTAATCTAAACTCAATAACCCTTCCGGTTATGATTTTTTTTCATACAACGAATTGAAAGTACTCAATTTGTCAAAGTCTTAAACGTCACTTATTAAATAAAAATGGGAATAGATTTAACAGAAACATTAAAAAAAAAATCTACCATTAAATCGCAATTTTACAATAAGTCTAAACCCCCAAAAAAGTTATCAATTTGAAGCTTACCAATGAAAGTCGTATTTCCCCCTTTCTTTATCCTACAATAAACTTTCCTAGGATCCGTGGATTGCGGAATATCGTCCACATCTAAAACGTTCACGTAAATTAATGACGTCATGTGTTAAAACAGTTATTGGCCAATCAAATCGGTATATAGAATTTAATCTGCACGCGCTCAGGATGACCCTTTAACCCGAACTCCTACGTCGTTCGGGTTAACAAGGGTCACCTGAGCTATGCAGATTAAATTCTATATACCGTTGACAACTAAGATTAAACTATATATATATATATATCCATCAAAATTCAGATGAAGTGGATTTAAGTTATAGGCAACCGTACAGAACGTCCTTCAACCATGAGAAAACCCCTATACCGTATAGTCGGCTAGAATAAGCCCCGACATAAAAACTATGAAACAATTAAATTGAGATGACCAAAAGCCTTATTTCTTAATAACCCCAAAATTGTTAAATTATGTACGAGGAAAATAGGAATTTGCAATGTAAAAGAAGTTATATGATAATGGAAAGGGGAGTAAAGAATTAGTATCAACTTCTTGAAATTTGACCCAACCATAGTCTTTTTTAATAAATGATTTATTAGCGATATATCCAACCTCAGATTAAATTTTTACTGTTGTCTCAAATGTCTGCACAAAAGTAATGTATAGTAACTTTCCTCGTTATCCGATAATTCAGTGAACAAATGCAAAGACGAAAAAAGAATAGAATAACTTGAATATAAAATTAATGCTATATTTTGCAAATTTGCTTTAAACCACTCCTAACTATATGTATACTATAAAAATAACTCTCATTAAGGATGGGGTCAAATGTAATTTAACTAGACTTTAAATTGCAAAAAAACATAACAAATTAAATTCTCATAAATTAGAAGAAGAAAATATTTTAAATTCGAGTTATTCGTTATTCAATTCCAACTAAAAAACTTTTTATAAATTCGGATAAACTTGAAATATATTGTATTGTAAATTTACTTTAATGTGAATTAATTTTAAAATCGAATCAATTCAGTATTTTCTGACAAACTTGTAGTATAATTTGCCTTAAATTTCAAGTATATTTCTAAACTTCAGTAGAAAGAAATTTATTGAAAAATTAAATGTTAGTAAACGCATGCGTTCATGCAGTGCACTCTTTGGGTCATTTGACACGAATTCCAAAACCTCACCCAAGTAGATCCTTAAAGAATATACGGTTTATATTATTTTTAAAATGCATCAGTGTTATATTAATAACATAATTGAATTTTATAATTATACAAAATACACATATGGCGGAGAATGACAATAAAAATCAATGACATCCGTAATAAAGGTAACTTTTATAGAAGACAGATTAATATGATTGTTCTCTTTTTGGTATTTACCTCTTGAAGTCTTTCTATAATATCACTTCTATAATCGGGTTTTGAAGAACATGTTTTACTCTCAAATGTCTTTCGAGGTATCTCAGAAGCATTATTTTCTCAATTTATATCTCAAAACTGGCTTCTTAAAAAAAGTTTACTTAGCAATTTTCTTCAAAGCAAAATAAAACAAAAGGCAAAGTAAACACAAAATTCATTTTTTTTTAATTTTCTTTCATCAGCTTGAAATTAAAACACCCTAATCCGTTATGTTTATTCAACAAATATCATTAACTATAATCAATTAGTAACGATCAGAAGACAATAGTTATTTGGAGATGGTTGATTGAACTTGATGATTGGGAATTTGCAATGAGCCGTTGGTCACGTGCCGAGTGGCACGCGCTGATTGAAAAAGTAATGTTACTTCAAAATTATAATATCTATTGATACCAAACTTTTTATTTCTTAGTTATATACTCATATCCTCTTATATCCATGTTCTTTGTGGTCTTAAAACATAGTTTTAGTGTCCTTAGTGCAAACACTTTCTTCTTAGTGCACTAAAAAGTCCTTTGCGGTATTTCTACACACCGAGTTCCAGCACCTCACCCAGCACCCTTGCCTTGCACACTGAGTTGGCAAACTGGTGTGTGTCAGTCTTTTTTGTTGGTTTTATCAGTTTGTTTGGATATTTTTTAGGATCGTTGTAAAATTATATCTATTAGCTGAGACTACTATAACACATGTGTTATAGCTGAGTCTTTTGCTAAATACGATTTTAAATTGTTCAATTCTTTCTATTTCATAATTTTGTCAAAGTCTACTTTATATATCTTTTATTCTCATCACCAAATACAAAGGTACAGAGAAGACATGTAATACATGTAATACAATACATTAAACACATAAACATAAATATACAATATATACAACAACAACAAAACAAACAGAATATATGCAGGAGGACACACTCGCTTGTTTATAATTCGTATAAACTTACATAAATTTATGAGAGCTGCCTTGTTTGTAGACGACATAATTTCACTAAATAGTATAATATTTGGTCTTCAACTAAAATTTCGATTTATAATTTTATTTCTCTCTTCTATAAAATGTGAGCAATTCATAATGTAATGAAATTCATCACCAATATATTACATGAATTACACTTTCTATTTTCCCTTTCTATATTGTACCATCTTCAAAGTTCGACTGGAAGTTTATGGTTACATATTCTAAATTTACATAATGTTAGAAAATCTTTATCGTCTAAAATATTAAAATATTCTAGTCTACTTTTTAAAGAAAAAATGAATATTCCATTTTGATTTGAGGAAAATCTTTTTGAACTGTAATGACATGGTCAGTCTGATTTGTTGCAAAGCTGATTACAGGTAATTATAACATACAGTAATTTTCCATTACGACAGTGCGTGTACCCTCGAGTGTGTATAACGTATATTAAGTTTTCTGGAGAACATCCTGTCTACGTGTAATACAGATTGATGACATTACACAGAAATTCTTTTGTTAAATGTGATTAGGTATCTGTGTCCATTCCCTATTTCTACACCACAAATTTTTCGAAGAAAAAAATCAAAAAAATCATTTATATGAAATTAAGAAGAAAAGTAGCAAATATAAACTTCAGTAACTGCGCATTGAGTAAACATAATTTCAATATTGCCTGAACAAACCCGTTAGAAAACGTATACATGTATGAACATGTGTTTAAAAAGACCAATTCCCATTGGCTTTATTTCACACTAGGACCTAAGATAACTAGAACTAAGCAATGGTTGATCCAGAAATTTTCATATCAAGATAAGGTGGGGGGGGGGGGGGCTGGAAAAAATCAAATCCGCCTCTGCTACTTGGGAAGTCATTTGGTCTGATACACACATATATATTAATATACATGTACCTTGTATGTACATAATTAAGAACAGCTTCAAATATATGCATATAAAATAATGGTACGTCTAAAACCCGTTCAGGATCTCCTGGTTGTACGCAGGACATTACAAGTCAGACTAAGATATAAAAAAGAAGATGTGGTATGATTGCCAATGAGACAACTATCCACAAAAGACCAAAATGACACAGACATTAACATGTATATAAGTTTTAGTGAACGTTCAGGGTATACATTCTGAAGGATTTGTATAGTAACTGGTTTAATGAAGTCCTTCATTGCTTCCACCCCTTGATGAAATTTAAATGGCGAGACGTTAATTAATTAACTATCTATCTATCGGCATGCGTCGTTATTTGGAATACATCACGGATGACCGATCTGATCATATTCAATATACCAATCATCCTTTGAATTTGGTCAATTGATCTTTAATGATTAGGACTGATTGGTGATGGCAGAGAATAAGTCTCTGGTGATGGTTATAAACACATAGAAGTAAACTTTGCAAAAAAAAAGTTTCCTTGGAAAAAATTATAAAAATATATGAATATGTTAGATAATTTTTTCTTTCGTATGTAATAATTGAAGACGTTTAATAATAACAAAAATTTTCACTAAATGGGAAATTTTCAATTCAAGTTACATTTTGTATTTCAATTTGAAAACTTTGAGAAATATATATATATATAGATCTTATTCGATGTACAATGTGGCCCGCTTGGAGATCAACTTGTGAAACCCCGCTTAATTAGGGGTTGTCTACTTTCGTCTTTTTATATTGCTAAACATTCTATAATCAAGGATTTGTACAAGGCCTTGTTATAATATAAATGAATCTCGTCGCCAATATCACCATAATTACACAAAGAACAAATACAATCTTCTCCTAAATAGTTTGCCATCTAACAATTCAAAAAGAAATGTTGAGTCGAAATCTATAAAAAGAATCACAATTTTTTTTGTAGCAGTAGACGTCGAAATTAAACTGTATATATTCTTTTTTCAAAACTCCTGAAATAATTTAACATTATCTATAGACAGCTTACATATGCAAATCTTTTTAGAAGTATGTGAGCGTAAATAAAATTTGTTTATTACCCCCCCCCCCCCCCCTCCCCCTTTTGCCTGTTTTAAAATTTAATTGTAAACGATTTTGTTTCTTAATTTGTGTTTGCTAATTAACTGGGGTTCATACTGTCAAAAGTCAAAAATGTCTCCTTGTGTATAAGTTATCGATAAAAAAAAAATATTTGAAGCCGCCAGAAGAATAAATCATTTCCTGAACTATAAAATACATTTATCTGTAATTAAAGAAAATTCGCCTAAAACATTCTCTTATATATTAAAACAATTGTAAAATAATTAATAAATTCAACGAATTTCTGTCTGTTTTCTAATACTTTTCTTGTTCAGTTTTTGTTTATACCGATAGATGAAGAGCTCTTCATCTGCTCTTCATCTATTTGAATAATAATTACTGATCACAAATTTTCCGGATGCATTTTATCCTATTTTCGTATCGAACTTACATGTTAGTAGTTGAACGGAATTAAGTACTTTTTAAGGAATTTACAACTCAAATTTTCAACAGCAAATTTCTACACTTTTTACCTGGATTTTTTTCTCTGTTTCGAAGCCGCCACCGGTGACCCCGTATCAAACATAGCCAACACCTCATATGACGTATTCACGATGTTAAGGTATTGACAATATTATACAATCACATTTATCAATATACAGCAAGTAAGTAATTTGGTGTTGAATGCCAGTAGATCAGAATTTGTTAATTGAACTTTACCTGTTTAAGGGGCACTAGCTGTCAAATTCATGTTCATCATCGATTTTAATAAAATTCGCATAACGTGTTAACTTGCTCTCGTTGAAAATGCATGAAATATTTGCCACTGGACGTTAATCAACCGACAATCAATCAATCGTGTCAAATGTTCGGACTCCTTGGTGTTTTTCCATACAATACAAGGTAAAACAATTTGCCCCATAACACCCATTTATTTTTTTCATATGAGACTTAATAGCTCATGAAAGGTCTTTGATTCTTTGATTTTCTTTCTTATGTTTTGAGATCCAAATATATCAATGCAAAAATAAGGTTAAAGTCCGAGTCATCCTTTTCCCGCAATATTTTAAATCTCAAATATCTCGACTAGAAGGTCCATGACCTATCAATATTATTAGGTTATTTTATCCTTAACATATACTCTAACATCTTATAGTATCAATTTTAAATTCTTAATTTATTGATTATAACCTTACCTCACCTAAATGTATCTTTAAGCTGTATTGCTTCCAAATAAAACTCTTATAATCTTTTATTAGTATTTCGGTTGAACAAAATTACTGTTCTATAACTAAAATTTGGCCCAGATTTCAGATTTCAGAGGAGAAGATTTTTGTAAGAGCTAACGACGACGGACGAAAAGTGAGTTACAATAAGAATAGAAAATACGCTAATACATAGAAGTAAAAAATATAATCGCCAGAAATACAAAAAAACACCATATAACTGCATTGATCATGTCTATAAAAATATTTCAGGTCTGTAAAATCATCACTATCAATGAAGCATATAAAAAAACAATTTCTTCTACTTAGAATATTACATCAGGTCTTGTCAACCACACCAAAGCAGTACTTTAAAAAAGATATATAAACTTATCATCATCAGACAAAATACTAAAATCACCATTACTTCTTTTAACTTCATAAAACAAACTTTCACGTAAATCTGCATATAAAGGACAGTCTAATATAGCATGTTTCGCATCTTCAATTTTACATGTGTAATCAGTATACAAAGTGGATTCTAAACGGTCATGGTTGAGCGAACATGAATTTCTATCGATTACACAGGTGACAATTGAATCATCTGATTGAGGCGCGTGTCGATAAAAAAAACATAAAATAACTTTCTAATTACAAAAGATATGATCATAAAATTTGAAATTATATATTTACAAAGTCTATTTCTATATGTCATGTCCTTTGTGACAGTTGTATCATTCCATCAGGTTCTTAGTGCAAACTTTTTCTTCTTAGAGCACTAAGGAGGTGCTTTGCGGTATTTCTACGGACCCGCTGGAACTTGATGTACATGTATCATTTAGTTACAGTTCTGTTATGATTTGACTGCCTTTTTACCGAGACATTCTATTCTTACTGTTATCAGTTAGTATAGACTGTTCCTGGCTTAGAATGATTCTCTGCTCAGTAAATGGTGCGTAATTAGCATTTGATTCAAATTTCTTGTAGAAGTAAAAAACACAAATTAATGTATTTAACAACTTTATTCAGGACAACAGTCTGTATTAATCGTAAATAACTTCGAGATTTATGTGTAAGTTTACTCTGCTGCTCGAGCTCTGCTAATCGATGTTCCAGTATTTCAGATTTATATTTATTCGTGAGGCCCTTGTCATTATTTATATTCACTAAAACTGAGACACAATAGTTATAGTAGTCTCAGACTAAAAGCACAATCGCCTAAAGCTTAATAATTTTAGCGAAAAAAAGCGAAAAATGGGGGAAATAAAATATTTTTAGTAGCATTATTATTAAATCTTAAGAGGTTCCCCGGCCGTTCCTTGGAAATTTAACTCTAAAATGAGAAGCGTATGACGAATATATATATCCATTCTGTGCCATCCTGTGTGCAGATACGATGACTATAAAGGTCCTGAGTGCACTTTGTATGTCCTGTATGTATGTACTTAGAGAGATTCCACCAGTATAGACGCACCCCTTGATTGACTGCAAGGGTACAGCGGATCCATGTACACTCGACCTAAGGATTAATGGAGATGTGTCCCTGTGTGCACTCAGGAGGTCCTGAGCGGTGTTTAGACGTACCGGGAAAATCTTATCTAATTCAGGATCAATTCATCGGTTACACTCCCCCATCACCATTGATTCTTTTTTTTAGCTGATATTCTGAAAACACCCGATGCAACCCGTGTCATCCTCTTCAATAGATCTTATGTTAGTGGAGTTACGTTGTTCAATAGACCATATGGTATACCATGTTAACACATGTTATGGGGTTATTCTATGGAAATAGAGTAAGACCTTATTATAACCATGCTAGTATACGGTATGGGGTTATCCTATTCAAGTAAGATTACACAGTAATGATACAAATTTAACATATAGTATGGAGTTAAACTATTCAATAAGGGTAACACAGAAATTATACAATGTTAGCACATAGGATAAACTGAGTATGGGGTTATCTTATTCAAGTAAAAAACACAGATATGTTGGTATGACAGAGAGGCTGAACATTGGCCAATCATTGTATTTCTTGTATAATCATACAAAAAAAACAATACCCCAAAACTTTCAAGCCACATGCAAACAGAGAATGTAGAGGTCATTGTTACATTAATTGACCAAACTTTTGCATCTTGTCATGATACGACTAACGCTGCATCATGTAAAATAAAGATTCAAGTAAGTTGAGAATTAAATGCATACTTTAATTTGTAAACAATTATACATACTCAGTATACATATTACCTACTACGAGGTTTTTTTCCAATAATTCCTATTCCTCGTCCCGTCCCTTTTTGATTTGACTTAAAGCACGTTTTATTGTAGAATATTAAACGAGCCTGTCTTTAGTTTAAACTGGAACACATTTAATTGCACTAACACTGATTAACTTGACTGTTTAACCAAAACCCACCGCAGATCGATGAATCTAATTGAACGTGTCATGAAAAATTGAGTTATATTTGCTAAACATAAATATTTGTCAAACGTTTATATTGATTAACGACGTCGTTTTTAACTGCAAAACGCGCAACCTCTCGGTCAGCCCATAGATGAGGCCGATACATGTAGCAAAATGTACAGTGGCAGTGGTACTGTCCGGAATTGTTTCATACGTTTGGACCGGAAGTTGTGAAATTTATTTTCCGTTTGGTCAATTTCACTTTCACTTTCACTTTGACTGGTAAATTCTGGCCTAGAAAGTGGGACAATTTATAATAGGAGACTGAAACTTTCTTTCATCAGGTTGATTAATAGAGAAATATTATATCTATCTACTCCAAAATATTAGAATGAAATACATATGTCTTACTGCAAGTGCACAAACTTCCCCCTCAAAAGTTGAAGGCAAAACAACATGAAAAAATACATTTGTTTTATATCAGGGATAATATAAGAATGGTGCTACATTAAATGCAAGCTTACCAAGACATATTAGTTTATTTATTGATATCACCACACTCAGAGATCCAGAAGCCCACATTATATTGCAGAACGCTTATCTGTTTATTGCACAAAACTTGCAGAATTATGTTGCATGAATCACTGCCACTAAAACTTAATTTTAATATAATAAGGTTCAGCTGGTATAGAATAACTAACTGTAGACCATGCAACTAGTCCTATAATGCAAGGCTGTGGTTATGTAACAGTGGTTTGATTCTGCCAGTGTACTTTATTTGGAGGATTTATGGTGTATTTGAATCCTGCATAGTTGATTGATGTAAACAATAAAGTTTTCGTCCAAGGAATGTTCACGCTAGTGTTTTGAAACCAGGGATGATTACACTAGTGATTTTATACTGTAATGATTGCTCTAGTTAAGGATGCCTCTGTAATTGAAACTTTCTGTAAGAACAATAAAATTGAGAATGGAAATGGGGAATGTGTCAAAGAGACAACAACCCAACCATAAAACAGACAACAGCAGAGGTCACCAATAGGTCTTCAATGCATCGAAAAACTCCCTCACCCGGAGGCGTCCTTCAGCTGGCCCCTAAACAAATATATATACTAGTTCAGTGATAATGGATGTCATACTAAACTCCAAATTATGCACAAGAAACTAAAATTAAAAATCATACAAGACTAACAAAAGCCAGAGGCTCCTTATGGAACGCCGGAACTGTCTTATAGTGTAAATATTTAATGTGTTCTGTCGCTTTGTCTTTACGTTCTGTCGTTTCTTCTTTATGTTATGTGCAAATGTCTGTATTTCATGACACGACATCTCTGTGTTATGTCAAATTAGTTATTTGTTTGGTCAAACAGTAGTATGATTTGTCATTGATGAAGTTTGTTGTGTACAATAGGCATTACATCATGCTTATACTACTATATATTCTGTGAATACTTCGAAACTTTATGATCAACCACCTTTACATTCTCTCATATTTTATCTATGTTCTATCTATTCTTTTTTTTATGTAAGTCAGTTAAAAATTGCGTCCTGTTGCAAGTGTGATTGTTATGGCGATTTCTCTATAGGTTTTGTTTTGATACACCTTTGTTCTATGTAAACCTCATGATATTATAGTCTTTTTGCGTTATGTTGTGTTAATACATATGTATCTCCAGTGTATCTCCAGTGAAAAACACAACACATTATGGTATAGTTCCTATGCGTTTTGCCGAACAATTGATACTCTGTGTGAGCATTCATTACGTCATGTGCAAATGCCTTTTACATTAAGTGCAAACAACTTATACGTTTTGTGCAATTCTCATGTACCTTATGTGCAAACATCGTTGCTTTAGGTGCAAACATCGTTTACCCTATGTGCAAACATAGTTTACCTTATGTGCAAACACCTACCGCTTACATCATGTGCAAACACCATGTAAGTTATGTGCAAATGCCTATTACATTATGTCCAAACATTTATTACGTTAAGTGCAAACACCTATTACGTTATGTCCAAACACCTATTACGTTATGTGCAAACACCTATTACGTTCTGGTAAACGCTTTTTTGACACAGATCAAAACAAAACGCATCAGTGATATACACTTTAAAAATTAAGAAAATTATAAGTTTTAGCTTTCTAAAAAGCTCTGAATTACTTCGCTGTATTCTTTTTCAAGGTAATATCAGTGGCGTATCCAAGAGGGGGGGGGGGGGGTTCCGGGGGTTGGAACCCCCCTTTTTTTGACCGATCAATGCATTTGAATGGAAGCATATAGTTGGAACCCCCCCCCCCTTTTACTCTGGGTTTTTAAAATGGCTGGATCCGCCACTGAATATCCATTGGATGCTGAATGTGGATTGAAGGTAATATATGTGCATCGGGATGTTGATTTAGTATGGGAAATGTAGTATTTTTATATATTGATTGATATGTTATATAAATATTTAGTTTTTTTTGTTCTACTTAAAGAGTGTGCGTTATACATCCATTCTTTTTATATTTTGTTCACTTTACTTGTTGAAAATTAAAATATTTACAAATATATAGACACGATTCTCGAGGTGTGTCTCTCTGGAGGTGTGCCTAGATTTACAAAAGTCATAAAATACATTTAATGCATTTTTGAAAACATTGAACAGGAACATATGTCGGGTTGTTGTCTCTTTGACACATTCCCCATTTCCATTCTCAATTTTATTTAGCAAACAAATCGTGTATATTTCAGATTAGCAATGCAAATAAAGACGTATTAATGATTGATATTTCAATTTTCAATTTCAGTGTGTAATATATATGCATAATAAAACGACCATGAATTGATAACATTTGATCTGAAATGTAATACACATAGTTAATTATCCGGCATTTGATGGCTTAATATCATCAGAAGAGAACAGTCTGTAATTATGTATCTCATTTAAGCCAATAGTTGTTGCTGAATATCAGCCACATCATGAAGCAAACAAGCAGAATTTATATGTGACAAGTAATTACTTCAAGATGGCGTGTATATCGACTGAAACTAAAAGCTCTGTCCTGTTATTCGAAGCAAAAAAAGCTACATGTAAAAAACAAAATTTAACCTCATTTCTTTACGGAAAATGTGAACGGAAAATAAGTTGATATAAAAAAGGAAGACGTGGTATTATTGCCATTGAGACAACTCTCTACAAGAGGCCAAAAATGACACAGAAATTAACAGCTTTAGGTCACCGTACGGCCTTCAACAATGAGCAAAGCCCATACCGCATAGTCAACAATAAGGGCATTACGTAACCTTCTTTTTGATATTGTAACCGATCAATAAACATGATAATAATAAATACGCGGACATTATCGAGTGCAAAATTACATGCCTTATCACTGTTCTTATTCATTTCAAATGGATACTCCTAAAAATACATTTTTTTAACATAAATTAATGATATGAAAATGTCGTTTAACTCGTTAGAAACATAAATGAAGTAAAAAATCTTTAATATTTATACACACGTACAGAAAAAGTGTGTTACCGCATGCGGAAGAATATCTCAAGAATCTGTCACCGGAGAAACAAGATGACTTGTGATGTTGTGTAACAAGAGCCTGACTGAATGGCCTCTTGTTACTGAAACTGTGTGATGCACCTGATCACACAACGCACGATTGCTGTGAATAGCAATGAGAACTCTGAACTCTGAAAATCTGGTGAAAACTAACTACTGAGACTCTGGAACTAGCGATGAATAAACCAATAATTCAGCATGGAATACTAATACTTGTATTACAGATGGACTGTGTTCAGTGTAAAGTCCTGGGTCCGAATCTTGCTTATCAAAATTATAAGCAAGTATTTATACACAATTGAATTGACAAGTATAGACATAACAAATAACAATTAATTTCAGTAATATTGTTCACTGACAAAGATTAAACTATTTTTAGAACTTGAAGAATAGATATTAAATGATAATCTGATTATGACAATTAAAACATACATTATGAAAAAGGTAAAATGTCACTAATTAGCTAACAGAGTATAACATGTCACTCAATGTCCAAAACTGAGAATTAAATGCATAGCAAAGCATGTTGATTTCGATTTGGGCAGAATCAATTTGCGCCAATTGCAGTTTTGAAAAGGTATTAATTGCGCCACTCTCTTTTATTTTGATGGTATTATTTGCGCCAATAAATGAAATGAAATTGCGCCACATTTACCTGTTAATTTTTTTTACCTATATCATACCTGTACATGTTTTACCTATATCAAGACAAGACAAATACTATATTAAAGTCTCGCCATTTGTTACATATAAAATATACAGCTTTTTAAACACACAAGTTAACAACAAGGGCCACTCTATAAAGAGTTTTGAGAGACTATAAAACAATTTTTCTTAAAATTATAATGCAAATACAAGTCAACTATCACGAGTATAAAATACATTTTCGCTTTAATAAAATTTCATAGCAGATTTTGGCAGTATTAAATACCATATTTTCATTTGTAAAAAGAAATGTATTTTTTTTTCATTATCAAAGTCCAGAAATTAGAACGTCAAATTTTGAGAACTGCGTGTAAAAGAAAAGCAACCAATGTGTTGTCAGAGCGACCTTCAAAAATAATAAATTCAGAGATCTTCAAAATTGAAGAAGAAAATTTAGAAAAGAAAGATTTAAAATATGTGTGTCAGTCTATGTATATAGAGAGAAGAAAACTGCGTCCGGCTTAATCTAACAATCGAGCAAAATTTCACAGAGTATTGGATGATATTGGTGTTGTTACAAACAAAGATGATGACTTTGTATTGTGTAACGATCCAACAAGCGGTATAATTTTATTAGGATGCGAAGCTAATTTGAAATTTCAGTGTACAATGTCAGAGGAATTTTTTGCTGTTGGTACCTGGTCAGTCATTTAGTTGTTATATAAAAAAAAAATATATAAAATTGGCGCAATTAGATGATTATTTTATTGGCGCAAATGATACCTATAGTTTTGAAAATTAGGTGGCGCAAAAGAGGTATTGGCGCAATTAAGTTGTGGCGCAAATGAGTTACTTTTTGGCGCAAAGTCCTGAATACGAAATGTAAATAGAAACAAAATTATAAAATAATATAAATTATAAAACACAGAGAATTAAAGTCTAAAATATCAAATTTGAGAATTTTAAATTAAAGTCCAAAATAATAAACGAAGCTGAATTTTTCCTTGGTCACAAACGTTTGCATCTCCCATGCAGAGTTATCTGTCTTTGCTAACTCTCTCTGCGTGGGACATTGAATGTTTTGCTGGAAAATATGAATGCCCACTCAAATTCAATCTATCAGAAAAATCGAATTAGTACAGATGAGTGTCCACCATGCACTTGCACAACACTATAATTAATATAGTGCAATAGAATGATATACAAATGGATAAAAATTATAAACTGTAATTTACAAATATTAAAAAAAACAGAGTTTACTGATTTGTATCACTTCTACGAAGAGGTTGAAATTATCACGTCACTTGCAGGTAAAGAGATGTGATTTGGTTTTCTGAGACAAGTGCTTGTGACAGTCCGCTAGAACTTACGGTCATCCGATGTTCAGTACTTCAGTACTTTGATTAATATCTTTAACATAAAGATGTTCTCAAAAACTCAGACTAGCCTCTTTTAATAGTGAGGCAAAATATATTCGCCGAGCTTAGCGAGGCGAATTTGTTTTTGGCGAGGGGTCTGGTGGCCGCTCAAGGCCCCAGAAGCTCTGAGAAAAATAAAGCAAAATCGTGCCTTGTGAGCGTTTCCCGGACTCTTTCTTACATTGAAACGCAATTTTTTTTAGCGCTTTTTTTGGACAATATTCTGGTCTCAAAGGAAAAACATAGATTCATTGTAATTCAAGACTTTTACGGGTTTTACGGGGACAACATTAAAAGTAGACCGATATGAAGGATAAAGCAAAAATCGTAATTCTCACAATCATTAAAATCGCATCTGTCTGTCTGTTCTTTGTCTCGTATTGTTCTTAGACTTTGGTGATTTTTTTTGTGACTTGATTTATATATAGTGACAGTGCAGTGGTATATTTTAAGTACTAGTACTGCTTAAGTCGACACTAAGTATCACCTTGACCTTGTTTTACGGTACTAATGATTCTTTTATTGTTGAAGACCCTCCAGAAACTATTAAGATGAAGAACAAGAATAAAAACTTTGACCATTGATCATTTGTATTTTTACTATGCATTAACTTTGTGTGAGATTAGGTCCCGTGCACATTTACTCCATCTTCTTTTATTTCTGTTAAAGGGTCTAAACACGACTTAATGCAAGTTTAACCCTTTAATGTAAAAGATCATATGGCAATACATTGATGTTTTATAGATGATTTGATACCAGGAAATTGGTGGTCTTACTTTAATTTAAACTATGTCAGCTATCTAGTTTTATCTACAACAAAAAGAGCCAGTTTTGTATTCTTTGATATCAAGTTCAATTCTCCACGCAGAAACGAATATAGTTTTCTGTGTCCAGTAGCATCGTAAACATTCTTAAAGTATTTTCTCGTACAATGTCTGGACATTGTTGGACATGCAAAATTGCAAAACCACACGTTTACAAATGAAAATCAACACTCAGACTATTTGGATGGAGAGTTGTCTCATTGGCACTTACACCACATCTTCCTATATCTTTATAGTTTTAAAGTAGGACAATAAATGAACAAAAGACAAACTCGGGACACAGAAGTACAAACAATAGACCATCAACTCTGAAAACTAAAAATAAAATAAAAAAACATGGACCACGATAAACATGCAAGGGCGACATCTGATAGTAAAGAGAACTTGCGTCTTGCAAGACACTTTCCGTGAAAACAATTTGATATGAAGACAATCTTTTGTTTCAGTTCTTTTTCTTTTTTTTTGAAATTATTAACATGAGGCATTTGCCTCATTTGCCTCAATGTAGTTACGGCCCTGAAACTAATAAAAATAATAAGGGTATTATATTCTTTACAAATGTCTTATTATTCTTATTTTATCTTGATTCATTTTGAGAACTCAAATTGTATCAATGACATACTGCACATTTAAAGATTTTTGAAAACTGGGAGTTAGCTGGCAATTGTTTCATGGTGCTTTAAACGGATAAATAAGAGGGTTCTGAAATTCCAACAATACAAAACATGACAAGCGAACTTTCTTAATTTATTATCAGTAGCAGGAAAATTACAGAAGAATTTAAGCCTTCTCTTTCGTGTTAAAGTCTGTCACAGTTTTCTTTTCGTTATATAGGTGATTTGTTTTAAAAGAATTTTGACTAAATATGTTCCGTTGATTTCAAGGCGAACAAAATTGCATCAATTCAAGATTTTTACCGCACTTTGAGGATAATTCGGATTGAATCATATGAACTTCATGCCTCGCTAGCTATCATAATAAAAAAAAACGTCTCGCTTTAACAGTAGCCGAGAAAAGGGGGACCGATATATCTAAAAATGGCAATATTTGAAACGGAAACTGTCAAAACATATTTTAGAATGATAACATTAGATCCAAAAGAATATATTTGTATGAAATTTTATATTTTTTAAACATAAGATTTCTCAAAATAATGATGTGCAGCAAATCCCTTTTATGAACATTTGGCTTAATTGTGTATTTAGCTATATTTATCGAACCATTCGCGTTCATAACTAAACGCATCGAAGCTTACCGTTTATACCGTATATTTCGCAATAATATTCATTGAATTTATGACTCTCCGTTCGGAAAATAGGTTGATGTTCCTAATTCATACGACTATATTCGTTGAAATATTGAACAAAAAGATAAATTCATATCAACAACTGTGGAATAATGTATTGATTATAAATGTACTTTGTCGGTAAACGTGAAATTTATTTGTACGAGCTTTAGAAACAGGACGAAAAGCGAGGCTTACCGAATTTTCTCCTGTTTCGAAGCGAGAACTAATACATTTTATATTTCTGATAATGTACATATATTGTTTACAATTTACACCTGGTATTTGAGCATAAGTTGTTTAAATCTTAACCATTGTCTTTGATTTTTACAATTATTGAAACGCGGACTCGAAGAAAACCCCAAAATGAACTATTACCCAGAAAGAAATATCCACATGACCGATTGATCAACATGGAAACGGGTAGCAGGAAAATTTATTTGTACATGTACAAACAAAGCAAAAAAAAATGTTGTTTATCTGTTATTTGTATACAATAACTAGCTAATTGCAGGATAAAAGCGAATTACTTAACTGTAACCATTTTTTAAAAACTGGTGAAAAATTAAATTGGGTAGAAAAATAAAAAGATTAGATGACTATGCGGTATGGGTTTTTTGTTAAAGGCCATAATAAGATCTATTGTTATTTATTTTTTTGTCATTTGTTCTCTCGTGGAGAATTGTCTCATTGGCATTCATACCACATCTTTTTTTATAGATAGTCAGTTTTTTTCTGAAATTCAAAGGGAAAATTATGTTATGATGACCATTTTAGCAACGAAATTATTTATTTATTCTTATAGACAACAAAATAAACGATATGTATATCACTTATAAAAGAAATAATAGAAGAAAACATTTCAATTTACTATAATATGTATTTTTTTGTATCGTTCTTGATGACACGGTTCGAAAAGTTACCGGACCAAATACGGATAAATGAAAGTCATTATCTGGAGTTTCAAGTTGCGGGATTTAATTTCGAGTATGGCCAGCGAAGGTGAAACAAGGCCAGTGGCGAATCCAGAACTTTTCCTAAGGGGGGGGGGGGGGGGGGGCGCTGACTGACCTAAGGGGGGGGGGGGGGCGCTCCAGTCATGCTTCAATGATTCCCTATATAATCAACCAAATTTTTCCCACGAAAAAAGGGGGGGGCAGGCCCCCCAGGCCCCCCACTGGATCCGCCTATGAAGGCTGATAACCCTTTCATTAAAAAAAATATATGTGTATGCGTCATTTTTGCAGATTACAGGATAATGCAGTTTTTAATATGAAAAAAATAGTTTTTTTTTTTAGAAAATGCAGCTTTTTTGTTACACCCTTCTACCTGTCTGATCCAAAATAAAATCAAATTTTTCCAACTTCCTTGTTAGTTTTAAAAAAATTGTCAGATAAGAGGGGCGGGTCACCTGACCACCCCCTTTAAGGACACCCACCGTCTCAACACGCCTTGTCAGGGACGGAGGAAACACTAAGTCTTAGGAAGGTTATTCAGAATAATATTCACAACTGTTAAAGGAAATAAACGAAAATAAAATCTTAAACATTTGTAGGATTCCTTAGCTGCTACATGAATTGAGGGAGACGTCATTACATTTGTAGCATTAATCTAGTACACGTTTCTCGCTAGATGAAAACCCTACTGGGAGGGTAATGACAAATCATCCTGGTCTCTTGTGAAGAGTTGTCACATTGGCATTCGTACCACATCTTCCTTTTTATATCGTATTATTCCTTTCGGTTGCACCTCTTGAAAACTAAAATCGTGTCTGTATATTTGTTACAATTTTCAACAAGAAAAGTAAACAAATTTTTAAAGCATGGATGCATAACGCACACTCTTTAAGTAGAGCAAAATAAAATTCCCATAAAACTAGATACATTGTATGTATATAGCATTTTTACACCAATCAATATAATTAATATGAAAATCCACAGTTTGTTAGAAAGGTCAAACTTTTAATTTTCTTAATTTTCAAAATGCATATAATTGATGCGTTTTGTTTTAATCTGTGTCAAAAAAGCGTTTACCAGAACGTAATAGGTGTTTGCACATAACGTAATATAGGTGTTTGGACATAACGTAATAGGTGTTTGCACATAACGTAATAGATGTTTGGACATAATGTAATAGGCATTTGCACATAACTTACATGGTGTTTGCACATAATGTAATAGGTATTTGCACATAACGTAATAGTGTTTGCACATAATGATGTAGTTTTTAGACATAACTTAATAGGTATTTGCACATAACGTAATAGGTGTTTGCACATAACGTAATAGGTGTTTGCACATAAGGTAAACGATGTTTGCACATAAGGTAAACGATGTTTGCACATAAGGTAAACGAGGTTTGCACAAAACGTATTAGTTGTTTGCACATAACGTAAAAGGCATTTGCACATGACGTAATGAATGCTCACAGAGAGTATCAACTGTTCGGCAAAACGCATAGGAATTATACCATGATGTATTGTGTTTTTCATCGGAGATACATGTGTATAAACAAAACATAACGCCAAAAGACTATAATATCATGAGATTTACATAGAACAAAGGTGTATCAAAACAAAAGCTTTAGAACATTTGACACAACAATAACACTTGAGACAGGATGCAATTATTAACTGACTTACGTAAAAGAAGAATAGACACAGCATAGATAAAATTTGAGAGAATGTATAGGTGGTTGATCATAAAGTTTCGAAGTATTCACAGAATATATAGTAGTTACAGCATAATGTAATGCATATTTTACACAACAAAGTTTAGTAATGACATATCATACAATTGTTTGACCAAACTAATTACTAATTTTACATAACAAAGAGATGCCGTGTCAGGAAATAAAGGCATCTGCACATAACATAAAGAAGAAATGACAGGACGTAAAGGCAAATCGACAAAACACATTAAATATTTACACTATAAGACAGTTCCGGCGTTCCATAGCTCCTGACTTGTGACAGGTACCTATAGCCAAGTAGAAAAGTAAATGCATAACAATACCCACAGTAAAAATCAGTTCAAAAGAAGTCCGAGTCCAATGTCAAAAGAGGTAACATAAGAAAATAAACAAAATGACAATACATGTACTGCATAAATAACAACAGACTACTAGCAGTTTAATACTGACATGCCAGCTCCAGACCTCAATTAAACTGAATGAAAGATAATGTCTTCATCATATGAATATCAGGCACAATCCCTCCCATTAGGGGTTTAGTATTATACATGTACCATCATGAAATATATGAGAACATAACCCGTGTCATGTCAAAACTGATTTTTAAATGAATGTGTTTAATTCTGATGCAAAGACCCTATGAGTGAATCAATATTAAAGCCAAAATATGCAATTTTTAATGACCTGACAACAGTATCGTAACTATATCCCTTCTTAATAAGTCTGTTTAAAGGTTTTGTTAGCTTCTGCACAAATCTGCTCTAAACATTAGGTTTATATCAAGTTTAATGTCCTGATCATAGATACAAGTATTTTGAGATATAAAATATCTTCCTCACCATCATCAATATTATTTGCTAGATTGTAAACTGATTCCTTGAAAATCATTCTTAAATTTTAACCCATTAATATATGTAAACAATAAACTGGTCTTATATCAACTGAACAATGCTATAAAAATCGATGCTTTCACACTATTTACATCCAATATTAAACAGTTATACCCGGAATGAATGCTCAGTGGAATGAAAGTACATAATATAATGTGCTGCTTTTGCTTTGTAAACAACACCGTGATAAAATTCTCAATATATCTATACTTAGCACAGACTCAGAGATGTACATAATAATGGCTGTTACAACATACCTTCCACGTAAATCCACATGTATTGTAACCTACTTTGCAAACTCTTTGCCGATTTTATTGTTTTAAAAATGGCAATTAAAAAAGACAAAAGAACTTTTATTCTTTTTCAGATGCATAATAAAAAAATTAATGCCCAAGAGTTCAGAGAAATCGACAATATCAAAATAAAATTAAATTCACGAAAGTCTATTAATATTTTTGGCGAATTCAAGTCATTTCAAAACATGACGTCATACAAATGAAAACGCTAGAGTTAAAGGTGTTCCGTTACGTGAACAATAGAAATTTGTATGATAAATGGATTTCTGATGTATTTATATGTTTTATTTTCTATTTTAATGCATTATACTAATATTTACAGATTTCAGCAAGTCAACATGGCGGCTCTTTGGTTACGAAATGTCAATTTTGAATTTGACAGTCGCTTACAAGAAACACATGTAAATTAAAGATGGCAAATGTTGGGATTGAGAAGTAAAAGAATTAAACAGGTTTTATTCGAGCAGTTATTCACGAAATAATCCATGCAAGCTACAGATTTATTAGAATGTTTGAGCTTGATCTAACAAGGAATAAAAAAGAACAGCCAAACACACAAAATACCAACCCTCACTTCAATTTTTTAATGACCGTATTTATCCTATTAGAATCGAAATAATTTATGGCAGCCATAGATTGTTGGAAATTTACAAATGGCCTGAAATTCATAAATTTAATTCCTCGCTAACGCTCAGGATAAAATTTGAATATCTCAGCCCAGGCCATGTGTAAATTTCCAACAATCTTTGGCTTCCATGAACTATTTCTTAACTTAAATACCACAACAAACTACGATAACATAGGAATCATGATACATGTTGGTCTGTCTGTTTTGAGATCGTCTTGCAAGGTTTTTCCTCTTATACCTTGAAATGATGAGGGGACACAAAGTTCTACCCGTGTCCGGCTGTATGTCTACATCCTTTTGCACATCCGTACTTCCCAAAGTTTACAAATGGATCATAACTATGCTGTGTAACAAAAGTATTTTGTGGTAATAAGCAGAAAAAATGGAAATAAATGCTGAATTTTTGCTTTCTTTCTCAAACATAAGTTAGTCTCAAACAAATGTAATAAAACTTATACACAATACTGATCTGACACCGCAAATCAACATGCACATTTGGGTAGGGTCAATTTTACTCTTCTTCAGTTATGTCCCTTTATAACTTTATATGATATGCATAGGGTGCATCATCTATGTCCCATTGACACATTCCCCATTTATTTGAGTCATAATTTATAAAGGGGAGATAATTGAAGACTTATTGTAGTATCTTTTTAGCAAAACTCCCAATGTGAATGGTTTTAATGAAACTTGATACATTGCATGTAAAACAAATAGAACATATATTGAAATTTGTTTATTTATTGTAGAATGAAAAGAATCTGCTTTACTAAAAATCCACCAAAGATTAGATAGTTTTTGCCCAAAAACAGACCACACACTAGACTGGAAGATTCAACATCCAGCAAAAAGAGGAAAGTGGCATTGATTCAGTTTCAATGCACACTCTTACTTTTCCCTTACAAGGTGATATGAGATGTTAATGATACTTTTAAGCAAAAATTGAATATAAGTAGGTTTGAGACAGGTCACAGGTATATTGTTGCTTCAATAATTTTTGTTTTTACTGAATCACCAGTAAGTTAATATGGGAAACTGATCTTTTACATTTTCAAAACATACTCAGATACTTGTATACAGGTGCTGATGTACTAAGGCAATTTCAATCTATAGAATTACTGGTCCATATGTACCATATTTACAGTTTTTTGCATGATTTGAATGTGAATAGCTATATCAATAATTGTATTATTTTCTGCTGACATAAGAGGAAGATGTTTAGATGATTAAGGATATTAACTTATTATGGAAGACATTTTTATTTTATTGTACTGATTAAAAGGGTTAATAGTTCAATAATATTATGACAGTATACAGATTCCCAATTTACCTTTTAACTTAATGTGCATGACCTCCAGCATTTTGTCCAGCCGATTCTATTAGTTTTACATGCATCTTCATGTCAAGAGTTATTATTTGGAGAAGGACAAGCAGAACAGTTTATTCAATGAAATTAATTTAAAAAAAATGAATAATGTGTTACTATTTAGTTAGTAACTAGAGTTTAGTATTACAATATTATTTTGAAAAAAAAAATTGTCCTTCACATGGAATAACTAATAATGGTCTAGACAAAATAATATTCTTGACAGTGTTTTGTAGAGCAAGTTTAATGTAGGGTTTTCTACATACCCTAGTTAACTTACGGGATAACTAAAATCTCCATTTTAACTTTCTTTTTATAGGGATATATGTACCAAAAAGAGTTGGTCTATGTGCTCAAAGAAAAGACAACAATTGTGATCAAGCTTTTTTTTTAGTCCTATTTCTGATGTTGAGAAGAAAGGTATACTTTTCTCTTGTATGACTAACGTAAAGTTTATTGCTACTTTGACAAACTTTCAATTATGCTTATTGTGAAGCGCATAAATTTCTTACTTAAGAGAACAATTAATGATATGATCTGTAGCAAAACTTTAAAGGATAACATAGTCTTTATAATTATGGGTGAGACTTTTCCAGTTTTATAGAATAGTAGAAAAAGTCTGTTTACCATATTATGTAGTTGACAACATCATATCACCATTTATTTTATATAATAATCTTAAAGGGAGGAATGATTCTATATAAAAAAAAAGATGTGGTTTGGTTATCAATGAGACAACTCTCAATCCACAACCAAATGTACCGTAGTCAACAATTTCTAAAAGTATTGCAATATTGACCTCATATAAATGCAAATCCTCTGAGAAAAACTTATTTTTAAGGATTTGGTATTGTAAGGAATTTAATGTGATTCTTTAAAATCAGTATTTGTTTTTATTGATATATATGTTCAAAATGTTTAGGAAGGAGTGCAATGTGTATATTATATTAATGTGAAATTTAGCGTATATTTTGTTGTTGTAAGAAATCTCATATTGTCTTGTATAAGCCCCAAAACACTGAGGCCAATGACATTTTGCACAGTTGCTGTGCCTATTATATTTTTTTGACATTTGTCTCATTATTTTTTTGGTAAACTAAATCTTACAAAATGTAAAAGCTCAATTAATTAACCCTATCTATCCCACTGTCTGTTTTTCTCTATAAGAGTACATTGTTTTTTCCGGCTTTCTCCTCCTACAGTTTTTGAGATACAGCTCAGTAGGATATAGTAGGATGTTTCTTCACATAATAAGAGTATGGATGTCCACAGGATTTTATTTGTTTTCAAGGCTCTATAAGCACACACAAAAATCAAAGGATCAGGGCTTTATTGCACTTTTTCTTAACTATTTACAGTATTAAAGCCTTCAACACAGAGCCAAAAAAAAAAATCACTGCAAGTATAAGATAGCCCTAAGCATTGGTTTGAGCAGAATTTTTAGCCAAAAAATTCAGATAGACTTTATATAAACATGTACCACCACCAAATTGGGCCAGAAAAAAAAACATACTTGAAAGTAGAAAGTATTTAAAACAGAATAGGCATAACTAAGGTGTAAATATCAAAATATATAGAATATAGTTTGGTAATTGAGTTTTATTTGAAAGGTGTATATAGTACTGGCGATCCTTGTAGAACACATTGAAATGTATAAATGAATTCTAAAATTGAAACCACATATTGCATGTTTCTGAAAAGGGTCTGGTTTGGTGTATCTAAAGTTTGGGTAGCCAGCACAGTCTGATGTGTAAATGACCTTCTGCCGTTGTCTGTTGTCTGTTCTATATTCGAGTTGTTGTCTCTTTGACACATTCTCAATTTTCTCATCATTATCTCCTAAACTATATGAGATATCTTATAAACTGTATAAGATATCTTTTTAACTATATAAGATATCTTGTATGGCATGTGATACAGATTTCGTCATGTTTTGTACGCTTTATCATATATTTAAACAGGAGAGTAAATATCAACTGCTTTCTGACCCCTAGCACCTGAGATTTACTTCTGTTTTGAAAGCGTTCAAGAGAAATGCTTAATTATTTATTGGAAGCACCTGTGTTACCTTACAGTTTGAGTCATTGTTGTTCATAGAATTATTTTGTTTATTTTTATTTTTTGTGTGTTTTGTATGGTATTTCATTGAGATCTTTTTTATAGTTGCATTTCGTGTGCCAGAATATGAACGCTTGATGTCTGTGACATAACATGCCAAACAATGATGCAATTCAATAAATGGCTTCATGCCCTAATGACCGTTTTATTTTGTCTGAATCACTACTGTCACAAAGGTGAAATCTGAGTAGGAGTGTGATAAAGGGTACTCATCAAAGTTGAGCAATACAGATTAAACAGCAGGCTATTTATCAAATATATAAAACTACTGTTTTTAATATTACATATATGATACAAATATATATCTATATGTTTATTGTTTCAGGATGTAATGAAGTAACAATAGTGAAGGTTTTAGCAAGCAGGTACTGAAAGAACTTCAAAGGTTAATCCTACAGCTGTCTGGTGATGTTGAAAGAAATCCAGTACCTACAATGGTATCGATCACCCCAAAAAAATGCTATGTTTGAGACTGAAGTATATTTAGGATTAGTTGCTCTGAAAAAACAAGCACTTTAATTTAACAACTTCATCAAAACAATATGTTGCAACAGTGTTTAGTAAGATAAGTGGATGTTCTCCTTATCTGCTTTATCGATATTGTTGAAATTTTATATCAAGTGCAGTACACCTCCTTGGAATGTGCATGAAGGAAAATCATATTGGTCTGAAATATTTCTGAAGATGAATTGGAATGGGGGTGGGGTATCCTTTAGTGGGTTGACTCCCAGTTTTATGCAATACACTCAGAATGGCAAATACTATCCATGCTGTTCTGTGTTCACTCTTGTTTCAAACTAGGATCACAAAAGTTCTTGTTATATTCTTTACATATATTACGAAGTTAGATCTCCACAAAAGTACAGGTGAATCAGGAGTCTTAACATATCTATGTTTTAGTAACTAGAATACCAGTTTTTATTGTTGCGATACTCACCCAGTTGCATTACATTTAAATTTAATCAGAGAATTACTTTTTATAAGAACATTTGAAACATCAAATAAAAATAGGGGGCCACAGCCTTCTGTTCTTTAAAAATAAATACAAAACACAAAGTGTCCTATCAAATCAATGTAATTATCTGCCCTTGATTTTAAAAGGATATATTTTTTAAAATTTAAATACAGTTTATCAAACTTAATTTTTTGATAGCTTGATCCAACTTCCAAGCTTAAGATGTTCCAGTCATATAATATTGCATTATACTTTGTAAAATATTTTAAACCAAAAAAGAGATTTTTTGCAACATGCCTAAAACCAGAACTAAGACATCATTCCAACTTGACTTAATACATCTTTGGAAAAGTCAGTTATGTGGAATGTGATCTGAACAGTTCAACTTTTTTTTTCATTTTATAATGTATGTTTATTTCAATAATTGAACCAGTTTTTGTGAATTTTACATGAAAACAATTCTATTTTAGGTTTATCAAGACTTCTTAGTGCTTGCCATACAAGTGTCAAAGAGTGAAGGGCAAGAATGTCTTTAAAGAACAGAGAAGACTTGTTTTATTGCACTTAGTTTTGAGCTTATGTTTGATATTTTACCACTACGATAGAGTTATGTTAATTTATGTAATGTATTGTTCTAATATACCGATCTGTTTTGTAATTGCTCCTTTTTAGATATGTTGTAATTGTTTTTTTTTGAGTACTATTGACAACTATTGGAGGTTTTTAGTAAGGTTACTTTGTTTTGTTTTTTTATTTCTTAGGATTAAGATGTCATTCTTGAATACCTTGTAAGTATGACCTGTGTTTTTATTATTTCTTGATATGTGTAGTATTAATCCACCCCAATTATATTTAGTTATGAAAAAAATATATGCCATAAGGACTGTCCACTATGAATGCCTCTCTGAAAAGATTAGAGAGTCTTGGCATAAATAAATATAAATTTCTAAAATATAAACAAATTATTAAGACTCCATACAAAAAAAAACTTTGTGTCACAACAGTGATTTTTTTTTGTATAATAAAGGTTAGTTCTAAATCCTATTATTTTTATTGGGATTGTCTTCATTGCATAGAGGATGTGTTTATCATATAATTTAATATACCTCAAAACGTGATTTTTAAATGTCATAAATACATGTACAGAAAAACATACATAATGATTATGATATGCTAATACTTCATTGTTGCAAATAATTGTACTTTAAATTAAGATGAATATATAAACTGGAATTGACTAATCATATTTATGTTTGTTGATTGTTGACAATATCTGTTGAAAAACAAAAAAAAGCCATAGGACTTAGAGTAACAAGCCTCAGTCAAAAATTCACAATTAATTAATTCATAATTATTTAAATGTATAAAAGAAAATGTATTAAACAGTGTCTTTTTGTAAGATCAATTGGTTTGTTCATTATTAATTTTTGAAACTTGTAAATTTGTTGATAAATTTACTTGGTCTATAAAAGATAAATATAATATAAAGATATCTATTGAATTTGTCTTCCTATTAAAAAAAAATCTCTCAAAAACACTTTGTGCCCTCTTGCTCCATATTTTTTAATAGGTTACTTTTTTGTCTATTTTGTTTTGTACCATGATATTATGCATGATAAATATAAATTGTGCTTTATGCATGTCACTAATGTATAGATAATTTTCTTGTTAGGTATTTATGATAATGTTTTTATTTACATTTACATATATTTATATATATACAAATTTAGAAAATTTAAAGTTTTATAATAAAGAATAAAATTAATAAAACATGTTTTGATTGATTTGATTGTATCCAATATGTTTATTAAAAGGAAGGCTGTTCCAGTAATAGATATTGAGTTTAAATGCAACTTGCATCATATAGAAATAAAACAGCAGAAGATAGAAAACAGAGAGAAAATTGCTTCAACTATCATATTTAAAGTTCATTTCCTCTTTACAGAAGGAATTGAGTGCAACACAAAGCCTGAATTGAACTTAGTATTGCAGCTAAGCATGACTTTTTGTGTGAAATTATTTTTTATTAAATGATGACTTTACGATTTTCACCTATTTTTTTATAAGTAAAACTAGAACAGGATACAATCTGTGAATTACATGGTTTTCTTAAAAAGAGTCTTCATGTATACATGTATGAATTGTCTGTGATTCTAAGATATTATCAGTGTGTCTTTTTCAAAGATCTACATTTCAGTCAGACCGGATTCTTTTGACTTTGACCTTAAAGTTCTGTGATTAGATCCATTCTTATGTCGGTTAAAATCTCATTAGAGATAATGTTGTCTCTGTTTGTATATCTTGCCGACTTGCTTATTTATTATCATTATATTATTTCTAAAATATTGGACGCAGCAGGTCAACTATATGTTATGTATGTAAAGGGGAACATGTCAGTTTGGCAGGTTTCATCTGACCTTGATCTAATCTTTATGATTCATTGGTCAATGTTAAGTTTGTTGTGTTTTGGTCTTTTTTCAAGTACTATATTAAGCAATAGGTCAAATATATTTGGTATATTGAATTATTGTTAGATGTGCATGTGTGTCTAACAGGATTTATGTAAAATATGAATTGTCAGTGATACTTGTAGTGAAACCTTAATCTAAAAGACCATAAAATCAATGGTCAGTAAAGCATATGAGACATTTCAGCGTGTGCACTCTTGTTTGTTTTTAGAAATCAAAAATGATTTTTTTTGCCTATAAAATGTACTTTTACTGTATCTTTAAAGTAGTCAGCACCGTTAGCCACTAATCCGATAACCCAGACTTGTAAATATTGATTCAAACTAGAGAAAATTTTCAAAATTTTATAGAGTCATATAGGGACAAGTTTTGATTTTTAGTTTACGGACTAGTAAATGAAAATGTTTTTGGCGCAGACTGTCTTTACAAGCAGATAAATAAAGACATTAGTCTAATTCATTTAAATATAGATAATGACAGATGTAAGACTTGTAAATGAAAAAGAGACAATTGGTAAAATATAAATAATAAAAGATATAAGGCATGTACAAGAAACAAGGAGTTAAATATGGATGATAAAAAATGCAAGGCAAATGTACACAAGACAACTGCACTGCAAATTCAAATAATTTACAAATGGCAAACCCTGATATGCATTGTCTGTGGTTCTTATATACAGTCTGTAAGTATTGTCTGTTGTTCCTAGATACTGTCTGTAAGTATTGTCTGTTGTTCCTAGATACTGTCTGTAAGTGTTATCTGTTGTTCCTAGATACAGTCTTAAGTATTGTCTGTTGTTCCTAGATACAGTCTGTAAATATTGTCTGTATCAAAGTATTGTCTGTTATTCCTAGATACAGTCTGTAAGTTTTGTCTGTTGTTCCTATATACTGTCTGTAAGTATTGTCTGTTGATCCTAGATACAGTCTGTAAGTATTGTCTGTTGTTCCTAGATACTGTGTAAGTATTGTCTGTTGTTCTTAGATACAGTCTGTAAATATTGTCTGTTGTTCCTAGATACAGTCTGTAAGAATTGTCTGTGGTTCTTAGATACTGTGTATTTATTGTCTGTGGTTCTAAGATACAGTCTGTAAGCTTTGTCTGTGGTTCTTAGTGGTTCTAAGATACAGTCTGCAAGTTTAAACTGTTGTTCCTAGATACAGTCTGTAAGTATTGACCGTGGTTCTGAGATACCGCATAAAAGTATTGTCTGTGGTTCTTAAATACAGTCTGTACGTATTGTCTGGTTCCTAGATACAGTCTGAAAATATTGTCTGGTTCCGATGTACAGTCTGTAGTTCTTAGATACAGTCTGTAAGTTTTGTCTGTGGTTCTTAGATACAGTTTGTAGGTTTTGTCTGTGGTTCTTAGATACAGTCTATAAATATTGTCTGTTGTTCCTAGATACAGTCTGTAAGTTTTGTCTGTGGTTCTTAGATACAGTCAATAAGTAGTGTCTGTTGTTCCTAGATACAGTCTTTAAGTATTGTCTGTGGTTCTTAGATACAATCTGTACGTTTTGTCTGCGGTTCTTAGATACAGTCTTTAAAAATTGTCTGTGGTTCTTAGATACAGTTAAAGTATTGTCTGTGGTTCGTAGATACAGTCAAAGTATTGTCTGTGGTTCTTAGATACAGTCTTTAAGCATTGTCTGTGGTTCTTATATACAGTCTGTAAGTTTTGTCTGTGCTTCTTATTTACAGTCTAAGTATTGTCTGTGGTTCTTATATACAGTCTGTAAGTTTTGTCAGTGGTTCTAAGATACAGTCTGTAAGTTTTGTCTGTGGTTCTTAGATACAGTCTTTAAGTATTGTCTGGTTCTTAGATACAGTCTGTAAGTTTTGTCTGTGGTTCTTATATACAGTCTGTAAGTATTGTCTGTGGTTCTTATATACAGTCTGTAAGTTTTTTCTGTGGTTCTTATATACAGTCTGTAAGTATTGTCTGTGGTTCTTAGATACAGCCAAAGTATTGTCTGTGGTTCGTAGATACAGTCAAAGTATTGTCTGTGGTTCTTAGATACAGTCTGTAAGTATTGTCTGTGGTTCTTAGATCCTGTGAAAGTCTGTAAGTTTTTTCTGTTGTTCCTAGACAAAATCTTTGAGTATTGTTCGTGGTTCTTAGATACAACATTAAAGTAGTGTCTGTGGTTCTTAGATGCCGTCTGTACGTATTGTATGTGGTTTTTAGATACAGTCTGACAATATAGTCTGTGGTTCTTAGATACTGTCTAAGTATTGTCTGTGGTTCTTATGTAGTTTGAAAGTTTTGTCTGTGGTTCTAAGATACAGTGTAATTATTGTTTGTGGTTCTTAGATCAGTCTGTAAGTATTGTCTGTGTTTATTACGTACAGTCTGTAAGTTTTGTCGGTGGTTCTTAGATACAGTCTAAGTAGTGTATAGTCTGTGGTACTTACGTACAGTCTGTAAGTTTTGCTATGATACATGCGTGATTATTGTCTGTGGTTTTTGCATACAGTCAGTAATGTCATTGTTTTGGATTCATTTCGTATATAACAAATCATTGAAACAGGCGGACACCATCGTTCATAAAATATATTTGTAACATGATGGTATGGATACAGTTCTTACACATATAAAGGTATTCAGACGGACATTTAAGTGGCTGCACGTCGGATGTACTTATTTACTGGCTGCAATATTAATACCAAGCTGCAGACCAAATCAAAAAATGATTTCGTCAGGTAGAAGCCGAAAATTGATTTTATTTCTAGTCAATTTGACAGACGGAGTCCTACGGTTATATGACCTTACTATCGTATTCGCTGTTAATTTGAACATGAATGCAAAACTGGCCACTGGACGTAAATAGTTTGTTGGACGGACAGAGTCTAGCGGTTACCCTTACTATAGAAGTGATCGCTAATATGATCTCGTTCTGAACATGAATGAAATATTTGTTACTGGACGCAAAGCAAACAGCAATCAATCAATCTAGCGGTTACTAGACTATGGTAACGTAGGTAAAACGACACACTGAAAGACAACTTTATTTGAAATGCATAATTTCATTACTTTTATTTTTCGATAAGTATATTTATTCTCTGTATAACGTTCATGAATACACCAATGAGACATAGTTATTCGATATATAAAAACCCTATACAACGTTCATACACCAATGAGACGGCGCTATGGGTATATAAGGTTCATACACCTATTAGACCGATCAATTCGATATATAGAGTTCATATTCCAATGAGACAGTTATTCGGTTGGTATAGACCCTATACAAGACATACAACGATCATACACCTATTAAACCGAGCTATTCGATATTATAGACCTTATAACGTTCATATATACCTATGAAACAGAGTTATAAGATGTGTATAGACCCTACAATGTATTTAACGTTCATACACACATGAGACAGAGTTATTCGAGAGGTATATAATTACATATACTCTATACAACGTTCATAAACCAACGAATCAGAGTTATTTGATAAGTATAGGCTCTATATAATGTCCATACACCAACGAGACAAAGTTATTCGATGGGTATAGACCCTATACAACTTTCATACACCAATGAGACAAAGTTATTCGATGGGTATAAACTCTATACAATGTGTATACACCAATGAGACAAAGTTATTCGATGGGTATAGACCCTATACAACATTCATACACCAATGAGACAAAGTTATTCGATGGGTATAAACCCTATACAATGTGTATACACCAATGAGACAAAGTTATTCGATGGGTATAAACCCTATACAACATGTATACACCAATGAGACAAAGTTATTCGATGGGTATAAACCCTATACAATGTGTATACACCAATGAGACAAAGTTATTCGATGGGTATAGATCCTATGTAACGTGCATACACCTGTGAGACAAAGGTATTTGAGAAGTATTAACCATGTTTAGTGTTCATACACCAATGAGACTGAGTTATTCGATAAGTATAGGCTCTATACAACGTTCATACACTAATGAGATAGCTTTATTCGATGGTTATAAGCTCTATATAACGTTCATATACCAATGAGACAGGGTTGTTATTCGATGGCTATATAACCGTCGTTCATACACCAATGAGACACTTTTTGAGAAGTATGGACCCTGTATAGTGTTCATACATCAATGAGACTGAGATATTCATTAAGAAAAGGCTCAGTACAACATGCATACATCAACGAGACAAAGTTATCCGATGGGTATATGAGACAGAGTTATTTGAGAAGTATTAACCCTGTATAGTGTTCATACACCAATGAAACTCAAGTTATTCAATAAGTATCGGCTCTATACAACACTCATACACTAATGAGATAACGTTATTCGATGGTTATAAGCTCTATAACGTCCATATACCATTTAGACAGGGTTATTCGACGAATATAGCCCCTATATTACGTTCATACACCAATCAAGCAGAGTTTTTCGAGGCCGGGTTTTAGACCCTATACAACATTCGCTCACCAACGAGACAAAGTTATCCGATGGGTATACGAGACAGAGTTATTTGAGAAGTATAAACCCTGAGACAGAGATATTTGATGGATATAGCTTTTATACAATGAATCATCTGATTTATTCGATAAAAATAGGCTCTAAAAAAGACTCCAATGTGACAAAGTTATTCGATGGGTATAGACCCTATATAACCTTCATATACGTCTATACGTCAATAAAGGACAAGTTCATTCCGTCTGATAGAATGTAAAAAAATATGTTTTCTGTCCATTCTTTTAGATAGACGGAATATAGCAGTTACACGACCTACCTATTGTACACATAGTTTTCTTGTCTCAAACATGCATGAATTATTTGAGAAGTATAAACCCTGAGACAGAGATATTTGATGGATATAGCTTTTATACAATGAATCATCTGATTTATTCGATAAAAATAGGCTCTAAAAAAGACTCCAATGTGACAAAGTTATTCGATGGGTATAGACCCTATATAACCTTCATATACGTCTATACGTCAATAAAGGACAAGATCATTCCGTCTGGTCTAAGGCAAACAGCGGAACAGAACTGACAAACCTGATTCGTAAAACCAGGTCAATATTAGCTTCAATGCAAAGTACATAAACACTATACTAATACTATATCTATCTGGAAATTTTTTGTCCTATGCTAGTACTATCCTGACCATATTTCACAAATACTTAAAACCTCTTTCCCACCCCTAGTGATAAAAGGGTTGTGTTTTTTCTTCTCTTGTCCTATTTATTGACCAATTTATCATTTTGTATACTATATTGTGTTGCTCTTGTTGCATACAATGTGTGCCTTTAAGTAAACTAGTAATAATAATAAACTGTTATAAACTTAATTAACATGAACTAAAACAAGAATGTGTCCAAAGTACACGGATGCCCCACTCGCACTATCATTTTCCATGTTCAATGGACCATGAAATTGGGTAAATAGTCTAATTTGGCTTTAAAATTAGAAAGATAATGTCATAAGCAACATGTGTACTAAATTTCAAGTTGATTGGACTTCAGCTTCATCAAAAACTACCTTGACCAAAAACTTTAACCTGAAACTTGCACTTTCATTTTCTATGTTCA
This sequence comes from Mytilus edulis, assembly GCA_019925275.1. NCBI lineage: Eukaryota > Metazoa > Mollusca > Bivalvia > Mytilida > Mytilidae > Mytilus > Mytilus edulis. Next base: position 59,203,552 of record CM034356.1, read on the forward strand.
GTGGACCTTGAAATTTGGGGTCAAAAGTCAAATTTGGTCTTAAAATTAGAAAGATCATATCATAAGCAACCAGTGTACTAAGTTTCAAGTTGATTGGACTTCAGCTTCATCAAAAACTACCTTGACCAAAAACTTTAACCTGAAGCGGGACAGACGGACGAACGGACAGACAGACGAACGGACGCACAGACCAGAAAACATAATGCCCCTTTACTATCGTAGGTGGGGCATAAAAAATATTGTACTAAAATTTTCCATAATAAAAACATATTCAATATGTCAAGTATTTTTGATTTCATAGTGAAAAAAATAAATATCAAAGTTAAAATAATTAACCTTGAAATTAACGTAACATAACATATTACTTCATACAAGAAAACTAGATACCTAGTTCTACATATTTTAAAGAAAACAGATATATAATATAAAATTCATCACAATCACTGAAAACAGATATATTTGGATGAGACATTGCTGATACATGTATAAACCTTTGATATAAATTTCATAAATGTGGAAACTAAATGAGGTTGGAAGTTCAGATTAAATAAATGTTTTGTTTTAAGAATACCTGATTTCTACTTAAAGATACAAAACATGCGACATTGACAATGAAACAAGGGACATTTATTCACTCACAGTTTCTCACATATCAAAGTTTACAACAACAAAAAAACATCACAACAAAATAGTTAGAATATATACAATAAATAGTTAAATGCCATAAATGATGTTTAAAAAGCAAGAGCAAGAGGAACTTTTAAGAAAAAAAAACAATTAAAAAGATGTTACACACAAACCTAATTTGAGAAATAGAATTTACGATGAACTAGTTAAATATACAACAGTGCGATGAGCACATTATATGCCTCTCATTTATAACATTCCATAATGCCTATATTTCATATCAGAAATTTATAAAAAAAAGCTTAAGGGAGCTCACATCAATAGAAATAAAGCAGTCATCAAAGTTCCATGAAACTGCTCAAAGCACCTATGAATTCTTGTCCGAAAACAGGAAAATCCCCCTTTTTTTTTAACAAAAAAATCCCCATAGCTAGGAAAAGTAAAATCTAAAATTTCTATCAAACGAAAGGTAGCTCATTTCAATAGAAATAAATAATTCATCAAAGTTTCATGAAAACCACTTAAAGCATTAGCCAAAGGCGTGGCAAGAAGAAAATGGACGCAGGGTAAACCCAGTATACAACTTCAATAAAATAATTACTATCACATGCCAAAAAAAAGCTTCTTTTCATTATTCAGGTTCTCTATTTTAACAGTAAACTAAGGAAAATAACTTTCCTTATCTCAGACTCAAGAGCCTGGTATAATATTAAACCCATTGCAATGATGATAGTGTTTAGGATCAAACCATAAAATAAATTTGTTGTGACTTCCTGGAATTCTAATGATAAATCTTTTTGCTGGAGTATTAGAACAATGATCTAGATTTTCTGGAGCTGGTTTATTAAACTGTTCAATTACATCTACCAATAAAGTCAGATACTGAAAAAAATAAAATAACATCTATTAAGATTATTTTGTGTCAGATTTAACAGTGCCATTTAAAATCTATTCAATACATCTCTGATTTCTGCAAACAAAAAATAGTATCCAGAATTAGAAGTCTTAATATTATACCTATTATTCCTATATACATGATTATACAACTATTGTTTCTGTGAATCCATATATTTTCTAATTTTGTCTGTGCATTCTCTACATTTTCTTATAAATTTTCTGTGCACTCTCTACATTTTCTTCAGTTGACATTCTGATATTTGATATCTTATTTCAAATCAATCAAACTACTGAACCTCATAAATTTTTTTGTTAAATCATTGGACAAATAACATAAATTTTAATAATTCTGATATTGTACCTATTATAAAAGTGCTGAGGGTGTTAAAATATTTTTGATATTATTTGTCACTTGTTGAATATGTTTGCTTAATATAGTTGACAATCTGTTGAAAGTTTTAATTGGACTAATTGTTCAAAGCACAAAGCCATGTACACTATTTCAACAAGTTAAGATTGGATGGCAATCCAATTTTAGGTGACTTGTGTTTTAGCTGGTATCAAGTTATATGTCAATCAATGGGGATATATCAATTAAGGCAAACAAATGTGTAAAGCATGAAAGGGATGACTTGAAATTAACCTGACAACAAGATCTTCAAAAACTTCATGGACTTCTTTTATTGTGCTTCTTCAACAATTCACAAATGTTCACTTACACCAGATCTTGCAAGTCCACTTGTCAGGTACTTTCATGGTATGCACCTTACTTACAGCTTTAACTTTCCATTATATAATTATCACTGTAATTAAAAAGTGTGTAATAAATGTATAATTGAAAGAAGATCCTAAATCTACAAAACTGTACACAACTTATTTTTGTAGACTATTACTTTTGAAACTTTTGTGAGTTTAAGAAAGAAAGAAAAGGCACATATGTTGTCTGTCAGAGGTAAAGCAGGGAAGAAAAAGCCAGTCTTACTAGGTAATTTGATATTGTTCAACCCAAGGCATTTAATTGGAATGAAAATTGTCAGGATTAACTAAAATTTGGGTCTTTCCTAACAGAAATCAATAGCATTTTGGTTGAAAATCACAAGAATAAATTGCTGCTAAGTCAGCTGGAAAGGGCTTTACACAAAATCTACTATCCCTGAAAAATAAGTTGGTTTACATATATATGATGTTAAGTTGTTACCATAAATAAACATACAACTTTCAGAAAACTATTAAATATTACGATTTTCTTTAAAAATTTAAGATATGCAGTTATTTATTTATAAATAAACACAAAAAAATAAGAGAAATAAGTTTCATTTTAGTTTTGTTGTGATTGGTGGTTTCTTCCATTAATCATACACACACCCAACAGCTCCCAATAGTAGTGGAAGACACAAAAGCATGGTATCCAAAGTACCGGTAAGACTATACCTAATCACATGCCGGTCAATGGACAATAAACTGAAATCTTTGTCGTAAGTGGATCAATGTCACATTTCCTAGTCAGGCTTGTTTTTTTCTTCACTATTTTATCTCTGACAGACAAAATGTAAGCATATACCACATGGTGTGTCTTAACTTCTTCCCAGTACTGTGTGTTGATTAAAGCTGAAATCATCCTGCATGCACTCATGTCAAGTGAACTGAAAATTCTTCAAGCCTAGAATAGAGTTGGGAATACAGGTGTATGTTGCAGAATAACATTTTATATACTCTATATATATAATTCATACTAGGATTTTTAAGTTGCCGCAAACCAAAATCACAATTGAATGTGACCAGTATTTTAAGTTTCCTCACTTGTCATGCTTGTGTTAAATTATAATAAAATTGAAAAAAGATTTTTTCAAATGGTGTATTATTAACAAGAAACATAAAATAAATCTGAATTTTTAGGTAAATAAGGGTAATAACACTTAAAACAGTAAATGTCATAATTAACTTGATCTGTCATTCATGAACCAACTTGCATTGTGTTCTTAAAGAACTTTAAAAAAAATTTGGCAAGAGATTTTAAAAAAACTTTCAAGGTGGTCGTGGATAATTATATAAGGGGCATATTTAGTCATAACTCTTGAACAATAAACATCAAAGCTATCATAATCAAACTTGACCAGTATAAAGTATTATCCAAGATGTTTAAATTTCATCAGATTTGGTCAAGTGATACTGTAATCATCATCATAAAACTAAAATTTTTAATGGTGGGCAGACAGCATACTGACAATCATATGCATCAATAAATGCCCCATCTTTTCAAGATAAGGGGTATAATAATAATTGCGTGTCAGGAACAGTTCAATACTTGCTAGCATTTTTAGTAGTAAGATATTTTGTGAAAGGTGTAGTCTTTTACAATATATACTTTTTTAAAACCTATCTGATTTGATCATGTTGATAATGTCAATGTGATAAACAGTTCCGAGAATCCAGAGGTTTTCTGATGTTAAGCTTTATGTCTGTCCTTGCCCATCAAATTTCTCCATGCATTTTCAACAGTTCCTTTATTTTTCGTCAGTTAATAGTAATTATATATTCTGCCACTATAAATGAGAAGGTTGACCTGAAATGTATGATAAAGATTTCAATTTATACAAATTAGTTTCCAGATCTCTCCTAAAAGATGTAGTGGAACTAATGTATGAACACAATGTTTTCATAAAATTTGAATGAGTAAATTTTCCTTTGAGGTAAAGCTTGAAACAAGTAGAGGTTAGATATGTTTTTTTCCATTAGGGATGTCTATTAGGGATGATCAATTTAAACATACTTGGTGTTCATGGGAGGCCATTATAAAATGGGGGTATCCACCAATATATAGTGAAAAATATATATTTTCATTTATATTTTCACCATGTTCACTCATGTACATCTTTTATCGTACTTGACACTCTATCATAAAGCAGATTTTAAAGTGCCTTTCCTGAATTTCATGTGTTTCAAGTAAACAGCCTTTTTGTATTTGAGTTTGGTGGAAATAACTCTCAATACTAGAAAAGATCAAATTTTGTAAATCACATGTACAAATGTAGGATATAAATGACATCAAATCTAAATTTTATACCATGAATACATGTTTGTAGTGTAAAAAAATCTTTGTTTTATCATATTTAATATACATTTTTGTATATTGGACAAATAAACAAACCTGGTTAAATAAATGTCTTTTACATCTATTCTTTCATTTATTTTGTTTTATACATAAATCAGGTAATTCAGTTTTTCTCCTTAGAATTGTTTAACATTTGTTATTTCAGGACCTTTTTAAGTTGACTATGCATGGCATGGGTTTTGTTCATTGTTGAAGGCATTATACATATGTTCAGTGTCTGTCTATGTTGTGATGTTACACTGTTGTTTCAGATAAGGGTGAAGGTTGGTACCTATCAAAACGTTCAATCCAGCTGCATTTGTTTGAACTTTTACTAGTCAGGAACATGATGTTTAGTGGTTGCCATTTGTTGATGAGGTTCATAAGTCTTTCTCGATTTTTATATACCCCGGTAGATTAGACTGTTGGTTTTTCTATTTGAATGGTTTCACACTTGTCATTTTTGGGGCCCTTTGTAGCTTGCTGTTTGGTGTAAGCCAAGGCTCAATGTTGAAGTTATAGTACTTTGACCTATAATGATTTACTTTTAAAAATAGTGACTTGGATGGAGAGTTGTTTAATTGGCATTCATATAACATCTTCTTATATATCTAGTGACCTATAGTTGTTAACTTTTATACCATTCACTGAATGTTACTGTCAAGTTTTTCATCAGTCAAATGTATGAATGGTAACAGAACTATATATTGTTCAATGAACATGATTACTGTAACGTACTCATATCACTCATTCAATGTTTTACAAGTCCCTGCCATTTAACATGTTAGTGATGTTTTATATAATAACATAAAAACCAGATTTTTTAAATGGTTGTCAAACTATTATAGATTAGACCACAAGTTTTCTCTAAAGTTCACATTAGTTTACATTTTTCATTTTGGTACAATGCTGTTATAGCCAACCAAATGGTACATGTATAACAAGTTTTTCTCAATGCTGAAGGCAACATGTATATGGTATGGTTTAACATCCCCTTCATTTGAACTCATGTGGATAGTTGTCTCACTAGCAATCATCAACCACATCTCCTTATTTTAATATGGAAGGAAAGAAATTAACTATTAAGAATCATGATATTCATTGAAGGATGTAAAAAAGGGGGAGAAGATGCAAATATGGCAATCAAAAATAGACACAACAATTTTTAAAAAGACAAACAAGAGTTATATCTGTGCCTGTATTGCTCACCTGAAGAATAAAATCACCAGTTTGCTAATTCAGACTTTTATATATTTTTTTGCAAATTACAGGTTTAGCTTTAAGCTCCTATAACATGTATAACTTTCAGATAACAGCCAAAACTAAAAAAAAAGAAGTAAAAAATCAACATACATGACATAGTGGACTATGCATTTTAAAGGACTTTTCTTATTGTGAGGGGGATAGGACCTTTATCGGGACTCCGGGATCGGGTGTTTTTAAGCTCGGGATTTCGGGATTGACCCTTTCGGGATCGGGAATCCTTTTTTTCGGATTTCGGGATGTCAGGATTTGCTTTATTTAAATTCGGGACCTCGGGATTTCGTTTTTTCAAGTCCGGGATTTCGGGATCAAGACCCCTCCTATCTCCCCTCTATTGTTGAAGGCTGTACAGTGTTAGTGACCTATAGTTATTAGTTTCTATGTCATTTATTGTGAAGAGTTGTCTCATTGGTAATCACCGACATGCCAATTATTCTCTTTAAATTAATGTATATATTTAAAAAATATTTTCAAAATAACAACAAAAAATGTGTGAATAAAAGTATAGTACAAGTTGATAAAAAGATTATATCGAAACAGGGGGTGTCACGGAATAGAAGTTCCTTCATATAAATTTAAGTTCCGAAAGGAAAAATATTCTGGAATAAAAATTACAGTATATGTTCCGCACGGAATAAATGGTATAGAATATGTGTTCCTACAGGTATAGATATTATGACATTGTTTATAACAAAGTTTCCAGTGGAACTTCAAATATAAGTTGACACCAGTGACCGGGACCAAATATTCACTAATTTTTTAGGATATATATTCATCTTGTTAGGTTGAACCTTCTTACATGTTTAATTTTCACCTGAGCTCCTATTTTTTCATGGAAAAAGCTAAAAAACTGGAAATGTATATTATTTCAGGGGCAATAACTCCAAAACAGGTTTATAGACTTTTCTCCAAATTTCAGTCAAAAATAATACATATTGTCATGCTGATCCATTTTCCAGCTCAGTAAACTTTTAACCTAGCTCCTAAACATATCGTGGTCACAGTAAAAAAACTGATAAAAAGCATTGTAAAGGGGACAAAAACTCCAAAATAGATTAACTGATTTTTTTATACAATTTTATCTTCTTCTCCACTAGCTATATATATGGTGAAACTCCCTATTACTCCTGATTAATGTACTTGTATTGCTTGTTAAAGTTTCATCCCTATAACTGTGGAATTTATCTTTTAGAATAGGATAGATTTACATTGAAAATGTCTGGTTACCTACTATCTGTTCCAGTGAGAGATAATGGCCGCGCCCCATCATCAACATCGTGGTAGATCTAGCTAAAAATATAAGTTCCGAATGGAAATGAATACTTTCCGAAAAGAAAAAAAAAATTACAAGTGTGGACACATATCGGTGTGGATAGTAAAATAGAGAGCACTTGAGGCAGAGCTGAGCATGTAACTATGGTTAGATGCCCAATGGTGGAAGGAGAAGCAGTACTATATATAAAGAGAGCACCTGTTCTACATATGAAAATATGGATCATCGAGTGGGGTGCTCATTTTCGCCACATCTTTCCATGTTTTCTACAGTTTATGTTCAGGTCTAAATGTTTTTGAAGTATACTGATATTTCTATATGAAGATAACTTCAAATGCAAAATATACGTAAGCTTGAAAACTGGTTTGTTTTAAGAAAATCATCTGAAAAGTTAGAGTTTGAAATTTCCGGATGTTTTGTCAATGGGGGACACATATTCGCCGTTTGTACACATCTATTTAAAACCAAATAACCGCAGCTTTTAACAATTTTTATCAAATCAATTGCATTATAGATGAATAGCAGACATTTCAAAGGTATAAAGAATTCAAAATTAGGGCATTCAGTCAAATATTTACTTAGAAATACTTCTTTGAAATCGTGTTTTTTATTCAGGAAATTGTCCGAAAATCGTTGTCCGTTTTTCGGTCATTTTCGGTAGGAGCCGCAATTATGTCTCAGTTTAAAAAAATATGATATTTGTTATAAAAATATAATTTACGGGTACATTTCTTCCATTTCAGCCATCCTTTGAAGTTTTTACACCTCAAAATCCTTAAACGGCGAAATTGTGTCCCCGGCGAAAATGAGCACCCCACTCTATAAAGGGGGATTAAAGATCAGTTATACTAGATTAGTAATTGTTAATTTTGTATTAGTATGTTTGAGAGTGTCATTATCATTGAGTTTATATATTGGTTGTGCCCTCTCTTAAAATGTTCTACGAGCTATTTCTTTGTCTTTTACATATAGTTCAACTTGATGATCTTCTATGTGAAAGTGTGTGCAACGGTGAGTCCGATGATCTCGCCTTTTAAGACTGAGGTTATGTGTTATAATAGTCTCAGTTTCAGATAATAAGCAAAAAGCAAAAAAACAAATATCAAAAAAACAAAACACGGTGTGTTGCTGGGGTCGACATAAGTATATCATTCAAAAACTTGACTGTTTGCAAGTAACCATGGAGACAACAACTTGTCTCTGAAATTTTGTACTTGCTTAGAGAGAAACCTCCGATATACTGTCATTACTGACATAAAATGATATAAAATTAGCGTTCTGCTTTTCTGACGAACATTTCCATACAGAAAGCTGTCGCCGCGTCATCTTCATCTACGGGAATTCGGGACTGGGTGTCATTTTTCAAAAAATTTAGTTAAGTACCTTGTGTTATATTAAGGTATATAGGAAATTTTTTTTCTGAGACAAGTGCCTGTGTTTAACAGATATCGACTCGTTCACCGGACTACTGCAAAAAACAATTATTCAGCTCACTGATTTAGATGGAAGGTATTAAAACGGACAGAAAGTCACAGGACAAAAAGTCACAGGACATATAAACTCAGACATAAAGTCACAAATTTGATAGGACAAAAAGTCACAAACAATTTATTGACAATTGTTTGAATATATATGAAAAATATTTTAAAATATTTTCTTTTTATTACATATATATATATTCATTTTTAATTTAAGGAAATTGCTGATAATATACATGATATAGAAAAGAAGATGTGGTATGATTGCCAATGAGACAACTGTCAACAAGAGACCAAAATGACACAGACATTAACAACTATAGGTCTTTACGGCCTTCAACAATGAGCAAAGCCCATACCGCATAGTCAGCTATAAAAGGCCTTGATATGACAATGTAAAACAATTCAAACGAGAAAACTAACGGCCTTATTTATATAAAAATATGAACAAAACACAAATAAAACACATAAACAAACTACAACCACTGAATAACAGGCTCCTGACCATAAACCTTGATAAATGAAAATGTATTAGATTTTAATCGTGCAAAGAATATATTTATTGGCAAATTGAAGTCATATGACATGTTTAAAAACCAAGCCACTTTGACATTTTGCATGTTTTGTTTTCATAACAATTATTTGATCAGATCATTATTGATATTTATTAGGGGGCACCACATTTGCGCGCATTTAGGGATTACAATGTTTTACGTTTGTGCAAACCTAATGCATCGATTTATTTATTTTAATAAATTTTAACTACTAAGTTGCTTCATCATGTTCATGTATAAAACTTAAAGAAAAATACAAAAAAAGTGTTTTCTTGTTCAAAGAAAAATAATCTCGAAACTGAATTGTGACTTTTTGTCCGTGACAGTGTGTGACTTTTTGACCGTGACTTTTTTACCGTGACTTTTTGTCCTGCGACTTTCTGTCCTACATTCAGATTGAATAGGGGAGTTTGGTTGGTCTCCCTCTATCTGAGACTACTATCTCAGTCATTCAGTGATGAACTTTATGCTTCATGTATTGTGCTTGTCATATATGTATGTCGGATAAAAGCTTATGTTGTATAACCAACTTTAAATAAATCTTTTTTGCCAGCCCCTAACAAGTAAGAATTAAGTTACTTCTTTTTGTAATACAAACAATTATGACATCTTGTTAGGCTTTTTATATCCCCACTTTAAAATTTTACCCCTGCTTTAAAAAAGGGGGGGTATACTGTTTAACCTCTGTCTGTCCATCCATCCTTCTGTCAGTCCGTCCGTCCCATGAATATTTTTCGTCGCATTATTCTCAGGAACTACAATACAAGAATTTCTGAAATTTGGTTTCAGGGTTTACATAAGTCAGCTATACCGTGTGATGCGTTTTCAGATTCTTCACTTGACAACTTCCCTTTTACCGAACACTTACAAGTATGATTTAACACATGATAGGCAAGTTGAAAATTTTTGTCAAATTTTTCTCAGGATCTACAATACAAAGATTTCTGAAATTTGGTTTCAGGGTTTATATAAGTCAGCTATACTGTGTGATGTGTTTTCAGAGTCATCACTCTACAACTTCCTGTTTACTGAACACTTACATATTTTTACACTATTAATATTATCCACTTGCGACGGGGTTATCATCAGTGAGCAGTTACTGTAGCTCGCAGTTTCACTTGTTTTTTACTATGACAACGTCACAGAAAAAAGTTGAAATAGCCATGCAAGACGTCATTATTATTTTGACTAATATTATGGCACATATTGTTGTACCACAGGGATTATGTCAATTTATCTGGTTTTCTATCCGCACGAAACCCCAAAATACTAGTGATAAAGTGTTAACTTACTTCTTAATTAAAGCCTAGTATCATGAATATTTAGAAGGCAGAAGACCTGGACCATTCATACTTTGCATATACATGCCTTATGTTATGAAGTTTTCGTCTGTCATATGTTCATTGACCTTGAGTGACCCCATTTCATGGCTAAGTGACTGTGCACATTGAAAAAAAGTTAAGGTTTTTCAGAATCCTTATTTCTATTATGATTATTATGAGTAATAGGATTATAAGAGAAATCAAGAATACTAAAAAGTTTAAGGATAAGTTCTATATTTGATATGTCAGACCTTGCAAAGTCTTCATGTTCGCCAGACAGTTTTCACTTGGTTTGACCTTTTTTCATGGATCAGTGAACAAGTTAAGCTTTTGTGGTCACAACCATATCTCAGATACCATAAACAATGTGTCTACTTTATTTACTTTTAATTATTGTATGGAATGATTGTAAGGTATGCATGTCCAACTGGCAAGTTTCATCTGACCTTGACCTCGTTTTCATGGTTCAGTGGTTATTTTTAATTTTTTGTGTTTTGGTCAGGTTTTCTAATATTGTATGCAACATGTCAAGTATATTTGTTGTATGAACATTTTTAGGGATGTACATGTTAGTCTGGCATGTTTTTACTTTTATTCAATTTTGACCTCATTTTTATGGTTCATTGCTTTTTGCCAGTTTTTCTACTTTTTTATTTTCAAATTAGCGAAAGATCAACTAGGTGCATATGTCATCTTACTTTATTTTCATAATACATTGGACAATATAAAAAAGAGACCAAATGAAACAGAAATTAACAACACAAGGTCACCATACAGCCTTCAACAATGAACAAAACCCATACTACATAGTCAGCTATAAAAGGTCGAGTAATGACAATTCAAACGAGAAAACTGACGACCTAATTTATGTGCAAAAAATGGAAAAACAGATATGTTACACATAAACAAACGACAATCACTGAATTATAGGATCCTGACTTGGAACAGGCACATCCATGACAAATTCTTATGCAATTATTTTGTATCAATGGTTCTGATTGGATGACAGTACGCGTAAAATTCTCTATCTCCTTGTCTGTAACTAAGGAAGCCGACATTTTTAATTGCTGGATGTATTGACATGTAATTTCTACAATAATAAGCCAAAATACTCACATGTTGCACATAAAAATCTTCTTTTTATCAAATTTTATTACATTTTGAAGCGGCACAGAAGCCCGAAAACGCCCGGTGTTTAGGTTCGACGCCGGAAGCAATCCTATGACATCACCTAGTGTAGGGACCAAAGAAGATAACTTCTTTTCTCGGAAATTTCTATAATGAAGATTTTACACTGAAATAATGATTAAAATTTAATTATAAACTTGTTTTGCATTAGAATAGAGATAACTGTATTGTATTTGAAGCTTTGCGGACGTCCATCGGTAGATTTACTGTCGCAAATACCCGTTTACCTGTCTCCGCTACGCGTCGCCAGGTAAACTAAATTTGCGACAGTAAAACTACCGATGGACGTCCGCAAAGCTTCAAATACAATACAGTTATCTCTTAATTGGCAGGGTATAAGGAACTTTGAAAATGTTTATTTTTTGTGGTTTGGTCTATTTTCCGGATACTGTAAGCAATAAGGCCCCTTTATTTAGTGAATGGAATGATTGTAAGATGCACATGTCTGTCTGCCATATTTTATATGACCTTGACCTCATTTTCATGGTTCATTGGTCAATGAAACACTGCATAGTTTGTCAGTTTATCATATGTTTAAAGTTACAGGTAGATTAAATTTGGTGGATATATAACAATTGTAAGGTGTGCATGTCTGTCTGGCAGATTTATATAACCATGACTGCATTTTATGGTTCTTTGGTTAATGATAAGTTTTCTTGGTTTTGTCATTTTATCAGATATTATAACATGCATAAGCATAGGTCTACTTGTTGTTGTACAGAATGACTACAAGGTATCATATAAAAATAAGAAGATGTTTGTCTGCCAAGGTTAATTTTACTGTGACCTCATTTTCATAGAATAATGATAATATTAAACAGCAAGAATGATCAGCAAGTCGATGTTATATTCAAATGAGGCAAAATTTTCAGTTGCCTACTAATTATGTAATAGTAGTTATTTTTGTTTTTAGTTTATTAAATGATAATGTTTACCCTTTTATGTGTAGGGCAAGACCATTAAAGATAAAGGGAAACTTTAAACAGAAGAAATTATCAACAAACATAGATTTACAGAGGTCAACAAAGCCTAAATGGTATGTCCACTGTTATAAAAATTTTGGTCATAATGATTAAATATTTATTAAAATAAGATGTGGTATGACAATGTATGATGAATGAGAAAACTATCCAACAGAATTCAATTTAGTGGATGTAAGCATTGTAATTACTTATTAGAGGCCATTGATGACCTGTAAGTAATGAGAAAACCCATACCCTATACATGTGATAGTAATCTATAAAAGACAACACTAACAAAATTTGAAACAAAGCATCAATTCAAACTTCAAATATACCAGACTAACTTATAAAAACAAAAAATTATGAAAACAAAAATGACCGATATGAACCAACTTCAACCACTGAACTATGTACAAGCTCCTGATATTGGACAGGTATAATATGGCTGTGTTGATATAAAAATAAGAAGCACTTAGCAGTCTGAATTCCAATGAGACTTTTCTCCAATAGAGATCAAATGACATGTAAGGAGGCTCTAGGGTATACAAATTTCAGAAAAATATTTATAACTTTATTAGTTGTTACTTTATCCATGTTATCATATGGTACACAAATCATTCAAAACAATCAATTCGTTTTGGCCCAAGATGACTTTTAAAATGTATATATCATTGAAAAAGCTCCAAATTATCTCCCTTTGGTGAAAAAATGGCATTTTTTGGCATTAGAATTGTAATATCTTTTTTAACTCATTGGTGACCTATATTTTTATGCCCCACCTATGATAGTAGAGGGGCATTATGTTTTCTGGTCTGTTTGTTCGTTCGACCGTCCGTCCGTCCGTCCGTCCGTCCGTCCGTCCGTCCGTTCGTCCGTCCGTTTGTCCCGCTTCAGGTTAAAGTTTTTGGTCAAGGTAGTTTATGATGAAGCTGAATTCCAATCAACTTCAAAACTTAGTACACATGTTGCTTATGATATGATCTTTCTAATTTTAGAGCCAAATTAGACTTTTGACCCCAATTTCACGGTCCACTGAACATAGAAAATGAAAGTGCGAGTTTCAGGTTAAAGTTTTTGGTCAAGGTAGTTTTTGATGAAGTTGAAGTCCAATCCACTTGAAACTTAGATCACATGTTCCCTATGGTATGATCTTTCTAAATTTAATTCCAAATTAGATTTTTTACCAAATTTATAGTCCATTGAACATGGAAAATGATAGTGCGAGTGGGGCATCAGTGTATTTTGGACACATTCTTGTTTATTATCATTTTCAAATAAGCTGTACTTAAACTAAACTATTATAAAATATAAGCGATTTCTGTAATTTAGTTCTTTTTTTATTTTCGATATTACCTCTATTTCTCCTATTACATGTATTAGTTCAACAGAAAAAAAAGTACCTTTACAAAAATGTATGTTTCTTTCGAAGGCAGATTGAGAGCGTAAATGAACGGTGACCCCATTTTAATTTTTTTAATTTTTCTATTAAGTATAAGATAATGTAACGTGTAACCGGGCGATCAATGGATCCGTATCTGAATAAATCAGGATTTCAAGTGTTAAACTCAATTTCTTTACCACAACCAGTTGTCCTATTCAAAACAATTAACACATCCTAAAATTGATTCACAACAAAAACTATATACACAGCACAATGCACATAAATCAAAATGCAAGGTGAAGTACCTCATTCACAATGCATAAACACAATGTTTCATAACAGAATATATATACACAATGTCACTATGCAATCACTATGCAACATGTATCAGACCGATTTATTCACAATGTCACTAACAGATTGTTATGCAACATGCATACGGCCCTTTATTACACCATGTCACCAACAGATTACTTTGCAACATGACTTAAGTAAGTATCACACAAAACGTATGAACACAAAATCACATATATATACAACTTCTATTTACAACGTCCACCAATATGTAGTATCACCTTGTTAGTCTGCAACTAACCACAATAACACAAGGACACAATGACTTGCACAATGTTTCAATTCACAAGGAATATATATATAACACAGCTGAACTCACGCACTAACTATCCCTTTGAGTTCCCACACAATGAATATTATCCAACTGGTAAGGTTTAACACAGTGCACTTTCACTAATACACTTCCACAATATAACAACTTGCAACACCAGCAAGTAACACCTTGTATTCTCACTAATACAAATCTATGAAGTATTCACACTTCCACATAGTACAACTTGCAACACCAGCAAGTATACACCTTGTATTCTCATTAATACAATAACCACTTATATATATCAGATTCACTTTATACATTGTATCACAATCACTATTGCAATATCCACATATAAATCCGAACACTATTTATATATCCTTTGGAATCTCTTAATTCACTCTACTTACCAGTTGGAAAATAATCCCTGATGTTATCACTTCAACGGTCCACATATAACTGACAAAGTTTCTCTGTCTTGAGCTGGCTTATATACTACCATATGGAACGGTCCATTATACGTGAAGGGGTGAAAATCAAGACTATACCAATTTTAGGGGTGTTTTTAGTAATAGATGGTGCTCCAACTATGGAGAAACTTGTATACATATAGAAGCACAATTAATAAGGAAAGACAACTGGAATTTCACATCGAAAAAAATAAACTATGACCAATTTTTGTTACAATAAAGTTCATTTATAGAAAAATATAGCGAAATCATATATTAAGAAAAAAATTTGATTTAGACCCGCAAGCTGCCTTAATTTAACAAAAATAGTTCACTGTACAGCCTTTGACAATGAGCAAACCCTATACCGGACAGTGGTTTTAATAACAGCACAACATTTGAACAAATTGTAAACATTTGTTGCAATGGGCTTAATTCAAAAGACTGCAACAAGGAACTAAACAACAACCAATAATATGTAAATCATAGACACAAAGCACTGAAATAAGAGTACTAACAATGAATATATATTCAAATGAAAGTTTATCATAATGTTCATAAACATGATAACATAGCCATTTTATTGCTCTCTTCACTGATAATTTTTGAGTTTTGTGTATTTGTAGGTCAGACATCTCGGTTTTCATAGTCATCATACAACAGATCAATACTGAACAGAAAACTTAAAGTTGATATTTTTCTTCATAGTGCGACTTTTTTTATTAATTTGAAATGGAACGTGTTTTTTCCTACATTTATTAGAAAGGGGAAATTTCAACATAATGAATATAAACAAATAGGAGTCATATCATCACGATCATAGATGCACAAGAACTTGATCATATAAATGCAACAATGTAATTATCAATTGAAAGAAGGAACGAATGAACAAAATATTAGTATGTTGTCCAAATAAACTTGCTTTGTCTTCTCATTTGAATTGCTCCATCCAATAAAGATGTACGAGGAAGATCTTTGAAGAACAGATTGAAAAAATGTTTTGTCTAAGAATTGCAGGAATATTCTGGTGGATGAAATAATTTATTGACTTGACTCTTATATAGTGGACTGAATAATTGTACATAGCAAGTTGGGAAAAAAGAAAACAAAAACTTTAACAGAAAGTGTTTATATTATAAATTTGCAAATATAAGCATACCATTATGTACACCTCAAATGTATATAATTCAAATTGTTTGCATATTTATGTATTGCAATGAAACTATAACAAACAAAACCTTACCTCGTGAAAAGAGTAAACAATTCAGTCAGAATATGAAATATTTTTTTCAGTTCTATTTTTCATAGTAGAATAAACAAGACAAAGATTTCAAAACAATATTTTTTCATTTATTTAGACATTTCATCATTTTGTTTCAGTGAAAGGACTTTACTCTTTGACTGTAAATATTATTATACATTCCAAAATAAGAATAATCTTTATTGTCATATAAACAAATTAAAAACATGTTTGTGACAAAATGAAAAAAAATATTAAATATATGTACATGTATATTTAATAAATATTAAAAACCTTGTATACATTTAAAACATTTTACTACCAATTAACAGCATTCATTGTTACATTCACATTACTGTATATTTATATCTATAGATTTATAATTTTAATCCCATAGGATTTTATTTTGTCCCATGGGATATTAAAAATCCCATGGGATAATTAAAGTCCCATGGGATAATTAAAGTCCCATGGGATTTTTTTGGTCCCATGGGACAACAAATATCCCATGGGACTACAATTATCCCATGAGACCAAAAAAAATCCCATGGGATTTTACCAAAATCCCATGGGATAATGGTCAATCCATGGGATTTTGCCCTGTCCCATGGGATATTGAAAATTCCATGTTTTTATAAATCAAATAGCAAAATAAATATAATAGTAACAGTAGAAAACCAATGAAATTATTGAATCCCATGTAATTCCGCACATTTTGGTTATATTTATGACATTGTAGCTCTTGTTTGAGGCGGCGGCGGATTTGTAAATGAGTGTTTTGCAAATTTAAAGTGTCCAGTGTTTATAGTATTCCTACAAGAAACTCATTTTACTCAAACCTTAGAAACCAAAACTAAAACAAGAATTCAAAGGTGAAGTAATCTTTAGTAACGGGTTAAGTAATGCAAGAGGGGTTGCCAAATGGATAAAAAGCAGATTAAACTTCAAGATTATTGACCAATATAAGGATTCAGAAGGTAGATTATAGATCATATTAGTTAATATAGAAATAGATGACAATATATATACATTAGTGAATATATATGCACCTATTAATAGTAAAATAAGAAACACTTTTTTAAATCGGAAAAAAACAATTAATTGAAAATCACAGTTTTGGCCAGTTAATAATTTGGGGTGACTTCAACGACATATTATCTATGAAAGAGGGACGAAAGATACCACAGGGACAGTCAAACTCATAAATCTAATACAAACTGACAACGCCATGGCTAGAAATGAAAAAAGACAAACAAACAACAGCACACATGACACAACATAGAAAACTAAAGAATAAACAACACGAACCCCACCAAAAAACTAGGGGTGATATCAGGTGCTCCGGAAGGGTAAGCAGTAAAAGTGTTTTCAGGCACCTTCTTTTTTGATCTGATTCTTTTACATGTAGAGTTATTTAAGGGTTTTTTTCTTGATACAAGCTGTTTCATACCAGTATGAAATGTTTTGACTTCTGGTTATTAAGTTAATATTTTAAACGCATACCTACGGCCACCTTATACCTCAACAATACCCAAAATACGTGATATAGATACAATGGATAAGCGTTGATTCTTGAAAAAGAAACCATGAGCCCGGAGGGCGAATGGTTTGTTTTTCATGAATCAACGCTTATCCATTGTATCTATAACTTAAACTATTGTGTTAATGTTTTTTAAAAATTAACGCCTATTCTTAATTAGAAGGTATTGTAAGTGAGTTTAAATAACCATGTTATCGTGTCAAACAATTCATTACAATAAATTGAATACCACAATTAAATGGTTAAAACAAAAATAAAAATATATTATAACACAACACGTCTGTCCTTAACGATCGTCATACAATCAGGCATCTGAATATTGTCTGTTCTTGACAAAATAAAATATATTCGAACTTATTTCTATTAAAATTACAAATGGAAAATAGTTATCTTCTATCATATGTATATAGACTTTCAAGGGGTAGACAGCACTTTTGATAGTAATGTTTCAAAGGGAATACAACCCGACAAAGAGCATTCTAATTCTAGGAACATCACGATTTTCTAGCAAAGGAATTTACGAATTAACAGTTGTAAAATTGTGTAGTAAAACAGATGAAATCATATTATACAAATTTATAAAACAAAAGTGGAAAAATCATGAGAAAGTAATCAGTTTTGTTTCAAACATGTGGAATAGCCAACAATAATCCAAAAATAAACGACCAAACTCGCTTTTATTACACAAATTATCCACAATAACATACAAAACAAGAACACAAACTTGAAATTAGAGAATAGGAACAACAAAGATAATTCAGGGATTCGAACCTAAAAATACAAGTCCGTACCTTAAACTCATTTATCTTAACCATGAAACCTCGTGGCTACCAATTCATACTATTCGTTAGCCTATTATGTATATATAAAGGTAGAAGCCATGTGTGTCTGTTTTACCGATGTATTTCATACATTCATTTATATATATAAAATAGACATTTAAATCGTAACCGATTGGTAGCCCAGAGGTTTCGTCGATATGTTGATGGATGTCAGTAACACGTAGCAGAATTAATGGACGGGTTCGAATCCCGCTGAAAGCATATAGAAATCACAAAAAATGAAAGGTAAGTTTTTAAAACAATTCCATTAGTGAACAGAAATCAGTTAATTAGTCAATTCAAACTGAATGAAATTAGGCACACAAAGGAAACAAAAGAATCTTATATGTTGAGCCCATTTCAGCGACAGATTTAGGAAGCGTTGATTCTAGATATAAATCACAAAAAATGAAAGGTAAGTTTTTAAAACAATTCCATTAGTGAACAGAAATCAGTTAATTAGTCAATTCAAACTGAATGAAATTAGGCACACAAAGGAAACAAAAGAATCTTATATGTTGAGCCCATTTCAGCGACAGATTTAGGAAGCGTTGATTCTAGAAAAAGAATCCACGGTAAATGAATAGGCTGACGTCACCACAATGGTTTAAATAAGTTTACACTTTTTTACACATCAAAATGGGACTCATGGATTGTATCTGCGTTTTTTTTTTTTTTTTTGTTTTTTTTTTATAAATTTGTATTTGTTTTATGGTTATTTTGCAAGATAAAACACATTACAAAATAAAGTATAAGTTAGACACAAATCATCAAAAGAATAAGATTAAAACAGTTATAAAGTCTTTATGGAGATGAAATACATGTATTGATTTGGCTGATTAAACGATGTTTCTAAAAATTTTAACTGCCGATCTATTTTAACGTTCTGTGGTTCAGGAATATGACCGTGTTTTCCATTATTGTACTTGTTTGAGCTTTTGATTGTGACTGACTTTCCGTTTCGAATTTTATTGGAGTCATTTTTGGTGTTTTACTTTGTTTTATGATGGTGTGTATTTTAAACAGACTTATGATTGTCGATTGCCCTTTTAGATATCCAAATTATTTTCATTGATTATTTCTAAAAATATTCTTGTTCTGAAGTATTTGCCATAAAATCTGTGAAAAAACAATGTATAAGTTCTAGAATAAAAAGTGATGTAATCCAATCACCGGGAGCAAACAATCTCTCACTAGTTTCGTCTTTTTTTTTCCATTTCGAATTTTCTTTATTACAAAAAGGGGATTTGTCTTGTTTTTTTCCAGTTCTCTAATCTCCATCCAAAATATATGTGAGAGAATCTTAACTTTTGCCTTGAAACGTAAACATGTCTATTTTTTATATTAGGCCCTACCAGACTTAACGTTGAATGGCACATCCATAACATTTATTTCAATTGTGATATTGTTCGCATCGTGTGGTTCCTTTAATCTATATCGGCTCAATTGTTGCACCTGCTCTTTTGCCATATGTCGACGGCATCATCATCCATGTTATCATTTTTATGTCTAAGATGTTGGCTAGTGACACAGTGTTGTTTCAGAGTTGATTGTTTTATGAATTACTTAACACACTAAGGAACTGTGCAATCTACATCTTAATGCTCTGCTGAGTTATTCAACTTGAGTCTTGTTGGTCTCAAATTACATGTTGCTTCAAATATAATATGAAGATAAAAATGGGAAATATTAGACATAATAGATTGAAAGTTCAAGAATAGTTATCTTAATCTAATATTGTCTATTATAAATATATACAAGAAGATGTGGTGTGCATATATTAGTTCAAATGACACAACTCTTCACCCAAGTCATTATTTTGTATCCTCTGGTTTTATCCATTTGATAGCTTTTTGTTCGGTGTAAACCCAGGCTCTGTGTTGAAGAGGCCCCATAAATTACTAAATTAATGTAAAACTATTGAAACGAGAAAAACAAACAATATAAGCTATATCAAAAGAACGAGATAAGGAGAAGCACGTATAAACCACATCAACAAACGACAACTACCTACTGAACATCATATTAAAGTACATACAAGACTGGTATTCAAGCTATAAAACTAGCTTACATTTGTTGAATTACAATATCAACAATACCAAAGCTTTAATCATGAAGAAATTTGTTTATTTGGTAAATTTTTAATCCAATATAATGAAATTTAAATTAGTTAAATATGAGCAGATTTATACAAGGGGTTTTAAAATGCAAATCATTGTCAACGGTTTAAATATTTACGAATTACTGAAGATAATTATATGCAATGCATTTGAATCAAATGTTTTCTCAGAATGTAAAATGATGTTTTACATTGTGACTTAAAATATTTCTACTCAAATGAAAAGTGCTAATTGTTTCCTGATTTGTATATGCTACATTGCTTTGATTTAAACTTCTGATAGCACACATTTTAAACAAATTTATTTTCGGCCTGCATTGATAAAGTTTCAATATGTTCATAAAAGTTAAAATGTTCTTCAGTGCTAGATTTTGAAAGCAATGATGCATATTTTAATGTTTTGTGACATTAAAAATATGACATCAACAACAATGAGTAACGTATATAAAAAATATAATGAGTATATGGATTTTTAATAAAATTTTGAGAAAAATTAAAATATTCGCATAACTTACAAAAGTATGCAACAATCTGTTATAATTGAAGGTTTAAAGTAATAATTGTTTAAGCATTCATTTTTTTTCTAGTTATAATTTTGACATCGTTTCCGTTAAAAAAAAACGCAATACGATTATTTAATTTCAAACTAGGAGGTTGGGGACTTGTTTGTGGTTTAGCCTATTTTTTAGGTTTTTATTTTTTTATTTTTTTGCATGGCGATTTTATTTTTAATTTCTCTTCGACCTTTGAGTTTTGCCTGTCAACTTAATATTTTTGTCTCATTTTGGTAAGGATTTCAGATTGATAAAATTTTATGTAATCTGGACAATGAGGATGAACCGAAACCCTGGATAAAACTTGTGTTGTATTACTCTTAATTTTTTTGTTTGTTGATAACATGTATATACCAACTTTGATTTATTACTAGTTTAATAATTTGTTTTTAAAGTAAATCATTCAGTATACAGTTTTCATCACAAACTATTTAAAAGTTACCTTGATGGCTACATATTTGTTTGTGTTCTATGTAAATACAAAATAAATCGTTTTGTTAATATATCTTCCTGTTGATTGTAAATATGATAGAAAAAAATTTATTGTATTACAAAAGATCATTTATGGAAGTTGTGGTTAAACACATTGCATCAAAATCTTCCTTGTCGAAAAATTCGCTGAAAGTAGGTTAAATATGTGGTGGAGTTTTATCTTTAATTTAGGAATAAGTACTGTGATACTAGTTGCAAAAGCAGGTTAGTCAAACAACGTATGGATTCAACGTTTTTATAATTCTACAACCGTACACATAATTTATTTTTCATATTTGGTCTGCTCCTTTAATAATTTTACATCAATAATGTGCATGCAACGATGAAGGTTTCGTTCCAATATTGAATAGATTGGTAAATGATATGTTTGCTATTATGTTTGACCAATCTTGTGTCATCGCCCTTGTAAATTCAAGGGATTGAAGTTTGGCCTCATTATTCAAAGTAAACCTTAAAAATAAACTATACAGTCCATCTGATTGCGTTCATTTAAAGAGTTAAGAGACAAAACAGTACCAAACACTAATTTTTGATATTAGCGAAAGACCGATCAACTTTGAGTGCGTATTGTTTTTTTCATTCTAGCATTATTTTGTACGAGGTAAGCATCAGTTTATTTAGATTTTTTAAGCAAATAGCGAACACTTAAAAAAACACTTTAAGAATTAAAGTGATGACAAACACCCTCAATTCGAGTTTTGTCCTCCTGCATGATTATCTTATTTATTTCTTCAAATATAGGATTCAAACAGACTCGTCGTTCCCTTAGCTAAATTCTGTCATAATACAAATTGTAAACTTACAGTACTTTTTCAAACAGATTATAAAAGATTTCGACTAAAGGATAATCCTGTTGAAAGCATACAATGCAAGCCAACTTCAACTATATTAATTAACAATGTATATGTGGAGGACGGGAAATGCAACAATAGTAGTTGTGTTTTAGAAGACAATGACCATGCATTGATATACAGTAGATGTAATGATACAACGTCCTGTCTTCTAGATTTAAACCTAACCTCTCCTTGCTTGTTAGGAAAGCGAAATTTCGATTTATTTTATGGCTGCAAAGGTAAAATGTGTCTTCAAGTTATCACATTCTTAATATTTCCTGCCTGTTTTAGTTGACCAGGAATTTTAAATGCAAGTTAAAGACATAATCGACGGAAAATTTCGATTTTAAAGCATTGACTTATTGTTTGACAACATTTGCCACTAATATTGTTTATTTGTGTTTTATCATTATTATAATCATAGATAAATGCTGAAGCTTTTAAATTAATATCAAAACCGATGTTGACGAACAAACTGATACATGTAACAAAATGACAATAAACGAAAAATGACAAGCACTTGTTACTGTAGAGAAAACAAACCAGAATTTTTTTCAGAAAGACTGAGCAACACAAATTTCACTAAAACAAACTTGAGTGATCACAAGTGCTTCAAAAAGGTAAGCAGGTCCTGCTCCCCATGTGCCACATGTCGTTATTCACATGTTGCCCGATACAGTTATTTTGTAGTTTATTTCTTCTAGACAATAAATGTAAATTAATAATAATTACCACTTACTACTGTAAACCTTTACTAAAACATTTCCTACACACATAAATCTTATCTTGCAATTTAAATGAATTTAATTTAATAAAAACAGGATATTATAATAATCAATTTTTACCGTTATGTTGTGTATAGAGCTATTAGATGAAGATATTAGATTTTAATGTTATTGATGCGCTGAATATTAAATTTAAAAACTGTTCTTTAAGATAAATGGTCATAAGAGATTTAATACTACACTGTCACAAATTTAACCAAGTGATGATATTTTGTTTGCAATGTGTGCCAATCTGGGGCGTTGAGATGTGCCTGTTCAAAAATTTCTTTAGTTACATATGAAAGTATCGGTTTTGTTTGTACCAGATATTGCGAAATTGTTTAAGGGAAGTGACGCAAATCGAATATGTCCACGGCACTTACAATTTTCTAATTGTACTGTAATAGATCTTGGTACGTACTATTTTGGAGATTGTTGTGCGTAGTATGAACACATAAAACCACGACACAGCTATCGATAAAGACAAAGGCGTTTTGGCAGAGAAAAATAAGATGTGTAAATAATGAGAGATGCAAATTGTAGATACATTAGATAAACGTATGAGGTCATTGAAATTTTTAATTGACACCGTGTTTGTTACAAATGATAGAAGATGTGTACCTCTTGTCTTTGGTTTGCTAAACCTAAAACGTTTATTGTTGATGGCAGCTGTTATTTAATAGTCCGTTTCTATGCTTGTTGAATGTTTTATTTGTAGCAGTTCAGTGTTTCTTTTGTTCCGTTGTCTTTCTCTTATAACTGACGTGTTCCCACGATTTTGGTTTATGACCTGAACTTGTTTCAGTTAACTCGATTCATTAAGCCGTATGTTACTGTTGCTTTAATTTATTAGTAATGTGTCTTCTCATATCTGGAAACTTACTATAATTGTAGAAAGAACGCGTACAAGTTAAGGAAACATGAATCATTAAACGGCTATTACCAAACAAGAAAAACAAATGCTATAATACTTTTCTTGAAAGAAATTTAGCAATTTCATTTATCATCTTTGAGTTGATTAGTCATTTACAACCCAATTTGTTTTAATCGCAGTTTCTAATTTTCCTGAATAAGGAAAATTTGATACGGAAAACAATGAAACTCGGTATTTGATAGTACATTGACAATGATAAGACCAAAAGCAAAATGAACAGGATATCTAGCGAGTGGTTAAATATGCCTAAAATTAGCACACAAAAAGGTTATTTTCTAGCTTTGACCGTAACTCGAATGCTGTTTGCTGCAGTCTGACTTCCTAAGTTGTGACTTCATTAACTACATAGACAGTGGTAAGATTAGTTTGCAAGTTTTATTCAATATTGATGAATTAACGATCTGAAAACACAAATTAACTATAATCATTACTGACAAAATTAGTACCGAAACAGTACTGGAAAAAATCTGCACTGAATTTATATAGATTTAGATTCATTTGTTATACTTAAATCAAAGAAAGTATACCATTTTAAGTTTTTAGTCATGTGAACAAAACTGATGTAAGCGGGTAGAAATGTACAAAAAACGTAGGCACATTCTTGGTAGTGTATAAAACTGAATACGGCAGCAACATTTGCTGGTGAAATGCTGACGAGAAAAAAACCGGAGTATTAGTGACAGATCAGTAATTATTATAAATCATCAGGCCTTAACAATTGATAGAAAGAATAGCTGTTGAAATATTTAATTTTCCAAGATTTATATATATTATATTGTGTAATATAAAAAAAAAAGAAGGTGTGATATGATTGCCAATCAGACAACTCTCCACAAGACAACATATGACATAGAAATAAACAATTATAGGTCACCATACATCCTTTAACAATGAGAAAAGCCCATATCCATAGTCAGTTATACATTATAGAAGGCCCCGAAATGACAAATGTAAAAAATTCAAACGAGAAAACTAACGTCCTAATTTATGCATAAATTTTTTTTTTTAAATGTAGCGCAGCGCATCAACAAACGAAAACCACTGAATTACAGGCTCCTGACTTGGGACAGGCACATCCATACAGAATGTAGCGAGGTTAAACAGGTTAGCGGGATCGTAATTCTTAGTTATATTTTCGACAATACAAGTATTCATAGGTCTGTACGTTGTAGTATTTGTCGCACCGTTATTCTATTTTATTATGCAATTTATTCTCTTATGTGATGTTGAAGTTTCTTTACTTATTAGAACCAGAAAGTTATGCATGCAATTTTGAACAGGACTTCTGCAAATGGCTGCCAGGAAATTGGACACGAAGAAATCATGCAGCCGGTAAGGATTTACAATTTGCTACGTCACTATATTTATGAAATGGGAAAGAGTGGTCTCTTGAATTTTTGGCGACTTGGAACCATTGCAGTAAATCATAATATGCCTTTTCATACCATTTTGAAATGTTTACAACTTTTCCAATACAGTAATAATTCTCAACCAAGGATACATGTAAGAGAACATGAATATCAAGCTAACATATTTTTAAGACTAATTTCACCAATAAAGAAATCCGGATTGAACAAAAACGCTTTAAAACGACAACAAATATATTTATATTTAAGAGTTTGTTCTTTTTTTTCAATTTAAAATATATTGTTACGATCCCTTATGAAATCACCTCATGGCGATTATAAAGTTAACAACAATATTGAAACATATGAGCATATCATTCTGAATTACGTCGTATATGTACCATGTGCACGTTTGTCACAAAATATGTCTTAGTGGTATTGCAACCCCAACTATTAAGAGTCGTAAACTACCGCTCATAGAAAATAACGGCAGATAATAAACATGCTCAAATTATTAATTTCAATTTTCCTTCGGCTATGTCGTATATTATTGCATTGACAAAGCGCCATTTATGAAAGCTATGTGTACAATATGTAAAAAGAAAGACATGGACAGTGAATAAGTTTCGTATACATTTAATTTTGTGAAAACAAATTTCAAGAAAAAGCATTATGAAAATATGCTAAAAGATATAGTGGAGGTGAGTTTTTAGTTTGATTTGTTACCTATTAAGAAAATGAAATTTCCCAAATTTTGATTAAAACGGCGGAAGAAATACATTTCTTTTCACATATAGTTTGGGTTAGCACGTATTTATCATCAGAGCTGGGAATTGAAATAATCAAGTCTTAGAATATATCATAATTAATTATATATAATATGGAAGGACATGTTTTTTTTTTAATTTATTTTAAAATATCACTGCATTTTATATATACAGTTGTTTGAAGATAATAGAATGGCCATACCCAAATAAAACACGTTGTATCTGATTTAGAATAATTACAGTGACTTCTCTTTGCATGCAGTTTTTTGTTATTGAGAGCAGTTACTGTTATCATTTTAAGGAAACAATTTCTATGAACATAACCCATGGTATTACAATCAAAATCCAACCAATAACTTTAGAATATTTGCGTTTATATCAAATTAATAACTTATATAAATTCCAATTTTTATAAGTATACCTCGTATAATTAATGTCTGTAATTGCTATTCTTAAACTATTTTGTTAAATTTTTAATGTATTTAAAAACAAAAAAACAGATATACAAATAAAATGATTTACGGGAGAATTCAATGTAAACAGTGCGAGTATATCAAACATTGTATTTGTCATCGCATTAATGCTCCAATATGTTGAGCTGCTCTTATTTTTCATTAAGGTTCAGGTTATCACATTGGTATAGATGGCTTTGGGGGCAACATCGAAAGACATGCTGAACTGTCTACTGGAGTTATAGTGTCCAATGGATCGAAATGTATATCCTTTTTGTATAACATGGAAAGTTCAAGTGGTGTACCGGTTTCGAAACTTGAATTATTGCAAACAAAGGAACAGGGTAAAAGTAGTTTACTAAAAGAATATATAAATAGTACAGAAGCAAAATGGATTCGAGAAACACTGGATCTGCCAGGAAGCTTGCCTTATAGAATTATTTTTCGTGGAACAGTTTTTGGACACTGGGAGAATCACATTGGACTTGATGACATTGATATACTTCCTGAAAGTTGCAGTGGTTAGTGTAGTAATTTTATTCGATATTTATTATATGCATTTAAAAAGTATTTAAAAACCAATTAGTAATCTTATTTGCAAAATTTCGTTCAAAGAAAATAAAATTATATTTCAAAAGTTTACATTTACATTTGTTAGAAATTATTGGTAGATGTGCGAATATATGTATTATATTTTTTCGGTTGTACATTTCAAACGTTGGTTGAACTAACATGTATTAAGGTATAATTAGATATAATTATTGTTTCTAAGAAAAATAACAAGAACATACATATTTATGCATAATTGTCTTGTCGTTTGCACATTTTGAATTACAATTGAAAATATTATAACAATATATAACTACAAGGAGAATTTATAGAAAGGAAAGTTCCTTATCGAAGGGCAAAATCAAAATCTCAAATACACCATACGAATGGAAAACAACTGTCGTAATGCTGACTTGATACAGGCATTTCCCTATGTAGAAAGTCAGACATATGTTGTTGTCTCTCCTGCAACGAATGTCACGGAATCCAAGGAATGAGGATGTTCATCCTGCTGCTATGGCATCGACGAAGTCTTTAAATACTTTTAAATAATTGTATTTTGGACGAGCTGAATCGATCGGCAGCTTGTAAATTGTCCCTCTGATCTTATCGCTTAATACTTTTAAGATCATGGACAGAACTCGATGCGCGAAAGTATTAAGCAGTAACGTCACAAATCAGTGCAGCAACGT
Organism: Mytilus edulis; assembly: GCA_019925275.1. NCBI lineage: Eukaryota > Metazoa > Mollusca > Bivalvia > Mytilida > Mytilidae > Mytilus > Mytilus edulis. The sequence goes on from CM034356.1 coordinate 59,231,747, forward strand.
TGCGTTCTCAAATCCTTCTGAGTCAACTTTTCAATGAAATGCACGCGACTTCATTCATACATTCGTACAACTTTCCAAACATCAAGTACGCGTAAACTTAGTTGTATTTACATTTTAATTTTACTTCATATTCGTAGCCAAAAAGTTATACTGTTTTGACAAATTGCCCCCAAAAAAACACCAGTACTATGGCACGTATTTCAATAATTTGGCGACTATTTTGAACGCATCTATCCCATCGAACTAGAGATAAAGGATACAACAGATAAGTCGGCCTCATGTCTTGACTTAAATCTACGAATTGACAATTAGGGTGGGTTGAAAAGAAAACTTTACGACAAAAGAGATGATTTCAGCTTTCCAATTGTGAACTTTCTATTTCTAAGTAGCAAAATTCCAGCAGCACCTGCATACGGGGTATATATCTTATCTCCCAATTGAAACGATATCCCCGTGCTTACATTTACTACCATCCTTTTCTTGATAGAGGGTTGCTGATCACAAGGAAGCTATTTAAACCAAGAGTTCCAAATGATGAAGTTGAAATCACCCCTTCGTAAATTTTAAGGACGCCATCACGAGTTGGTTGGAATAACCGTTTCACAAATGATATCGGATATGTTCTACTCGTCGTTACCCTTCCCTTTCATGAATGTTACCTACCGAATTATAATATTTTCCGGATTTGTCATAAAATGAGCAACACTACGAGTTCCACATGTGAAGCAGGATTTGCTTACCTTTCCTGAGCACCTGAGATCACTCCTAGTTTTTGATGGGTTTTGTGTTGATTATTCTGTAGTTTTCTATGTTGTGTCATATGCACTATCGTAATTGTTTGTCTGTTTTATTTTTAGCCATGGAGTCGATTTATGAGTTTGACTGTCCTGGTATCTTTCGTCCCTCTTTTGTAGTTCTGACTTCATTGACATAGCGGGCTCGCTTGATATTCTTGCTGATGCATAAATGACACTAAAATGAACTGTCATCCAAAAGAAAATATTAACATAACCATTTGCCTAATATGAAAGCAAAATAATAAAATACTTTATCCAGGATAAATATGTTAAGCAGGATATTAAAATCAAGTGAAAGCTACCCAACTGGGTCTATTAGAATCAATTGTAACCAGGGTTTCCGCTGGCGGTCGCCATTTTCGCAATTTGCGAAAAAATAATAATTGTGGCGATAAAAATTCATCATTTGCGAAAGAATTTGGCGAAAGAAATATATATAACGATTTATTTTCCTCCATCTTGTTTATTTACTTTTTTTCGAGTTTCTCGGACTTTACCGGATCAGACAATACTCGGAATTTACCTTGACCTCATTAAGATTTGGACAGAAAATCAATAATCAGCTGATTGCATTTTATAGCTATCGACAACAAAGGACTAATTAATAAAGGTGTTGATTGAATTGTTTGAGACACGTGCTCTGCCCATATGGGAACCATTAGTAGTTTCCATTGGAAACTATCAGACCTATCATTTGAAGTCTGAGAGTTCTTGCTGTTCTCCTAATGGTTCGGTAGTTTCTTTCCGAGATCCTATTCAGTAGGATTTTCGGCTTTCCTCTACCTTGATACAGCAGGGCATTTGGTAGTGTCGGTTTTGATAGATTTTGTCCTAACCGATTCCTCGTTATTACCTTAGACGTATTTTGCCAAGGCATTTGTGGGGCATCCGGGGTGACCCTCTCCCATTCAAAACACACAGATATTAAAAAAAGGATATTTGATACATAGAAAAAATACACTTTTTATACTTTGAGGACTGAGCGAATCAGGTGAGTGTGTGAGTTCGTATGTTTTATTTGATTGCATTGTATTTATGTTTTGGGAAGGTTAACTTTCTGGTAATAAGACCCGTCACGGCCTGGCTGGGGAATTGGGTAGGCAAATGCTCACATTAATCTGTACCGATACAGGCTCCAAATGTCCTCCTTTATACGCCATAACTATGGTGGTGCTCCTATTTAAAGGAGGCTCATACGGAGACAAGAAGAAGAAGTTTGACAAAATGATATGGTTAAATGGCTTCCACTAAATGTCACATACAGAATTTATTTACCACTTTGTGACGAGAAAAGAAAGCTGTTGTTGTGACGAAAATTGTTCAAAACCAAGAAAAATCTCCGATTTAAAACTTTAATTATCCATTTACTTAATATAAGTAATTTATTAGGGAGACTACTTTAACGTCGTTTGAGTGACAGACGTCACGGTTTCAAGCATAGTTATACGTATCAACTTTTTCATTTATGATGGTCAAGAAAAGAAAACTGTCGTTATGAAGAAGTACATCCAAAAGGTTGGGAACAAACCCTCGAATGAGAGTAATCCTTCAACGTAATGACTTCACATGAAATAAGGGATTAATTTCATGTGATAAAAGCTTTTGTTTTGTTGTAAAAACCACTTCTTAGTACAAAAGGGCGAAATCATCTTATTTAAGGGAAGGAGGGAAAGGGGGAGGGTAGAAAAAAGGTAAATTTTAAACGAAAAATGTATTTATGTTACTTGGCGAAAAAAATAATAAAGTGGCGAAAAATATATTGTTTTGGCGAAAGAGGTGGCGAAAAAAATAATTGACCCAGGGGAAACCCTGATTGTAACACAAAAGAAAGTTTCCATAAACATATGCAAAATGTTTCATTTCAGGGGGAAATATTTCAGAGGAAAATATGCCAGGGAAATATATTTCAGAGAATCGATTATTTCAAGAACACTGTTTGGACTTTGATGACAATTTCACTATAGATGGCTGTCAATTTTTGGATCTCGACACAAGCAAGCTTCAATTAGTTTTTGAACCAGCTGTCGAAACTTCAAATATGGAATGCCAAGGAATAGAAAACAAGACTAAGAACAATTTGTTTAGTCGGTGTGAGGAAGGTGCATTTTCAGGATGCGATGTCAATCAATACGCCATAATTAGCTTTGACATGGCTAAGGAACAAGAATGCATTAAATATAATAAGGATATTGTTCTAGAATATTCTTGTACAGGTTAGCGAATAATGTATACAATGTCTTTTAACAATTCCTTATACAATTAAAAAGTAAAACCTCAATTGTGTTTATGTGCTCGCGATATCTATATATTTTTGAACCTTATCTTTTTGGTTTTGGGTAGTTGTTGGTCACTTTTTTTTATATGTTTGAGGTTTTGATTTTGTCTTTTGATTAGGGACTTTACGTATTGAATTTTCATGTCCTAATTTTCTACATACTATTAGTTTAAATTCAGTTGTGTGGTTTCAGATGAGTTGCGATTAAAAACAGCTGTAGTATTATACTTATACCTAAATGATAAGTTCTATTTTCCAAAGTTTAATGAAATTTTGTTGCGTATTTCAAAGGTGTAAAGTTAACACGAACAGCAATGACAGACGGACTGATTGAAAGACCGGTTAACTGATGCATGGACGGGTCGACCTAACACAGTATTCCATATGCAAGTTTGTTGCAAGATGTAAAAAATGATAAACCATGAACACTTATAGATAAAGACAAAGAAGCAATTGCTCTTCATAAAACATTATATTACAGCGTATAATAGTCAGTATTGGATTATTTGCCGACATTTCGACCACTTCAAGTCGTTTAACAACCTTAACTGTAGATTGAAATACTACTGCTACTGCTATAAAAAAGATGATATCGATGGAAGACAGGAAAATGTATAATAATAAATATCAACCGTTACATGAATTGAATCAAATGAAGTTATTGCTTAATAAAATTAATCTAGGATAGTTAATATATATTCAATCTGTTTATTTGTTGTCTGTCGGCATATGCATGCATGTATAAAATGCTGACACTACCCTATACATTTATGTCAAACCAACAGTTTTCAAACATTTGTGTTCATTTAAATCTGATATGGTTTCGTATTTATTGTAGAATTACCATCAATAAATGAGTACAGTACTGTCCCATATAACAAGGAGGAAACAATGGGTGAGTATCAATTAGACATAAATGTCAACTCATTGATTTCTTTGATACAAGGGATTAAATTGTGCATGTCAAACGTGTGTTTTGTTCACAAAAGATCAATCAGTGACGTAGTAATAGTGACACGGGCAATAGATCATTTAATATAATTAGTTTTTTTAATATTGTACTGACATTCGCCTTCATCCAAATACCACAAAACTGTGTATATGATATTTCTTGTTACCAAAAAATTGTAACCAAATATCATTTATGATCACATTGCATGTTCTATTTTTCTCAATATTGTATATTCATAAATAAATGAAAATTACACCTTTTAAAAAGCGGTTCTCCGGATTTGCTTATAACCGTAACGCTCAAACCCTCAATTTGTAAGCCAAAGATGAAAATATGTTAATCGTTCGATTCTAAATTTTAAGATAAACATATAACAATGTATAAGAATAAGTAAGGTAACATATATTGCATACATGATAAGACATACTTTTATACATTTACGTTTTTTACAGACATGACAGGTGTGGCCGTGGCCATTGTTGCTTGTGTTGGATTAATTATTGCCTGTCTAATTATTACTGGTATATTCGTGTTTAAACGGTAAACGAAATATTTTAAAGCAGCCTTTTCTTTTATCAAAACAATTGATATATTTTAACAATGCTTCGAGTATATTACGATGAACTACATTAAGGGCAATTAACCTTAAAACACGAGGCTTCACTTGAAGGATTTTTTAAAAGTTAATCCGTCGAAACAAAATTATAAAATTTCGTATCGCACGGGTAGAGTTGGTGAATTTTGTTTGGACGATACATTCTAAAAGGTGATACTTTTGTGCACATGCAATTTAATATGGACATTACAAAATTGAATTTCATGCTGTTTAATCATTCACCAATGTAGAACAAAAATTAGGATACAAGAAACTTAAACAGTTAACACCTGAAACATGAAACACAAAGACATGGTGAATTCACCATCATAATACATAAAATCATAATTCATGATATCTTAAAGTCTGTACAAGTCCAAATATAACGATTTATGACGTGCAAAGACTTTTATTTTAGTTTTTAAGTTGTACTGCATTGTTTATTTGATCCGAGCAAATAGTTATATGCATAAGACCTCAATAAAATACGAAATTCATTGCGTAGTTTCCTGAAATGTAACAGACATGTACCGCATCCCTTTTTTCATATACATTTAACTATGTGCTGGGTTAAAATAAACAATGTTTTGAGGTACTTAATCGTCATAACTTTTGACGTTATACAACACTTTTGGACAGTTAATCGTTTGTGTTGTAAATTCAATAAATTACAGAGTAAAAGTTATTTTTTCATGAATACAACCAAACGTCCATTAACGAGCTGACATCAGATTCGGTAATGTCTATGATTTTTTAACTTAAACTTTGTGAGCTCTTCAGAATATATATATTCACCCACGAAATAATGGACACAACTGAGTCTAACAGACAAGACGGGTCATTTAGACACGCTATCCGATAGTAAGATATTCGTTCTTACACAACCTTTTAAGACGTATATCAAATGTATAAGCGAATTTGTATATTCAGCGTCAGTCTTTAATTGATCGTTATGGAATATTTGTATCACAAATAATTACGGATCTGTTCCAAACTACATTTTCGCAATTCCATGCTCTTTTTCTCGATTGTCTATTCTGGGAATACGATTTATCAATAACATAAGAATTTCTAATGGAGGATGCAACCTGCGTATCCTCCCTGTGCACGTGATCATTTAAGTCCCTGATAATTCCACTAAGTTAGAATTATCACTCGTTTGTTTTCTGAGTAATGTTTTATCGAAATGTTCGTCTTTATGTAATTTTATTTCTTGACCATATGATGTTGTTGCTTTTTCTTCAATTCGTTAGGTATGGTTTTTCTGTTTTATTTCTTCTGTCGGCTTTTGTGAAATTATATGGCGTCACCACTAAAATATATTTGGCCTTTTAACAGCGTACAAACAAAAACATGAATTAATTTATTGTTTATCATTTATTTACAGAAAAGCAGAGAAACAAAGAACACTCAACATTGATAAAACAAATAGCAAAACAGGCTTTATGAATATCAATAAAACAAAAGAAGTACAGAGTACATCACAAAGAGATGTTTCAATGGTTGTTCATGAATATATAGACATCGATTTGAGTAAAGAAACTTGTTCTGATCAAACGAAACATAAGGAAGACATATTTGAATATGAACTAGCAAAGCCTCTAACGTCTGACACCAGTGGTGCTTTTCGATACGATCTGGCAAAACCACTGAGTACCGTTGTCAAAGATGGTCGCTCTACCGACTTTAGTGAATTTAATTCGCCAAAAGATTGTTCTGAGTATGTTACAACTAAAATGAACGATTCCACAAAACATAACGGTTACAACGAGAGAGAAAACATTGTTGTTTATAGTCGAACATTTGACGGTGTATATGATGTTGCAAGCAGCGGACAACGAAATGTTACAAGCGATAATACATATGAGCATTGCGCTTTTCAAGACAAACAGTGATAATAATAAGCAAAGATATGTTACGTTCTGTATATGGAGAAAATCTCAAAACGAATGGCATTAAAACAGACAATGTGTCTAAGTGTTGTTTCTAGGCATTGAAGCTGACGTTATTGGTCTAATTACCGTATAATAACTGAGCAAATGACAAAAAGAGACAACAAAGGTTATATTTTGTAGCTAATTTAAGATGTAATACCAATTTTTCTGTTTACATTTCACCTACACTCACAGGGAATACAGTTTACTACAGACTCACAGTAGTAAGATAAAGTAAAAATACATTTGTTTGTACTTTGATAATTTATACAACACGGCAATTAGAAAAGGGAGCTCATAATTTTTTTAATATCATTTCCTGATTGCTTTGTTATTACAGTTATTATGATTTCATATGAAAATAAAGAGATGTGATATGACTGCCAATGAGACAATTGCCCCTCAGAGTTCAAATGACGTAGATATTAGGAATTAAGGATATTGTACGACTTTCAAAAGGAAACAAGATCAACTTTTAATTGTAGTAAGCAATTAAATATATAGACATATCTCTGTGTTTGTTATATATTATAGTAAAAGGCCAGGGAGTCAAAAAAGGCCTCGAGACAGGGACAGCAGCAAAAACAAGACAAATGCAAAACAATTCAAAACTTTCAACCAAAGACGTATAGCTGAGGGAAACTTTCCTCCAACTTATTCCAGTCCTGTTTCATTTGGTATTTGCCCCCTTGCCTTGATCCGACGCTGTATTATTTGTTATAAACTGCACATGCATCTTTAATGACAATATAATTATTTGATTACTTTCAACTCATGGTCTCAACTCTTTAAGCAATGCATGCCGTAGTTTTTTTTAAGTCCTTTTAAATTTTGAGCAAAACGCTCTTCAACTGTTTCGGTTCAAGTACATTCTTGGCTTTCAAATATTCGACTTTCGACTTTTCTGATGAAATAAGTCCAAAAAAGCGCTTCGGACGCATGAAACTTAAAACATGTTGTTTTCTTTTTTTTAAAGATAAAAAAAAAAAAAAACACAATGTGTATACAACATGTACAATATACGTTCACTTTCTGTATAGTAAGGTAAATATATACCATGGGTGTCATTCGGTATATCGAGAAAAGATATCGTGAAAGAACACATAACGGTGACCAAGCATTGTGATTGGATCGCGAACGATTTGATATCGGATCGTGAATGCAAATAAGTGTAACCCGACATCAAAACATGTGAAAAATGTGCTGTATATTCGAAAAGTGGAACAACTCAGAAAGAAATAATATGTCTGTCAAAATAATTCAACTTCCTCGGGCATACTGTGCGCTACTTCAATGAGAAAATACAGTACTTAGAAAAATCCACAAAGGTCGATCTACGACCCAACGAGAAAATTAAGAAAACATACGTTTTGTAGCTATAGTTTGAAACTTAGTTGTACTACTTGGAAAAATATTATATTTGAAAAAAAAAGTATAATTTTGTTCATTTTTACACAGCATTGATCGAGAAAATCAGGCAAGGCATTATTTTGATCGTGAAAGACCAGGCGTGACCGGACTAAATGATCAGATAACAACATTCCTCTTACAAAGTGATATATTTGTAATTGGTAGAAGCGTGTACTTCCTTATAACGGGCGTAAATTAATGCTAGTTTTGTGTTTTATATATTATATATACACGTATGTATATTTAATATATATCCGTATTCACAAACAACATATACAAGATCCAACTACAAGATGTGAGCGAACATTTTGAAACATGCAGTAGTGGAAAATGTATCGTATTTCCGTTCTATAAAATGAACGAATCTAATCAATATGAAAGAGAGAAAGCACATTTTATACATGTCTTTCGACTAAAATTGAACGGATCTACGTAAACACTTTGATTCATTTCGCCTTACCATTATTGTAACGTAAAAAACGTTACCAACGGTAGTATCGTCAATTTAAATTTTAATATATATGTAGTTTAAATACGTGTATATAGACCCATGAAAAGACCAGTTTTCATTTAACAGTCAGTGCTAAAAAGTAATCTAAAAGAGAGCAAATGGTTAAAAATAGTAAATATCATCGTATTTATTATGCAGAATGCATACACGAGTAAGTGCAGCGAGAGGGGTCCGGATGTCTTCCCCTGCACCAGTAACAAGATCACGACGGTCGATAGCGTCGATTTAAGCGGTCTAAAAATTATTGTACTGTGTTAACATTTCAATGTCACAAAAAAGTACAGCCAAGTTTAAACACAAAACAAGACCAGAACTAACAGATTTGACATTTATCAGCCGGTAAGCATATTAAAACAGCATAGAAATATAGCAATGAGGTCTAAAAACAGTTTTACTGAGTCTACTCTGAGTGTACCCGTTTATTACAGTTAGGAACTACATGAAATATGTTATAAAAATTTAATTCACATAGCTATATCAATGATAATTATCACCTTCTTACCTTGATTAAGAAAAAAGAGAACTGGCAGGTATAATACGTTTTTCTGCAATCTGAAACCTTATAAAACATCAACAAAAAAAAAACCAAAACAATAAAAAAAAACACATACTAAAATATGTGAATTAAGATTGTTTGGTTTAATGTTGTCCCTTAAAACAAAAAGTTTTATACACTAAACCATATAACGCTTTGAGACCACAATATTGTCAAAAATGATTAAAACAAAACTTGCGTTTCAGATTAAGAAAGGGTCCATGAAACAATATATATGTACGATTTTGCTCCGAAGAGGAATATTATTCCGTTTTGAAGCTGTTATTCTTCTCTTCAGAATTCTATTCCGTGTCGAAGCTGTTATTCCTCTCTCGCGATTCTATTTCGTTTTGAAGCTGTTATTTGCTATTTATTCTTACTTAGATTTTAAACTGTTTTATTTTAAGATACCAAATATGATATCTTAATCAATTATAAAATAACAGTTAAGTCATCTCTAATCGTAGGAGACGTTTGTTACCATGACGAAGAACATTGACATGTCCCAGACAGCATTTTTGACATGACCTCCTGAACCCAGATTAAAACTTGGTTGAGAAAAACTTTGTAATTTCTTTTACACATGCCTGTACCAAATCGAAAATAATACTTGTTCAATTTTTTAACATGCTACATGATTTTCCACATAACAATTCTATTTTAAAGAATAATGAACTACTTTGATGGTTACTGAATTTTTTGTTTTCTTCCTTAACGAATGATGTTTTCCTGTTTATCTATTCCTGTTCATTGTAAATTTGTGAAACCAAAATTTGTATCACAGTAAATCGTATTTAAGGAAAAAGGTGTCATACAGGTGATTTAGTTTTCCTGGTAATTCAGTTGACTAAGTAAAAAAGAAATTCACAAAAATACTGAACTTAGAGGAAAATCAAGTCGGAAAGTCCATAGTCATAAGTACGCTTTGCTATAAAATGTGCCGGATTTTCTTTTTCTTTACAGGGATAACATATTTTATGAAAACGATTACAAAAGCAGGTAAGTCGAACACCTTCTGAATTCTACAATCATATATTACCTCCTACGCAATATGTTTTTTGTTGTCTTCTTCAAATTATCATGCACCTATTTTATTTGTTTCTAAAGGTAGAGAACAAAAAACAACACTACTTATATCACGACTTACTTTTCATTTATTCAAATCGCGCTACTTCTTTTTGTTATCTAAGAGTCTCGGGTGCAGAAATTTAATTTCACACGATGCAATGATAGAACTTGCATATTTTGTGAACCATTCATTTTAGAATGAGTCTCAGGTCTCAGGTCGAGAATAAAACTACACAAGCCAGACTGACAAATATACACTTGTATGATGTGAATTAAAAAATCGCTATCTTTTCCATTCATTCAAGCAATAATTGACAATGACACGAACAAGGTTCATGAATCATATAATACGCACATTGTTTCCTTTAGTGTGGTGACGATAAAACCGCTTTAAATTACATTTTGTTTTGTACTAACTAAAACACAGGGAAGAAATAAAACATTAGACTTTAAAGGGTCTATACAATTATAATTCATTTTACACATATTATATTTTAATTAATAAAGGCTGCTTTATGAGTTTGACTGTCCCTCTGGTATCTTTCGTCCCTCATTTATATTCGTATCTTATATAATTCAACAATTTTCTATTTTGAATTGACAGTTGTTAAGGTCTCTGCATTGATGACAAGCCGTTCTTTTGTATTGAAAAACTAAATTAGACATCCACGTATTCAAATGCGCGTTAACATACATTATATACACATGTTTATAATTGCGTCATCCACTTCATCTCAACATTGATGGCTAGTTGTTCCATTGGTAATCATACCACAGCTCCTTATTTTTATATCGTCAAATTAAAAAAAAAATCCAGTCCGTATCGTCTAGTTTTAAGTCACATTTCAGTTACAATTGCAGTAATATGAAACGATTTTTCAAAAAAAATAAAATTAAGGAAATTATTGGTTTAATAACTTCCTTAACTATATTTTAACATTTAAATTATAAGAAATTCGTTTTAGTGGTAATAAATGTATTAAATTATGTCCTCTGTGCACGTTTTCTACCTTTCTTACGGATACATAACGTATTTTCGACAAACAATATTTCGTTCCAAGATAATTGATAGAAAATGTTCAGTTTTTAGTGTCGAATTTGCCGATCGTTAGCTATTAATAAAGAATCATCACCAATTCATGGAGCACATGTAAAAAAAAAATCTGAAAAAAGAGAGCGATATTCATTTGTTTTTTTTTATGTTTTCCATGCACTTATATGTGTTAATTTAGCCTTGTCATCACCGTTTTTAAATGATTTGGTTTGTTAGAAAAACAATTCTGAATCGATAAATACATGTATTATCTTATTTCCCCGTTTGAATACTTTTTATTTCATTGCGGGATTTTCTTTTAACTTGTACAGGGCGGTTGCCAAATTTTTAACAAACGATTGCATGGTTAATCAAACTGCATACTGTAAAGATGTAGGCTTATTAGAGTACGGGAAGACAATGTTTTACCATTTGTACATTTCTAGGGATTGGAATAAGATAAAGAATTCTCTTGTATGAGAAAGTCTATCTACCCCTTTTTAAAATTATTGAAGCGTATCCATTTACGTACTATATGAAACATATGAAACTTTTTAGTGTTGAATTTCAAGTATTATTGTCTTTAAGAAAGCTGTTGTTTGTAATTATTGCCTGACCTTTAGACCGGACCTATCCTATTTCATAACATTTTGAAACTTATATAGTATTGACATGTTTATACCCGAATCGATGTACGGAGTGATTTTTTTTCACCACCCTAACCTCAACTCTCAATATTTCCACCAGAATCATAAAAAGTAATGACAGTTTTCAATTCAATATGTTATTAGACATTTTCAACATCTCTCGACACCGACTAATGACACCTACAGTTTACAGGTAAAATGGATAGGTCGTCTCAAAGACAAGAACCATCATGATTACCAATACGTAACATATTGGATTGGCGGTTATATACTGTCTTGACTATATAGCTTCAGAATATATATCAACCAAATAAATAAATAAATATTTGTCTCTGTCATATAATATTTTAATTTTGTATTTACACGACATTTCATGTTGAATTGATTAAAACAAATACAGCAACCATTCTGCATCCTGATCCGCTTTCTCTTCAATTTTATGATTATGTGAGTCCTTTACCAAATATTTGCCGCATGCAAGTAACGATTAATTTGTTGGTGTAAAAGCTTTTATGAAATTTTCCAAAATTCATAAAAACTTATTACTGGACTGTCCGTACGTCCGTATCACACTTATGAACACGACCAAATTGGTATTTTTCAACCGATCTTCACCTTAGTTGATGTACATATTCAATTTCTGGAGGGATAATCACATATTGATTTTGTAGGTCTAAGGAACTTGAAAATATCACATCTAATTTTTTTTTTATCAACGGCGGACTTCTCCGCTTCAAGATATTTTGTTAGAGTTGATGTTTTTCATGAGTAAATTTTGAAGAAAAAAAATATAATTGACTTCTCGTTTTAATGTTACAACATCTTAAGCAGTGCATTTTTTTACATACCTGTTTGTGGAATTTATATTTCAAATTGTTAGTTAATACTTAGAGCTTGTTGACATTGCAAAATCAATATGGACAGTGCTAAGCAGGGGTTTAGAGATCGGCGGCTGATGTCCCGAGAACAACATACCTTGTCCCTTCGTCATAGTGTCCTTCCCCCGTTCCTGAAAATGACCTTTGGGTTTCTTACAAGAAGTTGATCAAATTTCGTTTATTTTATCTATACACTGTCATTGCTATATTTTGTTTTGTTTTCATCGGGTCAGAATTTATTTCTCTTTATCAAATTTCCGGAACAAAGTTTTGTTCCTTATTCAAGTTTTTTCGTACTGAAGAAGAATTTTTTTGTATCTCATCTATGACCATACATAAGATAGGTTTTGAATCAAAATAGGGAGAAATAATCCGCTGCATTTCCCGGGGGACTGTGTTCTCCTTAGAGACAAAGTTTATCCAAATCGTCATCCTTTAGTTACACCATTTACAACACCTCAAATTAATCGTAAGCCATAACATTTGAGAGAAAGAGCAGAAAATTTAATCGCGTGATTGGTGAATACAGAATTCAAGTGGAACACCAAATTGGTGAATTGAAAATACACAAAGTATTCAGTACATTATGGAGGCACGCAAGGCCAAAACTAACAGACATTGTGGAAACATGTGCCGCCCTTGTCAACAGACATAAAACATTGTTTAATTAAATATCAACTACAATTAATCATGCTTTGTTCTTTTCATTTTCCAAATTCCACCAGGACAGCTAGAAGCTCAACGTCTAAAAAGATGAAATGTGACTTAAAGTCCATCATTTTCTTTATAATAAATTAAAAAAAATCCATGTTATTTGGACTCTGTAGGAAAGTTCTATCATTGTCAATGAAAGCAATAAAATCAATAATGATTTAATTTTTTTTAATTTTTGAGACGACCCCTCATATTTTACCTGTCGTAGTCGTTCTCAACTGTAGGTGTCGATAGATGTTGAAAAGGTCTAATAGTGTCACTCTCTTTGCAATGACTCTAGGAGGGGTCTGTGGGCGGCCTGTTTCAAAATTTCTGTCCCTATCCAATCTACTCAATGTTCTCATTTTAGTCGAACATTACACAACCTCCCCCCGGACGGCCTTTCTTACAGGACCTACCTATAGTATGTATTGTTAGTTTGTTTCGTCCTAAACATGCATGAACTATAAGCTACTTGTCAATTCAATGCGCATTTAACAATGTAAATGCAGAGGACGGTAATTTCAACTGTTACAGCTTTAATCGTGTTTTTTTTAACAATAACCTTAATTTTAACAGATGCAGATGTAATGGTTCTACATGCTGACTCTTAGATTTTAACCTGGCTACTGAATGCAAACTACATTCCATATACTTTATTAGGGTCTTTAAATAAAATCAAATCAAAGAGGAAATAAAATTTAGAATTAAAATTATTATTTATTAATAATGAAATTAAAAGCAAGTCGAACTCGATTTAAGAACACTGAAAGCATTACCTTCCTACTTTGAAATAGTGTACCGCTCATAGTGTTGTCAACGCGCTACACTTCGATTAAACCAATCAGATATGTTGTTTCATTGCGTTTATTCATTAGAATATTTATAAGGTATTGAGGAAATGTTATAAAAAAAATCTGAAAAGGAGGATTAAACATTCTTATTGCTATGAATGGAAGGTAATTTTATGTCATTTACACGTTAAAAGCCGGCGGTGACGTTATTTTCGGTATTGGTTTTAATTTCGAAAAGCAGAACTTTTCTTGACCTTAAATCTTCATTAATGGTTCAATTTGATATAGAACAAATATTTATCTTTCGCACAGTGTAACGTACCAGAAGGTCGCATTAACTGTTTATGAAATAATAACTCAGAACATTCCCTGTAATCTTTTAGGAATATGCAAATTGTAACATTGTTTGGGAATGATTATATTTCGTCTCGTACCTGCGATTCCAACATCACCTATCCATATCACTCAACATACAATAAGGACCCGTTGGTAATATTTGCCACAGGGCGACAAACATTTCCGATTAATACCCTTAAACAAGATCATTTATTCGCCATCCACAATACGAAATCATTCTTGTATTATGAGTTTTTGTTTTCGTCCCTGAAATAAATTATGTTAGCGGTCTAAAATAGTAAATCAGCTGCTCTGTTTATATCTTCTACATGTTATCAGTTATCTTTAATGGGTAAAAGTAATTTTAAAGTTATCCGTACTAACGTATAAACACTATCAACAGAAATTGTTTTGCGATTATAAATAATAAATGAAACAGAACGGTCACTGGGAAAATATGTCAAGTTAAATCAATCGAACATTTACAGATTTCACTGACATATAAAACAAACATATTTCATTATTCATGTCATTAAATATTCCACTTGCTTACTGAAATATAAGCCCTACACCAAATGGCATATTCCTTATTTGTGACATTTTGACAGTGTGGATTCACATAGTGGTTACTACATGTAGAACAGGAGACGGTTACCTTTCGATGTAACCGATCTCGCTCCGTTTGGAGTTGATGCCATTATTGCGGATAATTGCATATTGTAATACCGGTATGCAACTGGGTCTTCTTATTCAAAACACATTCCATTTCAGTATGTTCCTCGTAGGAACATCAGTCTATTAGATTCGATAACAATACGATCAATTGAACAGGTAACTTTACAGTAAGTTGTCTTATAACAAACTGTTATAAATAAAGACAACTGTAGCTGTAGTATATCGGTGTTCCATAGTCATAATTCAAAATTGAAATCAAGGCAACACACTTAAACCGAGTAAAACACATTAACCATAAGAGGAAAACAACAGAACAACAGGAACTGTGAACTACAGCGAAAGCAAACGCCAACATACATACAAACGGACTTTGTGATATCAACTGCAATTTACCTAACTTGGTACAGGACATTTTCAGAAAAAAAGTTGTGTATTGAACCTGGTTTTATGGCTTACCAAACATCCCGCTAATATGGCAATGTTTACAATACAGCTAAGATGACAACAACACGTAACAAATATACAGTATAATCAAACACAAGAACTCTCAGCACAGAAAAATACATAAGTAAAGAAATTAAAAGGTTTAAAAGTCATGAGTGATCTCTAATTGAAGTGTTCGATACAATATCAATCCCCACAAGAGGGGTATATTCCGTTCATTGCTTTCTGGTCAGATTAACAGGTTAACAGAAGATAAGAGTTATATATACATGTGTGTAAACTAAGCAACGGTATTAATTACAGTAAATCGACATGACTAATGATTTCTCAATTAAAAAAATATTTATAGAAAAACTCCTCCATAATTAAAATATAGACAATTTTTCAACAAGTGAAAGACGCACAAATTAATTCGCGAATGTACGTAGCGCATGAGGAAATTAGAGTTGTTGTTTGGACACGAATTGGATATTTATTAATATTTAATAGTTATTCTTTAATTTTACTATAAGCTATTTAATGGTAATAAGCAGAAATTGCAAGGGACGTTATCTTTTTCTACGCATTCACAATTTGTTCTGATGTAACGTCATCGAAAACGCCTCAACAACACAAATTGTTGTTTGACGTCAGAGGAATTAAATTATCGAGTTTATTTCATATGTGAAGTTATCGGTTTTATTTCACTAGGAAATCACGGTAATTCATTGCACACAATGAAATAATTAATTTTATAAAAAAAAAGCACAATAAATTTATCCAAAATTTTCTAAATGACTTTCTGTCATTAACATATCACACAAAAACACTAACACATTACGCCGACCTCACTTTAAGGATTACTATAATTTAAAAAAAAGTAGCTGTATATCGATATGGAAGTAAGAATTTAATAAGATCACGAATTATACAATCATTTTAAAATAAACGTTCTTAATTGTAATAATTAATGTCTTTTTTTTTTTATCGAACTGTAGAAAGTTTCAACTTGAGATTATGTGAAAATTCTCTACCACGATTAGTTAGCTGTTCAGGAGACAAACACATAAGTTTGACAAAGATAACGTACGGTGAATTTCCTTGTCAGGAAACCAGTAAAATTAAAATATGTCACTCAAATGTGGAAACTTACTTCAATAACCATTGTGTTGGACATAATAATTCTACACTCCCAATCGATCTATTGTCTAATAACAGTTGTCAAAGACCACCGAGACGTTTAAAAGTAGACTTTGAGTGTTCTAGTAAGTATGGTAAAGCTTAAACATACTTTGGCCGAATACTTAACAAAACTATATTTTGTCTTTAAAATTTGATGTAAATGTGTAATGCTTTTGTTATAAGGACTAGAGAAAATTTACATTGATTTTAAATCATAATTACACCTTATATAAGAATGCCAGCTTTTGATTGGCTGATAGCCAGTGTATTTTTCGCATATTCTAACATTTCTTCCTCATTTCAAACGAATCTGACTGTTTTTCACCACTGCCGGTGAATATGCCTCAAATACCATGGTATTTGCCATTTTGGATATTCCTTTTTTACCCTCGCGAGCATTTTCCCGCCATTTTTTTCGGATATGACGTTACATAAAGACAGCGCGAACGCGTATAAGTACATGTATAGTTCCCGCGGTATATTTTATGATAGTACTTGTCCTCAAATAAATATTTTCTTTTCCTAGTACAGAGAGTTTAAATTAAAATTCATTCGGTGTAATTAAACAGATATATCATGTTATGGAGGGGTATTTGAAAAAAATACAAGTCTTGGGACAAAATTTCCCTTGCCTAGCGGCTCGGGAAATTTAAGTCCCTCGACTTGTATTTTTCGCAAATACCCCTCCATAACATGATATATCTGTTCAGAAGTTGTATTGTGGAATATGTAGCGGGTCATATATCAGTTAAATTAATGAAATTTGGAGATAAAGTTGCAGTTATTTGTTGATAAAAAGACCTACGCATGAAATGTGTAACAAAATATTTTTAGATAACAATAAATCCTACGTGTTCACGCAATCCTTTTCATTTCGGCTGAAAGACAATATATAGTGTGTACGTTCTTTGCCAATTCTTATATCTATTAAGGTCATTCATTTTATAAAACGGAAATACTAAAGATTTTCCTATACTGCATGTTTCCAATTATTTGTTCACATCTTGCATTTGTGAGGTCGGGTCTCTAATATGTTTTCTGTGTATACAGAAAACATAAACAAAAATAAAACCGAAAGAGGAAACCTAATTAATTGTATATATTACTGGCAAAGAATGGTAGTTCTAGTTGTGAAAGAGTCTGACAGTGTATGGTAAGACAACATATTAGACATCCCATAATACGAAATGTTTAACTCTGTTTAATTAATTATGAGAAAAGGGGTCTCTATACATAACACCGACATGACTATGTTTTTAAGATTTGTGTTTATCTTTTTTTTTTGCCTAGAGCATCAATGAAGAGAAATTTAATGTCACGTTGGTTAGCTGGTGCAGTATCATTGGTACTGTTAATTGAAATTTATTGTGTATACAGTCATTATAGTACATGTATGTTAGTTTTAATTGAATCGAGTTTGTTTTTTGAGTTTTTAGCATTTTGGTGGTTTGACAAAGATTTTACTGTGAGTACATGTTCGATTTCGTTAGCAGAAGTTAAGTGTTCTAGTTGGTACCATATTCATATTAGAAATGTCAATCCATACAATGCTCATAGTGGATGTGCTAGTTTTGATGGAAGTTCTGCCAAAAAACGTCTTATAAAACTATGCGACGACAAACGCCAGTGTGTGTCAGATACAACTATGGACTCGAGTCTTTTTCATGAAAGATCAGCCATTGTTTCCTATGAGTGTACAGGTAAGGATAATATAGTTTTTTTCAACGGTTTCAGTACTTATACATCTTTAGATTTCAGATGTGTGGCTTTGAGCGTTCCTGATGAAGGTGAATCCAGAAAAGCGGTTCGGACGCATAGAATCATTAAACGTGTTGTTTTCAAAATTATTTCACATTGAATACACATGTTTAAACGGCCAACAGAACATGTGAGTTAAGATCTCAAGACATTTATTACGTTAATCAATATCATACCTCAATGAATTTCAAAAGACAAAAACATAAAATTAAACATTTTTCCTCAAGCTAACTAAAATCGTCAAACATCATTTCATCTCAGATTCCTGGTAAACTGTCGCATTATCTATCATTAGATTTTATAATAAAGCATACGAAATAATGAAATACAGGTTGTTGGGCAGTTAACACAAAGTGTGGATATGTTAGACGAGCAACTTTCCTTTTTCGATCCAGATGACAAATATGATATTTCGACTCTCTTCATCACACTTAGATACAATCCTTTCAAACTTTTAATGAAATAACCCTTTGAGAAATCTAAAAAAAAAAAACGTATGTGCTGAAAACCTCTCCCCTGTGAAAAAAAAGATAGATTTGCATGATTTCCTACTGAAAATGTATTGAAAAAACTAAAGCTGAAGTATATTCATGGACATTTCGGCAATCATGTTGTTCGACAGGTTTGACATATTCCCATGGGCAGCAGTAATTTCTCACCTTTTAATTTATAGAAGACTTGTTTCGAAATTGTTATAAATTTCAAAGTTTAGGGATAGCATTGCGTCATGTAGAGAATAAAATATAAAACAATTTCCTGTAATAATATATTTGATTTATATAATAAATAATTTTCTATTTATACTACGATGATTCACCACAACTAACATATTTAAAATGAATAAATAAATCTTATAATGACATCAATAATTTTCCAGTTTCTGGCGTTCATGTCTCTTCTGTATCTTCTAATGGTTTGTATATTTTCCAACGTATTTTCTTGGCATGTACATGTCTGAAGTAAAGTGTTCGGTTTCAAAGTAAGTTATACCTGTAGAAATCTAACAACGAAACGGATTTCACGTTCGAATTCTTACGGTGATGTCCTTTGTTGAGGTACAATTGAGATCACTTCTAAACTCTCATCAAATCTTTCAGAATCTGTCGGGAGAACTGTTCTAGGACAGTATGTAAAAAATTGTCATCCTGACACCTTTTAGACAGTTCTAGCTAGAACAGTTCTAATCTTGAACTGATGTGGTCAGTTCTATCTAGGAGCGATGTAGAATGTTCTACCTAAACCGATCCTGACAGTTCTATCCCTGATCGGTTTTAGAACTGATTTAGTCAGTTCTACGATTAGAACTGATTTGGACAGTTCTACCTAGAACAGCTGTAAACAGTTCTACCGTAGAACTGATCCTGACAGAACTGTTGGGTCAGTTCTACCTAGAAATGATTCTGACTGTTCTACTTAGAACAGTTTTAGGGTAGAACTGTTCTAGGTAAAACTGTTCTAGGACAGTTTAGAACAGTTCTTTGACAGATTATTCTGACAGTTCTAATGAGAGGTTAGAAGTTATCTCTACTGCAATAATTCAGATACGTTACATATACAAATTGTGGTTTGGGTTGTACTCATTGTCAAAGGCCGTTCATATACATAGTCATGTAGTTGTTATCTTCTTTTTCATTTGGTATCAGTTGGGGTGGTCTCTCATTGGTAACATTATTACATTTTCTTAATTTTATTATATCTGAAAAAATATTAGGTCCAAAGTTTCGTTATCAAAAATTACTCTAAACATTTAAATGTACCATTGTCTTTCATCATTTCATATTGGATTTTGAACATGTTTATACCTGTAGTAAACTAGCTACAAAACGAATATCACGTGCGCTATCTTACGGGGATGTCCTTTATTGAGATAGTAATCAGATACGATCCATAATATACATATATACACTGAACAGTGGTTATATCTTTGAAAATTGACAAAGTAAGGTCATTACTCAAGAAATTGTACGGTCGCCGTCATGAGCTGATTGGCCATTATGACAAAAGTGTATCAAAAATCAAATCTGATATTCTTCCGCAGTCATGATTACCTTCCATCATTACCGGTTTTTAGTGGAGTTCGTGTTGTTTCTTATTTCTTATTTATAACTGTTGATGTAAATGTCCTTTGGTTTTGTGAGTATTTGCTTACTCCTTGATTTTGATTGTTATTGTCTTGTCTATATCGATCTATACTGACAGTATAAATAAGGTTGTTGCGTTCCTTTATTTATTTGTTACAGTTTTGTCACAAGAGAGAACTTGACGACTTACCATATTGTATGGGTTTTGCACATTACCAAAGACCGTACAATGGTTTGTGCTTTCTCAAATTATTTTGATGCAAATATATTGGTAACACGTATGGTTGTATTAAGTCAGGGGGAAATGATGTCGTATAGTTTCTTTTCTTAATCAGTTTAACGCCACTTTCCTTAGTTTGGTGAATTTGTATGACATAATACATTGAAGAATCAGCAGTGATAATCTGTTTTTCTTCTTTTTTTCAGAACCAAAAGACCTTCAAGTCACAGAGAGCAATCAAGGCACATCGTCAGGTTAATAGTTTCGTATTATAATTGAGATTTAACATGTGTGTTTAGAATGAACAAATTCAAGATAAAACAATGATCTGTTTTCTTCAGCTGAAACAATATGTACTATTTTGCCAATTTGAATTTGTATTGGATTATACAAGGAATTGAACCATGCAATAAAAGTGTTTCTGGTGTCTACCTTGTCGCAATAAACAGTCGTACGTTTATGTTCCTTTTTTTCTATCTTCTAATAATGTGTATGTTTCCCAACTTATTCACTATACACATTTTAAAATTAATGTTTTCGATTTCAATGAACGTAAAGGCCGTTAGTTTTGTCGTTTGAATTGTATTACATTTGCTATTTCGGGGACTTTTGAAACTACTACAGGTTTCTCAACATCTTACGAACGGACGAAAATTGACTTAATTTCGTAACGAGAAAAGAAGGACCATTCATTTATTCAATAATTGTAAACTTTTGACTGTGATCTTCTTCCTTTTGAAATTTCTTTTACATAAAAATATATATATATTTGGGAATACATTAGACCATTTTTAGTCGTAGACATATATTTACTTGATATATATAATATATGATATACAATTTACGGTTTAATCAAACCAGTTCAAAATCTAATCGATCAATAAATCATGGCGAAGAATATAAAATATTTAGGCCAAGGACAGCAATCGTACAAAATATTTCCATAAACATGACAACATCATTTCGAAATTTTAAGCACATATATGAAAAAGGGTAAATATAGAACTTTGGAATGGAAGAGGCTAGGAATCTTTTTGAATCTTATCAGTGATCAGATCAATGAAAGAAGGTCTTCGCAAACATGAGGTAAAATTAATCTAGGAGTGAACGCCTCTAGTTTTTAATTTGAAAAAAAAACATCTTCGGATCAGGGGTAACTTCGTTGCCCCAACACTAAAGTCCACATGATCACTTCTTGACATTAGATAATTATAACTGATTTATATCCTAGCTAAACTGTTAAAGTCAAGAAGATAACGAAAGGGAATCATTGAAATAAATATTTGAAAAAGAAACGCTAAAAAAACAATTAACACTTAAACAAGATATTCTGTTATGTATTTAGGTTGTTTTGGTTTGTTTTGTTTTCATGGCAGTTCTTATTATTTTTGTTAGGATGTATTTAATTATTATTTATTGTTTTCGTAGCGTTTTTATGTAAAGCATTTATTCTTCGTTTTTTTTTAAATTTTTTCTTTTTACTTTGGGAAATGAATTTTAAGAAAAAGCACCTTTTTTAGACTATGTAACTTTCAGTTTTGTTGGTGCTGTAGCACTCATACTTTCAACGAGAATACACAAAACTCTATAACTTTACCATTGATCGAGTGCATCTTTATATTTCTGTAACTTATTCCCAAAAATAATTTAACAGCAATTCCGACCAATTGGACCTAGCGCACATTGAAACTTTCCTGTTGGGTGCTTTATTCTAGGAAACAGAATTTACCCAAACTTGCCCTTCTTTATCCGTTCAATATTTATAGTATTTGTACTTGTTTGGCATTATAAATATTTTGATATGAGCGTCACTGAAGAGTCTTATGTAGACGAAACGCGCGTCTGGCGTACTAAATTATAATCCTGTTACCTTTGATAACTATTATTAAGGATGTGTGGATACAGTTGTGGATCAAGAAATTTTCATAAGTGGGAGCCCGCTGGCAAACATAAGAAGGGCCACATCATGTCAAGCTTCAGTGATTTCCTATATAATCAACTTTTTTTTTCTCACGAGGGGGGAGGTGGGACCTTTCCCTCCCCATTGTATCCACCTATAGGAAATATCAAATGTAAAAAAAGTAAACTTGTGTCATCTCAATTACTTTTCAATCCTTTTACAAACGCTAATCTCGTCGTGAAAAGCATGGAATACTTGCAACAGAACGTTAAACACCAACAATCAATCAAATTAAATGCAAATCAGACGCGCCGATTGTGTTAAGGTTAAGGTGTTATGATTACATAAGGGAGATAAGTCGAACGCATATATTCGACATGTCAACAAACGAAACTCAACTTAAGAATACGTAACATTCAACAAAAGAAAATAAATTGGAACACCGATGTTTAACAACACAAATAAAATACAAGGTTGCAAAAAGAATAGACAATTGTTGATTGTTGTCTTTAACCACACTACAATATTGGAAGACATTTATCGTAGATTTTATTATAACAAAATTACAGCTCCTTAACGATAAGTTCGTAGAGTTTCGTCCGTTTGTAAGATGTTGAGAAACCTCAACTATGCGGTATCGGTTATACTCATTGTTGAAGGCCGTACTTGTAGTTGTTCGCTTCTATGTCATCTGGTTGGGTATCTTCTCATTGGCAATTATATCAAATCTTCTTAATTTAATGATAACTGAAAAATAATAAGTCAAAGGTTTCGTTATCACAAAATTACTCATAACAGCTGAATTTATTATTCTCTCACATAAATACAGATTGGGTTTGAAAGTAGTTGATACCTGTAGAAATCTAACAACGAAACGGATATCACGTTTGCATTTAAACGGTCATGTCCTTTTTTAAAATAGTAATTAAGATACGATAATATACATATTATTTACTTGAAATAAACTCTTTATTACAGTTTATTAATTGAGTACTTATCTGTGAAAATTGTCTGTATTGGTACTTACATCATGTACATTATAGATTAGGTCGGTTTGTTTTCATATTAAATTGTTACCATTTAGTGGTACACGGCATTTTAATGGCTTACTATGAGGTATTGGTTTTGCACATTGTCAAAGACCGTACAATGACTTATGCATTCTCAATTTGTTTTGATGCAATGATATTGCCAACACGTTCACTGTACTGTTGTTTACGTCCGGAGGGAATTACCATTGCAAAGTTTAACGCCACTTTCTATACTTAGGTGTCAGTTGTATGATATTAATCATTGAAGAATCAACAGTCTATCTGTTTTCGTCTTTTTTTCAGGATTAGAATACCCTCTAGTTACAGAGAGCCACCAAAGCACATCGTCAGGTTACTAATTTCGTATTATACTGGAGATATTACATACATGTATTGTTAAACTAAACAAATTAAAGAAAAAAACAATGATCTGCTTTTCTACAGCTCAAACCATATGTAACATTTTGCAAAAAGGGTTTTGTATTAAAGATTTAAGTAATTTTAAAGTCGTCAAACTTGTTCTGACCTCCTCTTTTTGTAGCAAAATACAGTAGGTGAAACTATTTTTTGTGTGCATTGGTATTTAAATACGTCTTAAGCAGAAGGAAACAGGTAGACATTTTTATCAATATGATCTGTAATGACAGTTACAGACAAGGATTATATACATAATGAAGTTACATTTGACCAACCAAACATTCCTGCCTATTGATAACATACGATCTATTTGTATTTTACCATGTAATGTAGTTGTTAAACATGTATCCGTTTTGTTAGACACACATATAGGTATGTGTTACAAAGTAAACTGTTACAGTAATATTATTTAATAAAAAAACAACAAATATCTTAATTAAACAAAAAGCTACACATGTTTGTAGAATTAAGATCATTTTGATTAGGTAAATATTTTAAACATAAAGATTTCTAGAGATAAAAAACAAAAACCAAATGATTATGGTCTGGCAACTTGAATTGGCTGTGCAAAATTTACCACAAAGAGGTGTATAAAGGATTTGTTTGACGTTAGAAGAGTCCCTCTAGATAAGACACACAATTTGATATACCAATATTTTAATACTTAGAAGCGTATTGATGAATAAAACACAACCTATCGGACGCTTCTGAACATGGAATTCATTATCCAATACAGAATTAATTAAAGCCGAACAAAAAGTACAAATTAATTAGAATAAATTGGTATTCTTAACTTAGCTTTTTTGAATAACATAAATGAGAAAGTAAACACATTTAAGAAGTGTCAGTTGAATATCTCTTATTGACCTGATGAACCTGACCATTAAGATACGCACATGTACTATACTAGTTATCGTTAAGTCATTGTATATGATGTTTTGTATGTAAGTTGTCATTCTTTCGTCTATTTATTATTTGAAACACAACTACAATGTACATTAGGATTTTGAACTGCATTTTAATCATGTACATATTTAATCTGAGCAATACAAGAGATATAATTGTCTTCCTGTTATTTATATACAGTAACAGTTTAGAATCTGCTCCGAAATAATGCTGAATGACATTATACATAGAATCAGGCTAGGTCATTTTCTATTCATCTTTTCATTGATATACAATTTAAAACACTTAAATAAGTACTCATGTCATGTTTTCTTCAGATCATGAACTTGATATGACAACCAGCTCCGTTGCAAATGTTACTGCTGAAAGTAAGCTAATAATAATTTAATCGAGCTATGCGGATATTACATATTTACATTATATACTGTTTAAATTGTCTTTATGTTACTATGTTTACCTTGAAACCAAATACAAAAACTCTGGCAAAATTAACCAACAGACCTTAGTATTATAAAACTGAAAAAAGTATCAATCAATGAAGGGAAAATGAAAATGATACACTAGTTCTTTGGTATATACATACAAACCGGTTACATATTATTTTTGCTATATAGGTACACACATTGATCGTTTTATTGGTTTACACAAACAAAACATTTCTTGGTTTGTAATGTTGACTCGATATTGATCGTGTTGATAAGATTATGTAAACAAAAGATCAACAAATAGGACAAGGGGCGATAAGGGCCACTTTCGCTGTTCTCGATTAATGTCCCTTTATAAGTGAAAAAAAGCGGCGATTTTGCGGTTTCCGCTCTCCTACTTTACTTTGTCACAGATTTGATGAAGCCTGTACTCAATGCTTATAACCACCAATGGCCATTGCAGTCCCTACTTCTTTGGAAAGGAACAAATTGAAATCAATACTTGCATTGTTTGAACCTTTTGTTAAGTTGTATTTAAAAGGAATATCTGCTTGTCTAAAGTATTACTTTTATCATAAAAACTAGTTTAATTTGTCATAGATGACACTCTGCCTAAACTGAGGCTTGATGATGAAAATCGAGTAAAAATCCATTACCATTCTCTCGGACATTTGTACCTTTGTTGTCTAGGATGGAATGATTTCGATGCTGAAGTGCTATGTAAATCTTTTAACATAACCTGGATTGGAAAAGCTACTTTTGTTGACAACATGCTATATTTTAAGACTGATCCTTATTTACTGCAATGTGGCGGACTTGAAACTAGTTTGTTAGATTGTAATTATACGACGGATGTAAAAGGTTGTAATATAAAAAAAGTAGTTAGTGCCATATGTTGTGAAGGTACGCAAACTTGTTTGTTTTTAACATATGTTAATCATCATGACCAGTTGCATAACAATGACTGTAAATTGACGGCAACCTTTATTTGAAACAAAAAAGTAGACCATAAGTTAACCGAGAGTATACTATCTCTGTAATAAGTTAACATAAAACTTTTCAAGTTTGACAAGTGGTAATACAGATTTTCTAGTTTTATTTTCAAAAAGAAACTCAATTTCATATAATTTAAATGAAATTTAAATTTCTTTCTCTTAAATCAACATAATTAAGGCGGAGGTAAATTACCTATAATCAAATCTGGCAAACACTTGAAAATTGATTAAAAAGAATGTTGATTCAAATACTGTCTCCTTTCAAAATGAACACAGACTTGGTGAAGGACAGGATGGAAATATATAGAAGTATAATTGCGCGTTTCGCATCCTATAATGACCACGAAAGAGTAAAAAAAGCTGCAGTCGATAAATTGAAAAATAAACATTACTTTTCAGTCTATCAACAATACCCAATTTAATGCAACAAAACAGAAGGAATCGCATGTATTCCGAAAGAAATTAGACTGCGTTCGTCGACAGTTTAAGCATTACTTTCTATTCGTGCATCATTAGTCATATGAATTAACCCTCAGTCACAACTGGAATATGAAACATTCGGAACAATTACGTATCAGACGGATTGTCTTGTAGCCAAAAAAATAAGACTGCACATGCAAACCTCGAGAGACTGACACGTCGTATCAATTAATCAGTTTGTGAACATGACAGTAAAACGTATGCAAATTTGATTTTTCTTTTATACAAAACCCTTTTTCAAAATGTTACATAACTTTCCAGAAGCTCGTGTAGAATGAGCATGTACGAGCAGGAAAGAGAGGGCAAATGTACACAATGTGTAATGAAAGGGATAATCAAACTAATAATTAGAAAAACGGTCTGACAATGGCATGGAAGAAATCGAAAAAAAAAAAAAAAACCAGCTGCATACAAAACACAAAATAAAAAAGACTAAGAACTGAGCAACACGAACCAAATCAAACACCGTTTGTGATCTCATGTGATCCGGACGGGTAAGGAGATCCTGCTCTTCGTATAGCACTTGTTGTTTTGATCATTAAAGTACAAACTTAGTAGCTAGTTTAAATAGGTCAAATTGTAGGAACAATTGTCAGGTTATAGATACGCCAATTGGAACATATTCGAATTCGTCGTCAACTTTGAAACATATATCCAATAACAGTCCATCTACTCGTAATAGGTACGTAACTTTTTCAAACAGATGATTCTAAATCAATCACTGTACTTTTGGTTTAGTAGTTTTCTTGTAGGCAGTAAATCTCTATTTAGTTATCATTTGGGACATGGAACGTCCGAAATATCATATGAACCGTTAGATATTTACTACACATGTATGCACAGCTTGATTGTTGCTACATAGAAATGGGAAGTCTAAATCATCAAGTTTGTTATAGATTCTAGTTTGAAGTCTTCAATCTTCTACTACTCGGATGGTTGTTTACTCCCTTGACTGGCTGTTAATGCATCGCACGGTCAGCTTGGGGACGAAGGCGTTTGGTGCGTTATACTGGTGTTGTCGGAAAGTTTGGAGAAGGCGGCCATTCTTTGTTTTTGCGTGGATCGATCTGGTTCGTCAACTGTTTCGGTTGGAATGTCCAAAATTAAGAATTATATCACTATATAAATAAACTTCACACTTTACAATGTTGTTTTTACTAATAGCATAATGTTCTGTATACTTTATGGTGAAATATCAATTTAACCTAGCAGAGTAATTGACTTTTTTCATATAAAAAGACGGAGGCATTTTTTCACATGCCATATCCACCTCGAATTTATTAAAATCTACGCAAACAAAAAAGCTTGCGCCTTATTTATATTCTTTGGTCAGCATTATTGTTATAGGACAAAGATGTATCATTATGATATAGTAATCTGCCAGAATAGCATATTAAAGTTATAAGGAATTATGAAAATGTTGCTCGATATTATGTCAAGTTGTCTTAGTAGTATACGACGTTATCGTCGTAAGATAGTTATCTGATAGAAAAGTATTATATAAATAACACATAGCTGATAGGGCGATAGATCCGTGTTTATTTTCAGTTCGATTCTGAAAACATTACCTAACAGCGTTGATCCATTCAGCATTTTTCCCCCTATTTGGTTCATGTGGCTTGCGCTTTATTCACTTTTCACAGAAAAGAAAAAAAGAATATACATTAGACACATATCTGCACAAAGACATATGATCAAGACTGTAAAAACAAGTTCAATCCTATTCAAAACTTTGAAAAGTGCATTGTAAACATTTTCAATCCTATTCAAAACTTTGAAAAGTGCATTGTAAAAATTTGTAGATTGCTGTTTGTAATCCTATTGACGGCTACAACCGGATTTCCGAAATTTGAAAAAAGATCTTTTTTTTTGTACCTTTATTTTGTGTTACTACCATGTTTAATAACAAAGTAAGAATCAATGTATGACATAATACAGTGTGTGCTCAAATACATCATATTAAATTTTAAATGCTATGTCTTAATATGCATGTTATATTTGCTGTAAGATGTTTAGCAGGCAAATATCAACCAATAATATTTTTATTATTCATTAATTTAGTTTCATTGCTCATGCATTGGAAAACAGATTTGTTTAAGTATGTTTAATTTTCTTCTCTAGGTACAGGCAAGCCAGAGGAATGTGCCACGAATCCCTCTTCATATAAAATTTCCGCCGCATCCTCAACCTTAGGTATGCAATACATTATATCGCTCAATGTTGCCTATGACCGATAGTATGTCTTTGGTCGAGTTATAGATCAATTTGAGACGGTGTTTAATCTTGGGTTAGGTTTTAGCATATATGATCTTTGTAAGAGTTTCGTTAATCATTATAATAAATGTTGCAGGTATCATTCGAATTTCTGGAATCTGTTTGAAAGTAAATCTTCATATAACAAGACAAAATGCCATATTTGATAATGCGTGGTTTTCTTTTTACACAAAAATAAAACATATCGCGATTATTCACTTCAAGATTATAAATGTTGATGATATCAAAGTCAAAATTAATTAAACCATTAAAAAAACCTGCAATCTTTAATGATTAATAGATTTCAAATATATTATTTTAAAACAGAATTATAAGGCAACTCTGTGTGGACAATCGTAAAACGTATTTTGCTAATTACACCAAACCATTTACCTTTAACATGTTTGACATCGGCTATCGATAACATCAATGATTTTACGAATACACAGTCTATCAGAATCCTCCAGGTGGAGGTGTCAATAATCACCTGTTTCACATTTCGTTCATAAAATAAATCTTACTTTTAACAAAATTTAATAAGAACATGACGAATTTGTTTTAAATATTCGTTTTATTAGCACAAAAAAACAGTTCAATAGGAAAGGAAAATAAATGTCCAGCTCCGATATCGTGAAGTTAGAGATAAAAATATATTTACACATCTCGAATTTCACAAAGTTTCTTACGGGAAAAATAAAATAGTCTCACGTTGTGGATATGTATTGCTTATCGTGTAAAAATAAATGTTTAATCTGAGATGCTGTTGTTGTCAAGTCATTAAAGATTGCATATTTTGGCGTTAATATTGAGTCACTGATAAGGTCTTTGCGTCGGAACTAAACACATTTATTCTAAAAACAGTTGTTGGCATGACACGGGTTATGTTCTTCTCATATATGTTATGATGGTATGATACTAAACCTCTAACGGGAAGGATTGTGCCTGATGTTCATATGATGAAATCATAATCTTTCAGTCAGTTTAATTGAAGTCTGGAGCTGGCATGTCAGTTAACTGCTAGTAGTCTGTTGTTATTTATGTATTATTGTCATTTTGTTTATTTTCTTTGGTTACATCTTCTGACATCAGACTCGGACTATTCTCGAACTGAATTTTAATGTGCGTATTGTTATGCGTTTACTTTTCTACATTGGTTAGAGGTATAGGGGGAGGATTGAGATCTCACAAACATGTTTAACCCCGCCGCATTTTTGCGCCTGTCCCAAGTCAGGAGCCTCTGGCCTTTGTTAGTCTTGTATTATTTTAATTTTAGTTTCTTGTGTACAATTTGGAAATTAGTATGGAGTTCATTTTCACTGAACTAGTATATATTTGTTTAGGGGACAGCTGAAGGACGCCTCCGGGTGCGGGAATTTCTCGCAACATTGAAGACCTGTTGGTGACCTTCTGCTGTTGTTTTTTTATTTGGTCGGGTTGTTGTCTCTTTGACACATTCCCCATTTCCATTCTCAATTTTATGCTCAAAGATTGACGATAATACATACGATGAAATAAAGAAAATAAACATTTCAAACTAGAAACATCATCTATTACAGTTATCTAATCCTTGAAATTTAACAAAAACGAAAAATATCGTTTAAAATGATATTTGAATTACAATGTTTTCCTATAAAACAAGGTAACATACACTCTCTTTCATTCATCTCAACAAAAAAAGTTCCTTTATGACACTGTTACCTTCCAGTACTTTAATTTCTAAATCACAACACACCTTGTTTGAAATTTTGCACAGCGCATTGCAAAAAGAAAAACAAAAGTAATAAAAGAAAGAGGGAACATACAGGGAAAGGAAGATAGAAAGAACTGATTTTAAAAGAAAGTTCTGATATACCAAATCATCTAACAACTGATATGAGAAAGTGTAATTTACAAAATGGAATGCATGGACAATTTGAAATAATACTATATACGGACCCATAAGTTTAATAATTGTCTTATTAGTTTAACCACCACATACTGCTTTCATAGGAATTAGAGATTGATATGATTATAAATATCCAACTTCGTACCGATCGGGGTTTTTAACATTTTGTTCTGATGTTATGCAGTAACTACACTGTCCTATGATGAGGAGTTGAGCTTTCACAAAAATGATTGTAATATAAATTTCATTTTTGCTTTTGATGTTCTAATGAAATAATTTGCTTAAATAGTGTGTTGAGGAAAAACCATAGTAAATTATCTGCAATTTGTAAAACTATACTTCGATAACTTAATATGAAACTCAACTAGAATCTAAAGGAATGACGGCGGAGCTTAGCTATGGTACAACATATATGTGACGACGTCTGACAAAATGGGCCCAGATGCGGTAAAACGTAATTTTGGCTATGACGTTGCAAAGTTAACGTCGACGAGCACCTGCGAATTAATTTATTGCTGACTAAAAACAATGTAGCTTTACTTATTATATCGTGATAGATGCTTACCACGTGTGCGATTATCGCTATTAACTATTTAAATTAAAGTCCGCAATACATATTTTTATTCTGCAGTGATTCCGTATTTTAGCCTTATCCCATATAATTACTTCCCTTTCCGAAATCGAAAGTGGAAGTGAAATGTCATCGTCATGAGTCAACCTAGATTTGTATCGTTTTGCTCAAGTATTCCATCGGAAATAACGAGACGATGAGTTTATTGAAGAGCTACATATTGTCGACGAATTTTATTTTGCCCAAATAGAAAGTTCCCAAAGTGAAAATCTGAGCGATGATGACGGAGTCGGTGTATGTTATGTTAAGTGTTTTAAACTAGTTACATGTATCTTCAAGACCTATCTCTGCCTCGGGTTTTTTCTTCTTCTTCATGATTCAAATAACGTGTTTGCGAGTTAAGCAATTAACCAGTAAGATATTGTCACATACTAGTATGGAAGTAAAGAAAAAAAGAACAAAAGAACAAAAGAAAAACAGAAAAAGGAGTTCCATAAGGTAATAGCTAATAGAGAATAATATATCATAAAACGCTTTCAAACAAGAGGAAAACTCAATTAAACTGTCTTGCATATTGAACGACAGATCGTATACCTCTCTTTTCTCAAAGGATAATAAATGCAACCAACCAAAATCAAAACGCTTACAAATGTAACATACATGTAATAAGAACATAATGTCTCTATAACTACTTAAAATAAGGAAACATACAACATTAAGTTAAAAAGGGGGGTAGTTATTAAATTCCGTAGATTTTTTTAATAATTTGTGTCAAAATGTATTGTATAAAGGCAACAGTAGTATACCACTGTTCAATGGTCATAAATCGATTTAACTGAAACAAATCCGGATAACAAACCAAATACTGATGGGAATACATCAATTATAAGAGAAACAACGGAACAACAGAAACACTGAACTTCTACAAAAACAAATGCCAACATACATACAAACGAGTTATTAAATAGTATGGATCACCGTTTTTTTTTTTATCAAGATATAGGTTGTGCAAAATTACTTTGATTTGTATAGAATATACCTGGAAAACCTACTTTTATTGATAAAAAGAAAACTACACCATATAAGTTAGATAAACTATGAAAATATATCTCTATTAACATGCTTTCAGTTGAACAAAATGGGGTCACCGGACTCTTTTTTTTCGCTTTATAATAGAATAGTTAAATTAGCACAACACATTATATAATGAAAGTTAATTTATCTGAGTTTTCTCCTAATACTGACAAAGTAAAAAAAAAAGGAATATTTTTTATGTTCATAATAAGAATAAAAAGAATTTAATATCAATTACTTTATAAGATTAGGACCGATTTATCTTTTATTTCAAAATATAAGATGGACGAAGACATCTAAGCTACCTGAAGACGATTTGCAGTTTTGTATTTTGCTAAACTTATAAAAGTTAATGATTTGACATTTTTAAGGTTGATGGTGGTTAATGTTTATGTCCATTTAGAGAAACTATAAATATATATTGTATAATAATTGTTAATGCTGTAAAGTGATATTATGTTTTTGTATATACTCACGCCATCAGTATAATATATTCGTCCTAGGTAAATAGTTTGCAGATGTGTTGTATGAAATGACGCATTTGATAAATATTTCGATCAGAATTTAGAACATTAGCATAGCTGACATATTTTCACATTTAACTTAAAATAGAAATCAGTGTTCTGTTAAATTTCATCCTTGTAAAAATGAAATAGTTATATATAGCCTAAATAACCTTCATATATTCAGACTGGTAATGGGTAAACATAAATCACACTTATTTGCAATGCATGCTCTGTAAATGCATTGTCCCCTACAAAAAAGACTAAACTATCTCAGACTTTAAATTTAATGATTCCAGTATGTACACAAAAAGAGATGTGGTACGATTCACGGTGAGACAACTATCAAAGTGGGTTAAGTCTCGCACTTTTAGCTCTCCTATGGCGGTCGTTAACATGCTTGGTGTACATTATCCAAGAAACATGTATTTTTATTAAAGCATAACTAAAGGTATTTGATTTATGATTTTTGAATTAATAATAAATATATTATGCTACGTTCCAAATGAAAACATTTAGGCAACTGTTTCAAATATGTTGGGTATTTTATTTCGAAAAGTTATCTAGGATGACATGGATTAGCAGCGCATGCAGTGAATACAGCAAAGCACCTTTTACGTTTGATTAAAATTGTCTTCAAAGTCACTGAGAAGGGAAGCATTTTTACATAGTTGTATATTTTTACACAAGGTGTAAAGGAATTATTTATTGTTAGATAAAAGCAACAGTAGTATACTACTGTTCAAAAATCATAAATCGATTGAGAGAAAACAAATTCGGATGACAATCTAAAACCGAGGGAAACACATCAACTACAAGAGAAAAAATAAAGAAACAACAGACACACTGAAGTGCAACAAAAATAAAGTGCAAACGACAGGAAATTTAAAGAAAAACATGGTGGGTTGAATCAGTATTAATGGTTAGCTAAATAAACTGCGTATATAGCAATATTAAAAAAACATCGCTAAAATGACAACATTACATGACAGATATACAGCACAAACAAACATGACAAAAACAAGAACACTCATTTCTGTGAAACGAACAAATGAGTAACATAAAAGTCGCTACTACATGTAACCACAGAATAATAGCAGTAAGGTCCCTTTTCGATATATACATTGTATCGTTGTTGTTTTCTTTTTGATGATTTGGGCATTTTATTTTGATTTGGAAGGGTAATACAATGCTGATACAGAGCATGAATTGAA
This sequence comes from Mytilus edulis, assembly GCA_019925275.1. Lineage (NCBI taxonomy): Eukaryota > Metazoa > Mollusca > Bivalvia > Mytilida > Mytilidae > Mytilus > Mytilus edulis. The sequence continues at coordinate 59,266,198 of CM034356.1, forward strand.
AATACGTGTGATTTTGTTATACCATGACCATTCTTAATCTGAGAATTTTTTAACAAAGATGCAACTTTTATTAGTAGAACACCGCATTTATATTTCAAATTAAATGTGAAATTATGTCACCTGTGCTAACGTTCTAAATTGTGACCAAAACAATTATAAATTGCGACATTAAAAATTAAACACCTGTAATTTACATTTATCAAGGTCGAATATATGATACTGATGTCGTGATTTTATCCAAAAACATAATATCACTTTACAGCATTAACAATACATTTATAGTTCTTTTAAATGAACAAAAAAACATGAATCACCTCAAAACTTAAAAATGTCAAATCATTAACTTTCATAAGTTCAACAAAGTACCCGTCTTAAAATCCTCTTAATGTTGTTTTTGTAAGTATTCATAGAGACAGTCAGTTCTTGTCATATTAAATTTGAAATTGCATTGATGGCTTAGTTGCAATTATTATTCATTGTTTTTTTTACTTAATGATCCATATAATTATGATATCAGATAGAAAATACACTTTATTCGAAGTATATTTATGTTCAAGGTATACAGAAAACACTAACCTGAAGTATAACCTGACTTAAAATTTTGCCCTATGACGGACACTTTAGCCGAACACCTTTTTTCTCGTTTTTCTCCCAAAATAACTCAATCTGAATATTCATATGAATGAATGACAAATGCGAATATGCACTGTACCTATAAGACACAGAGGCATGATGATAAATTTGTTGTGGAAAATAGAGAAGCGACACATAAAATGAGGTCTTTTCGTTTAAAAGTATAGATACATGTATACATGGCAACATTTCTAGTATATCCATTGCAGGGAAAAAAAAGTCATGTCACACCCATTTTGTATTTCTTGTCTCTTCTAAATACATTTAAATCAAACTACATGCACACTACATGTTGATTGTGTAATAGCAAAAATGTTGTTATATCTTGCAGATTGCAGAAAGTATGAACAAATCCAGCAGAAATGGTCATAATATTTCCCAGTTAGTTAAAGATATGGAGAAACCGGTCATATTTCATGATTGGAAGAAATACCTTCAGCAGTATTTTAAAACACTTAAGCATATTAGCACTTATCACCACTTCATAGTTGATTCAACCAAACCAGGATATGTTGTTTTTAAAGAGTCGTGTGACTCTGTACCTGTAACCATCAATTTGTTAAAAAAGAACACTAGAATTTCAAATTAACTATGCCAAACCCTCAAAAGGATTAGATGCAGCCAGACAGTGGTATTTGTACGAACAAATCAGGGAATATTGTTATAGCGAGGCTAATAAAGATGTTATTTGTCCAAAGCCAACAATTGCCGAAAGTGAGGTCGACTTGACCAGTGATGTGGATACCAATAAACACAAATGTCCATCAAGAAAGCAGAATCTACTTAATTAAAATACACACAAATAGATTTTTGTCTTCTTTTCTCATTTAATAACAATATCAAAATTATGGATATCGTCAACAATATAAAATATACGAGCTGTGGTATGATTGCCAACTACCCATCAAAGGTCAAATGTTGCGGATTTCAGCAAGTTCAAATGCTGCGGATTTTTAAGCATTGGCAAAAGTACAGTTCAACAATAACAGAACCCCAAACTGCATAGTTGGCTAAAAGGACCCAATATAAAAAATATTAATCAATTCAATCGAGAAAACTAAAGACATAATTTTAAGAAAAACAATTTACAAAAATAAAATATGACATACATGTACCAACGTCAACCACTGCATTACTAGCTCTAGCCTTGGGAAGGCAACACACAACATTTTCATTTATTTAATAACAGATGTGGGGTAATGATATGAAATAGTACAATGCTATAGAAACAACACACAAAACAGTATGACTTTTGTGAAATATAAGACAAAAGCTAAAAAACTGAAAAATCATATAGAAACCACAAATTTACTTAGAATGGCAACTTTGAGGTTGGACTCATTTAGTACATTCAAAGTGCCAAAGAAAATAAAGAGTCAGTTTTTTTTTTTTTTTTTTTTTTTTTTAATTTATGTACCCAATCGATTCATTATTAGAATGTGCTGTACTTTCGAAACCAGTTAAGATATCATCATAAAATGTTGTATTCATGATAAGCACATTAGTAGCATTGAAAAAATGCAAAAAACTGAAAATATGTATAAATCTCATCTGGACCCATTTTCTCAGTCACGGTCACGTTATTCAATGGCTGAAGCTCCACCCCATTTAAAAAAAAATATACGCCTCCGTAATATTTAGAAAACAAAAAAAGTCGAAGGTCATAAATATTTATTTGTTTTCATTTGATGGCAAAAAAAACCTATAAGTCATAAAGCCCCGGTCACAACAGATCGTGCGATTTTTTATCGTGGAAAATCTATAAAACAGTTATCGTGGCACTGTCGTGCAAAATGTCAAAAAAAAATATAACGAGTGATCACATCAGCTACAACATGTCCACGATGGTTCCATGATGGGTACACGACAGAACAAAATAATTGTAATTGTACGGTGGGGCGTTTGTCGCAAGTCGGTCGTGCGACAGTCGTACGACAATTGTGAGTTGTTTAGGCCTATTTGTTAGGTTTTTCATGTCTATGGATGCGGGAGTTGCTGTCGTGTCACTGTCGTGTCACTGTCGTGTCACTGTCGTGTCACTGTCGTGTCACTGTCGTGTCACTGTCGTGTCACTGTCGTGTCACTGTCGTGTCACTGTCGTGTCACTGTCGTGTCACTGTCGTGTCACTGTCGTGTCACTGTCGTGCCACTGTCGTGCCACTGTCGTACGACTGTCGCCTTACAGTCGTGGGTCACTCGCGCGTTTGACTCCCAACTACGAGTATATAAAGATGGCCCGATTTATTGCGTGCCATTTGCCATTTGCTTTTAATATTGTATCAGTATACTATACTGCCAAAACATCAGGCGCCGTTCGGTCCATGACCTAACCCACCAACTTCGGGCGCTTCGCTGGTTCCTATGCTGTTCACGGGCTCGAATCAATGCTAACAGCTCCATATTTTGCTCTTGATGGAGTCCGATAAGGCGCCTTTCCAGCAGGGCCAAGCGTAATCGTTCTGGCGGAATAGACATCCTCTTTAAACGGCAGATGGTATGTTTTCCAAACATTCATTCCGCCGAATTGTATTCTTCTAAATAAAACGAAACCATGTTGCACGACGAACGTACCATAGTCGTACAACAGATAATCAATGTTGTGCGAGCATCGTACGAAACTTGGTATTCGTTAGACAATCGTGCGACTGTATCGCGAGTGTCCTGCGACAGTCGTGAGTTGTGGTACGACAGTCATGCAAGAGTCGTGCGATTGTTTTACTTAAAATTTATTTTGGTACCCACGACAATCTTTTTTATCGCACGACAGTCGCATGACAGTCGTAAGACTGTGGTAAGACACTCTCACGACAGCCACAAGACAGTAACACGACAAAAAATCGTAGACCAAAAAAAGGTGCATGTCCAGTTTTCGTCTCACGACACACGACAGCGCCACCATGCTCAGAATATCGTGCGTCTGTCGTGCGACTGTCGTACGACGATCACAGATGACCCGCGATATAACCAAATTTCATGTCGTGGCGCTGCATAGATGTGTCGTGGGTTCGTTGTGACCAGGGCTTTAGTAAACACAAGAAATCTCAAGAAACATTGTTTAAAAGTTGGAGTTTTTTTACTAGTTCCCTTAAGTTTGGAAAAAAATCGTAAAAGTTTCTGTTTTCAAAGTTGGTTCCATGGTTCTATGAATATATAGAAATTGACCCCGTTACATTTGAAGTGTACCTGTCAGGAGCATTTCATTCAATGGTAGTCGGTGGTTTATGTCTATCATATTTGTGTTTGTTTTTATTTCATATAAATTTCAGGGCCTTTTATAGCTTACTATACTTTATGAGATTTACTCACTGTTGTAGACTATACAATGACACATAGTTTCTCATATACAGGTCACTTGCACTTTGGTGAATAGTTGTCACATAGACGATAATACCACATCTCTTTTTTATATTGATAAAAAGATAACCAAACTGTAGAGGACAACATGGACAACGCATGCATTTCGAAAATGTTAAACGACTGAACAGATATACCGATGAACAAAGAAAAAAGTAAACGGAAAATACGTAAATCTGTCGCAAACTTAGTGACGAAATACACTTGCTACGCTGTTAAATGTGATGATTCGTAATCGTTTTCCTTCCCCAAAACACATGCTGTATATGTAGTAATGTTTGATGATCAGAACGGAAAACAGGTCCAATTTCGATGAATTAAGGTATGAATTAGAGAGGGATTAAGTTCGTGAATACACATAAATGCAGAGGTGGCACACATGAATTATATACCTTTGAAATATTTGCTTGCATAATTAGTCATTGCTTTTGATTTGATATGATACTTTTTACTTTATATACCAATTAACAGAATATTTTACAGGAGTTGCTGTAGGAATACATGTTGCCTTTATTGTAGTGGTCGGCATCATTGCAGTCATTGTTTTCATCCGGCGAAGGTATAAATACTGCATGTCAATATTTGATTAGCAGATTTTTTATAAATCATTCCGTGTAGAATGTTTGATGTCAACTTTTAGATTAAATTGTTTTGTATTGCGTTGCATAAGCTCAGACATATTGTAGAGGGAACTTTACACGTTGACGTTTAATGATGTGTAAGTATATCATTTACTAATTTTCTGTCGTTCACCATTTTATTTGACATTGCTTATTACGGCAACATTTTAATATTTGTATTTGAATATGAAGGACGTATGTTGATACTTTGTCAATACTATATATTTAGAAACAAACAAAAATGATACTAACTATAATTTGTTTTATAGAAAGGAATAAACAATACACTTTGTTCTGCATTGTTGTCTCTTGGCAATCATACCTCATTTCCTGATTTTTATATTCATAAGTTTGAATTGTAGTCTATCGAGTGCTAATAAAGAATAATACCATATCAATATTCATCTTGACATATATTGATACTATATTCATCTAGATGGGCGGTAAGATCCTAAATTAACTTTCATTAAACAACAAAGGTTTGTAGACAACGTTATTTAAAGATTAAGAATTAGTTTTTTCCTATATATCTATTTTCAGTATTGAGCAAACATAAGGACATCATATTCAACATATTCAAATAGAAATATTAAGATATTGTCGTACTTATCAATGTCAAGTAAACTCAACTATTTAAATTTATTGTACAATGCATCAATCTAATGGAGCAACTTATCAGCACATATTACTGACAAATTTTCTGTTTTACAGATATATTCGCAAAATATCGGATACCAAATTCTCAAACTTTTATGAGTAAACATATAGATGATAACTATTTCAGTCAGCAAGATATAGCACTCCCTTAGTATCCAACAAATAACAGGACAATGTACAGTCAAGCTACGAGCAGCAAAAACACGCAAGGAACTGAATGTGGACAAGGTTATAGTCATCCATCTAAGGACACACATTCACCGTATGCTCTGTCTGAGGAAGAGGTTTACGATAAGGCTAATGAAAGGAGGCATGTTGTCAAAGACAGAGCCATATACAGCCGTGCTATCGATACCGTTTATGATTCCCCTAAACAACACACCAGACAAGAAAGAAAAGAAGGGACATATGAAGGCACACAAAACAACTGAAGATTATTAGTACAAATTACAAGAACATAACTGGATATTTCAAAGTTTGATGGATTTTAGTAACCTCTTCTCTGTGGAACAATTTTATTTACAGAGAATTAATCATGCGAATTGGACTATAATTATATATACAGGGTATTGATTTTAATTTTTTACGATGGAATTGTGCATTTATATAAATGACAGTTAAACAAATCTTCTAAATTTATTATCGTATTGAACATGAATGTTTTAGAATATTATTCTGGCTTATATATTTGATAGCGTCTTTAAAAACTCGCTTAATTTAAGAATGTTGGCTGGTGAAATTGACAATGATAATATTTTGGTATGTTCTTGTACAATCAACAATATGCAGTTTATATATACAAATAATTTAAAAATAGGAGTATGTATGTGGGGTGGTATAGTTTTAAAATGCTGTCATTAAACATTTTAATAATTAGATTTTCTTTATGCTTCAGAAAATCCTGCAGAAACATGTACTAAAAACGACGTAATCATCCGATGATGAAGTGAGCATGATTTATAAATTGTCACAACGTTCCTTCTTTACAACTTAAAATCAAGCACCCGATCATTTATCAAAAGACTTTTACAGGAAATACTCGTATACATTTAATACTTATTTCTTCTTCAATATATTACCAGAGCTTATCTACAATGTATTCCTTACACAGAAGACCCGTTTTGTTGTTTGTGAGGTGTATTCTTATTGATATTTGTCAGGTGTTCATGGAATAGTTTGTCATAGTATTCCATCTTAATTTAATTGCTAATGTTTCCGAAAGGGTTGCTGCAATCTAACCGTTTCGTTTGTCTTTTACCTTTCAAGTTTCAAGCGAAGACGTTGATATCTACATACTGTATTTCTGTTGGTTTGTACATTTTTTATAGTAGTTTATTGACAGAATATTGTTTGAATTTTTACAAAGCATTTCTCATTCGGTTTGCTATATTATGACTCCCTACTCCCGCATTAGTTCTGTGTGTTCTGATTTGCGTCTGACAGCATTTACGAGGCTTTGTTTAGACCGTGGGACACCATAACACAGTCCGTATAACAAAGCATGGAAACTGCAGACCTATATCCATTTTCAAGACGATAAATTATACAGTCTTCGAGTCCTTATTTATTATACTTTATTCAAAATAAGTGTTTTATTCACACATCAGTTTAATATTTTAATCTTTTAATCTAAAATATATTATACAATGCTGCATAAATGAAAGCTTTATTTCAATTAACACATCATTGTCATTCTTTTACTTTAAACAGGGTCTATGGATTTGGAGTTTTTCCTTGTAATACTTGTAATTATAGGATTGAATATATCGTGTCTATGCAAACATGCTTTTGAATACATAATACTGAAAAGAAAATTAGAAAAAAAACCTCCAAGGAAAATTCAAATCGGACAGTCTCTTATCAAAAGGCAAAATCAAAACCTCAAACACATAAAACGAACGGAAAACAACTGTCATATTCCTGATTTGGTACAGACATTTCCTTATGTAGAAAATAAAGGATTTAACCTGGTTTTATAGCTAGCTTAACCTCTCATTGAATGACAGTTGCATTAAATGCCATTATATTGACAACAATGTGGGAGCAAAACTAAGAGACATAACAGGTAAAAACGTAAAAAATTGCGAGTACCGAGTCACGTCATACGTATATAATAACAAAACAGACTTAATGCGATAGGTTAAAAATCCACAACGACAAAGAAAGGGAACTTACATATGTAATTTAGATGAAAAATTAAGATCTAATTAAGATCTAAAACATTATATTATTTTTGAAGTTGATACGGAATATTTATAAACAAGGTGGTGAAAATTTATAATTTCAAAATTAAAATCGTCTCGCTTGTCATGGATTCTGGTATTGGGATGAAGTCGTTTTTACATTTAGGTACTAGTCTAAAAATGAGGCGGATGAAGCCGTATCTGTTGCTTCTTTAATTTCCAGTCCTGTAGAATATATTAATGGAACTAAATCAGAAAAGTTTGGATTGTTAATGGAAAGAATTACATTCATTGCAATCCAAATGATCAAATTCGTGAAATGACATTAGGAACATATCTACTGTCATCTCTGAAACGGTTATTCCATACCTGCCAACCCTCCCGTTTTGAGCGGGAGACACCAACACAAATGGCGAAATTCGGAAAATCTCCCGCTTGGCGTTACACACCCGCGCGGGAATATAGAATCTCCCACTTACGGATGTTTTAACCTTAAATGACAAGTCAACAATAAGTACGTTTTTGAGTCACTCATGAGTATCGTTTTCTCCTGTTAATCACAGACCATGTGAAATTAAAAAACTTCACTTGACAGCTTGGGTGTCAAACATAGTACTAAATAACGATCATTCACATATTTTGCTTCAAGGTTTGTGTTATTAAAAACACTTTGAATAAATTCGGGTTTCTTCCCCTGTTTCATCCTGTTTTAAGTTACCCCTCTGAAAATAATGTGAATTGATAAAACAATATAAATTAAATAGTTACAATGTTAGAGTGCATTCATAAAATGTATCATCTGTGAAAATATGGTTGAACACTTAAAACAGAGATATCTTATTGAAAAGCTGTTCTGATAGGATGCTATGAAAATGAAATGACATTATGAACATATCTATTGTCATCTGTGAATCGGTTATTAACTGTTATTCCATAATGGTCAACCAGTTCGTGATAGCGTCCGTAAAATTTACGAAGGGATGATTTCAACTTCAATACTTAGATCTCTGAGTTTAATAGTCTCCTTGTGAGCAGCAACCCTATATCAAGGAAATCATAATAGGACATACAACTCCTGGAATATCGTATCAACTGAGAGATATATACTCCGTATGCCTGGTATGCAGGCGCTACTGAAATGTGCAACACAAAAATGGAATGTTTACATTTGGGAATGTGAAATCATCATTTTTTTGTCGTACAGTTTTGTATTCAATCGACCCTCATTGTAAATTTCTTGTTATAAGGCAAGATATGAGGCTGACTTAATTGTATCTGCTGTATCTTTTATCTCCAGTTCGATGGAGTAGATGCGTTTAACAATGTCTACAAAATTAGAATTATTTAGTGAGAAAATTTCATCTATATAACGGAACGAAAAAGGAGACTGCTTACTTCTTATCTTTCTTCTAAAAAACGCTCCAGTATAATGTCACTCTCATATGGAAAAAGGAACATGTCGGCAAGAAAAGTGACACAGTTGGCCCCCACTGGAATGCCGATTGTTTGTTGAAAAGGACGTCCTTCAAACGTAACAAATATGTTGTCAATCAAGATATCACGAACCTTGATAATAATAGTTTCAGATATTTTTTTTGTTTGTATCAGCGATTTTTTACAAAGCAGGATTTGTCCTTCCCGAAAACAAGATACTTGTATCTACGTTAGTCATTATGTTGTATGAAGCAAAGAAGGACCAACTCTATCAGTTTGTCTCTTAGTTTTGAACGGGGAAATGTTTTTTTTAACTTTTTTTTACATCAAAATGATTTTTCAATCACGGGACAGCATGGTCTATAATAAGTTTGACATGCTCTTCATCTCATCGTCAGGCAATTGGTCTAGTTTCATCATGAGAGGATTTTTCGGGAGCAGTATATTCATTTTTAATCTCATTCCTGCCTTAAACTGTGCAAGTATTCATGATTCAATAGTATTCTTGCCTGACCGCTCGTTTGCATATTAATTGATCATGTGACGGAGTTTGACATACACTGCATTTTTCTAACTGAACCTCATCCGTTCTTCTTTTTTTAGTAGTAGGAGTACACTTTATAGGACTACCAGATCAATCCATTATCCGGAATAGGACGAAAATCGTATCCAAAGGATCCGGTAAACCATTATACAAAGCTAAACGTTAAACCCAAAAACATAACTTATTTACAGAAAAAAGAACAATAATGATATGATCAAAGCGCACTTGAAAAACTAAAACAATATCTAATAATTCACAGAATATGGAAAACAAATCACATAACATTTTTATGAGTTAAACAAAACGTCCTAATTATTGAACTGCATAAATGTTACTATACATAATAGATATGAATGACGGATATGAAATTTCCGTGGTTAAAAAAAGGTATGAGTGATGCTTTTTTTACGAACATATTTGCAGTTTGTCCATCAAAATTTGCATGCAATATCTCAATTGTATATTCTTTCCATTCATATAAAAAAAATGTTTTTGAATCATATGTTTTCTCGTTTTCAAAGAAAAGTGCGTTAAATCTCCAGCTGAAAGGCTGCAAACTTTAAGTTCTAAAATGTATTCTGGAGTTGTTTATTATTTATGTTTTTGTCATTCCAATGACTCTTGGTAATATTTGCACCGAAAAAAGTAACGAACAGAGCCTTAAATAGAAGATAACATTCGTTTATTCATGTTTTAAAGTGACTACTAAAACTATTAATTGAAGTGAGGCATACACCATGAAAATACAAAAATGTGACCATAGTAAGTGTTTACGACCGAGTGAGATTAAAATATAGATGTTTTATGTTTTTGTATTCTATCATCTAAAATAATTTCCAGTCGTGTGCTATTCTTGTACATTGTACTTGTTTGTTAAGCGTCTTTTTCGAGGTCAGTTTCAGTACTGAATGGTGTTATCATATGCAGGTAATCGTCATGATATGCATCACTTCACTCACAAAGTTCAATTGGCACATACTGAAATAACGCAGTCACGTCACAGATTTTTCAAAGTAAAAAGACGACCCAATGGCTTGGCGGAGGGTATAACATGACATATTCGTGGGGTAAGATGCATAAGGAATCGAATGAAATTTATTAGTATAATTGTTAGTGAGTCTGTATATATCCCACCATTGTGTTATTTTGCTATGGTACGTTTTGTGTTCTCGACCATTCAGTTTTGCTTCTGTACTGTCTGTAGAGTGTCTATATGATTTTGTCTTTGTTTAACTTGTAATAAGTTAGGATTAAACAGTAATATAATGTTGCTGTGAATGTAGTCTAATTTTATGTAATTTACATGGTAAAGCAGGCGATGACATCATATTAAGTATTCGTTGAACAGTGAGTCTTCAAGTCAGATGAGGCGGCTGTGCTCATTCAAGTCTTCGACGTCAAAAATTGAGGATACTTTTTTTTTAAATTTGAAAAGCAGACGTTTGTTTTCTTCTTCCTGTTCTTAAAATGTAAATTTATGGACCAATGCATCAATTCGTAGAATAAATATATATCTTTCAAACAATTAAAAGCACGAGCAGTTTCCATTAACCGTTTATGGAATATTCACTTTGAACATTCTTTGTTATTTAGTCCTGAAAACCAAATCTATAACATTGTTTGTGAATACAAATGTCTCATCTCGGACCTGCAATTTCAGCATCAATACCGATCATTCAATACATAGTAAGTATCACATAGTAATATTTGCCACTAATTAGACCTTATCGAATTAAGACTATTTACCGCATTTGTGATAACATAAACAACATAACAGGTGCAACATGTGGAGCAGGATCTGCTTTCCCTTCCGGAGCACCTGAGATCATCCCCAGTTTTTGGTGGGGTTCGTGTTGCTTAGTCTTTTGTTTTCTATGTTGTGTCTTCTGTACCATTATTTGTCTGTTTGTCTTTTTATTTTTAGCAATGCCGTTGTCAGTTTAAATTCAATATATGAGTTTGACTCTCTCTCTCTCTCTGGTATCTTTCGTCCCCGATTTTAAACGACACATTTTGTTCGATTAAAACCTTTAAAATGATCAACTATTCGTCATTCACAATTGGAGATCGTTATCATATTTTTACTTTTTGTTTTGTTTCCTGAAATAATGGAATATTATGTTAGTGGTCTAAAGTTGTAATCAGCTGCTCTGTTTAAATGTGATAACTTACCTACTCCCTTTTATGCTGTATAATAATCAAGAATATAAGTTTTATCTAGTATACTGTTCAGTCAATGATGATCAATTGCTTGTATCAGTGATTAATATATACTATTAAAATCTATTGGTTTAAAAAAACAATATTTCTTGATAGAATAGAAAATTACGAATATTTATTTATTTTGTTTATAATTTATTGATCGGGTACAGATAGTAACTTGATGACAAATTGATTATCCATAATGGCGTCAATGCTATTAACATGACCATGGGATTATTGATAATACACGACACAAACAGGGCACTGTAAAATATGTCAAGTTGAATAAATCGAATATTGAAGGATTTTACTGACATTCTATAATCCAACATTTAGCCTGATTACTGAAATCTAACCAATTTCATTATTCATTGTAAAATCTAAACAATAGAAAAAGACCTTTTTTAATATTCATTATCTTATTTTGCACTAAGGAAACAAATAGGATGATACACGTACTTCAGTGTTTATGGATTTGTCTTTTTGATCAGTTACGTGATTAAAAGTTGACTTGCCAAATTTAAGTATTTCATTAACATATTAAAGGGAAATTGTATATGGATACTTTAAATATGTGTGTATTGAGTCCTTGTTTATGTTTCTTCTTTCTTGTTCGTACACGCAAGTGTATGTATATAAACTATACTTTATAGCTTGTAACAAATATGGCGAAAATACGAATTCACATTGTTTTTTGGTTTGTCTTGGAATATACAATTGTGGTTGTTTCGGGGAGAACAGGTAATGACAAAAGTACACCTATATTTTTGTAATATTTTTTACTTATTACATGATGTATGTTTGTTAATAAATACAACTGAATTTTACCTGATATATTACATAAGATAATTGTATTCAACTTGTTTATTGTAAACTGTGTATTTAAATTATAAAATTAAATCACCGGCAGTGCCGTACAAACATGTCACTTATGTTTTGTAATAAGTTGTGGAAGCACTTGTTGGTATGATAAAATAATGATTTTGAGGAGGATTTAAAAAAAAACGGTAAAGTTGACAGTGCGTTGATATATTATTTTTAAAGAATGGTTCATATGCAGAAAATGTATTTACAAAAGACATTATTTAGCCGAATCTCAGACATTTAAAATATATAATTAATTAATTGACTTCATAACATTAAGTGCATCTAGGGAACTCTATATATGCCTTATCGTAAATGTTTAATTGATGTATTTTAACTCCCTATGCCAAATTCCCTATTACTATATTTTGGCATTATATCTTGCCTCTCGTGATCGATTATGCATGCATACATGTGACAGGAGACGCCTACTATTTGGCGTCTCGTTCCTATTTGATGCAATTCCCCAAATTGTTATAATTTGATAGCCTTTTTGTACTATCGATAAGCGCTACTTTGTACCTTTGTTTCAAATCTATTACCCATTCCCATTTAGTCATATTCACTTGGTATGTATAAATTATATATGAAGTTGGCTTTCTTTTAAATATTCGTTATGCATATGAATAAATCAAGAACATGAATGCAACATGTTTAAAAATATTGATCTATTTCCCCAATTTTAAAACACTATAATAAAGTCTATGCTACCGACAGAAAAGACTAATTGTATTGAGCCGCATCTCTTCTAAAATAAAACAAAGTCGGAAATATTCGTGATATGACGTATATATGTAATGTTTTGCACTTTGTTATAGTATTACCTTTTTTGTCTTTATTATTATAACTTTCACTCTTTAGTCTGTTTGTTGTGATATCAAATTGATGTGAGATGTTTCTTTGTTACACATCTGGATTTTTTTCTATATTGAATTAGATTATAACACAATGATGACTGCTGTTCCCATATTTTCGCCTATCATATCTGTTTGGTTTTTTTCACACAACGTTGTCAATATCATGAAATATTTATGCGACTATCATACGTAAGAGATGTTTAACTAGCTACATGTATAAATTACGTTGATCCACAATGCTCTACATAAGAAAATGTCCGTACCAAGTCAGGAAAATGATCAACTTATTTGATGTGTTTGAGCTATTGATTTTGTAATTTGATTACGGACTTTCCATTGAGAATTTTCCCAGTAGTTCAGTACTTTTTGATATCTTATTTCTTCCTAAATTTGTCTTTGAAACAATCTTTTTTTCCACAGAAAACGCCAATTTTTAGAATTTCTCCTTGCCATCTCGTACGATCACTATTTATTACAACTTGCATTACTTTTTTAAACTCGCACCACTCACAATATTTTTTTTTAATAAGATTACGAAAATAAGAAATGTTTGAAATCATGACATTGATTGCTTTTCTCTTATTAAATGCTGTTTGTATAAGGACACCTATGTCACACAGAGACAGAACTCGCCCCACACGTAAATAAATACTACAAACTAGCACCACTGAGAATTGTTCTTATAATTAGAGATATAGGTCATCTTCCTCTGTTCTAGGAGCATAGGGTTACACCTAGGCAGAAGCTACTAATTGGGCTTCAAATTCTATTAAAAAAAACCTGACAAACTAATAAAAACATAAAACATCAGTGAAAACGGTTTAATTTAAAACACGCATCCATTCTATGTATCACCATAAATATTTTAAGTAGTCTCGATTTTAATTTTGTTGTTGATTCCACTGCACTGAGTTGTATTAATGACTATACAGACTTAACATATTAAGAGGTAATATTTTCGCACCGGAAATATGATGAGATGATCTCAATAAGAAGTTTAAATGGTGTAATATATGTTATGCAAAATGATGGCATTTATTTAATGAAATTCACTAGACGACTTTCTCACTCTCTCTATGCATTTTGAATAGATAAATTACTCAGACATAAACGATAATGACAAACCACACTAAAGGAAATGCAACATTAATAAAAACTAAAGTCAGTAATAAATTACATTGAAAATACATTAAATAATCAAGTGAATGTAGCAATTAATCTACATTATACATGTATATCTGTTGTGTTTAATTCTGTCATTGTAGAACGTTTGACTTCATGTGAAGATTTTGAACGAGGAAATGCAACATTCGGATGTATAAATAACGAAACAATAATTTTTGAAAAAATAACATACGGAGAATCTCTATGTCAGGATACCAGCAACAGTGATATATGTCATTCAAATATAAGTACCCGCTTCAATAACAATTGTCTTGAAAACAATATGTGTACTCTTTCGATCGAAACGTTGTTTAATGATAATTGCAAAAGACCACAAAGACGATTATATGTAACCTTTACGTGTACTTGTAAGTATTGTTTAGCTTAAGTATACATGGTATAACACATGCACTTAATTAGTACACATCCTTAAACTCAATTTGGGATATCTAATAGTATATAGGGGCAACACGCAACTATTTTCACATATGTTTTAGTGTCAATATGAATATGTAATTGGCACTTGCTTAAGTACGAACCATTATTGTTTTGATGTAGATATTCATTCTATATTATGTTGTTGAAAGAATTCCAGTAAAAAAATACATTATATCTGTTAATCATGTTAATGATAAAAAAAGGAGATGTGAAATATATTCGTCAATTACAGGTTGGCGCAGGACAAAGTATGTAAATGGGTGAAAAAGGTTAAGGAAGTGTCCACACATGAGCAGTAAATGTAGGTTCCAATGAGCCTTATTTAATTGAAAACAATTTACGAAACAAAATTAGACAGACATAAACCAATCACAGCCTCTGAATTACAGACAAGACTTGGGACAGACACTTAAAAAAAATATAGCGACCAATCCCCTCTCACCTCTGAGTGTCATGAGACATTATGAGAACAAAGTGTAAACAAGTAGTTGCAAACAACTAGCATAAAATCAATACACACAATGAACGGAATAGTAGTACTCGCAGTGACTGAACGCTAGTTCTAAATTCATTATATTTCATTGATAAATTATGTTCTTCAACATATTTTTAAAGGCATTTTGAACTTTTTCAATTACTAATCATGTGTCCTGTCTCTTTTGAGGCACTTGAATGTATTTTATTCATTTTTCCATTTAGATGTTAGTTAATAAGTTTCATATCTTTATCTGCATTGATCGTGGCTTTATTATGTGATAGATAATGCACATTTTAAGGTTTTCTAGTCGTATACTATATATTAACACTCCGATGTGCATTATCTGACCTTTATACCGAACAAATCATTAGTGTCTGAAATCTGCAAGATTTGCATACTAGTACTAGTTTACCAACAACACTTAAGTGGAATATTCTTTTCTAATGCGTTTAAGTTTCATATGCCGTACGGCTTATTTTTTATGCGAAACAAAAAATCACTTAGTTATCTAGATATAAAGCTTATATCTTGTATCTATGCCCAATAAAACTATTTTTGGACGATATGACGCAAGATACCGACGGATCATAGTGTTTGGAAAATAGAATCTCAGGTTAAAGAATGGTTAAAGTTTTTGGTCAAGGTAGTTTTTGATGAAGTTGAATGCCAATCAACTCCAAACTTAGTACACATGTTCCCTATGATATGATCTTTCTAATTTTTATGCCAAATTAAAGTAATGACCCAAATATTAAGGTCCACTGAACATGTAAAGTGATAGTGCGAATGGGGCATCCGTGTAATATGGACAATTTCTTGTTTTTAAAATGATTTATTGAAAGATAATTTAATGATGGTATTATTATCTTTAATATCGATCGTATATAAGTAATTGGATAACTTTCTATTTTTGTTCTTGTGACTTTTAGGGTTTTCCCGGTCTCATAGCGTGCATACCTGTGTGAATTCGTTAAGAGAAGTGTACTGTTCCTTATTCCAGTATATTCATGTTCAAAATGTCACGTCAGATAGTGAATGTGGTGATATTGACGCTTCGGGTGCCATAGCACGTCTAAAGTTTTTATGTGATGACAAACGAACATGTTCACCAGATACAGATAGGGACTCTAGTCTGTATCAGGAAAGATTTGTTATCTTTTCTTATGGGTGTACAGGTAAGCATAACCTAGCTTTTCTATTAAATAATCATGTTTAAACTGCAATTGAACACATGATTAGGATCTCTCAAATACACATATTAATAAATACATTAAATGTTACATAACAAACTGTCAAATAAGAACACATACACAAATGTACTTCAACATGTTCAAATAAGTGTCTGACAACAGAGGGGGGATAGGACCTTTATCGGGATTCCGGCATCGGGTGTTTTTAAGCTCGGGAATTCGGGATTGACCATTTCGGGATCCGGGAATTCCTTTTTTGAATTTTGGGACCTCGGGATTTCGTGTTTGTAAGCACGGGATTTCGGGATCTGTTGTTTTTAAGCCCGGGATTTCGGGAGCAGGACCCTCCTACCCCCTCTCACAACACGTCTGTCTGTCCTATAAACTAGCTATCTTGCTTCTTTAAAAAAAAGTCATTAATTGATTATATAATTAACCATACGAAATAATGGAACATAAGGTTGTTTTTTGGATGGTAACATAATCTGCACGTACTTAAGATAAATTACATAATATTGAACTTGTTACCGAATTGTTATGTATCATACTTGTGGAAAAACTTTGCTAAGCGTCGCACAAATTCCTGTTTATCACGAATAAAAATCATTTAAAAATTGTTTCATAGATAAACTGATTGGGTTTGGCTGATTTGTTGTACTTAAGGGGGCTCTTGGGTTTAAATTGGTTTTTTTTAAATATAGGATTCCGCTATTTTTTCTATAAATGAACTTTATCAAATGCTTAATAGAAAAATAAAACCAAAAAATTGGGGCACCGTTCATTTACCCTCACAATCTGCCATCGAAAGAAGCATGCATTTTTGTTTAGGTACTTTTTTCTATTGAACTTTTAGAAGAAATATAGGTAATATCGAAATTAAAAAAAGAACTAACTTGTAGAAATCGCTTAGATTTTACAATTGTTTAAGGATAGCGAATTTGAAAATGATAATAAAAAATGTAGGTCACCGATGAGTTAAACAAAATATTTCAATTGAATGCCAAAAAATGTAATTTTGGCACCAAAGGGAGATAATTTGGAGCTTTTTCAATGATATAAATATTTTTAAAAGTCATCTAGGACCAAAAACAAATCGATTTTTTTGTTAATTTTTGTACCATATCATAAAGTAACAATTAATAGTGTAATAAAAAAACATTATAATGAAAAACAATTTTTTAAATTTTATCTGGAAATTTTGTACCCTCGAGCCTCCTTAAACATATTATCAAACAAAAAGGATATCACTGGCACGTTCGTATTTTAAGGAAATAGTTCTCATGGAGATCGCACTGTAGATGCAATCAGTGTAAATTTTGTTCCCTTGAACAAACTAATTCTATAGTGTGTGTTAAGTTAGCACTGTAGTACAATATTTAAATAAAGTCTTTAATGGTAACATCATTGAATTTTTATCTAACATAATTTATTCTGTAATGTTATCATGGAACTAACGTTTATGATCATAATTTTTCAGACTACTAATGACTATTAAAGGCGGTCTGGTTGACATTATAGTCTGGGAGATCATATATAATTTATTAGTTGATATCGGGTTGTACACTTCTCATAATTAACATAAGTAATTACGAGTAAAAAATGCGTGTCTTTTTGTGGTTTTAGTGTATCTGAATCAAGCCTTTAAATTGTACTGTACAGAACCTTCATCGGTTGTGTTGTTACATTTCTGACACAGGTTAGGGAAGGTTAAGCAAACGCAAATATGTAAAACCCAAAATCATTCTTATATATGCTATACGAGTGTCCCTTACCGGAAGCATTCATTAGTTAGTGCTGGTCTAAACTTTTGAGTTGAATGTCTCGATGATAACTTTTACCTCTCTTTTACTTCTTAAAATGTTTATAGTTCATTAAATGGTTTAGTATTAGGCAGTTGTGTTTTGGCTTTTAAGATATTGTCGTTTTTTTCAACCAGGCCTTCTTCAGCCAACACTGCGGTATAGATTTTGGTTTTTGTCAGAAGAAAGAAATTATTTTTTCTTTGTTTGGATGCAAATTTTATCGATATCACCAGTTTGTGTTTTTCCTTAGTAATTTTTTAGGTCCTTTATAGCTTGCTATTCGGTGTGAGCTTAGACCCCGTTTAAGACAGTAACTTGACCTATAATGGTTTACTTTTATAAATTGTGACTTGGATGGAGAGTTGTCTCATTGGCACACATACCACATCTTCCTATATCTACTAAGAGGCAATTAAGAGTACATGATTTTTTTTCGCATGTGAGTCTAACGCCTTTTTCTATGATTTGGTTTCATTTGTATTATATTTTTCAGTTAAAAAATTAGCAATATCATTTTCACCTTTTTTCTTTCAGGAACAAGAGATTCTGTAATTACAGAGTACACACATAGCACGTCTTCCGGTAAATAATTTTGTGTTTTACAGTGTGTTTGTGTTTTTTTTTATTCAGGCTATCATCCTAAAATCGAAATAAAACAAAACAGAGAGAGCAAATTAATAAAATAAATGTCTGAACTTGAGCTTAAAGCACGCATGCATATCACCTTTAAAAAAAACTATGGTTTTATTTAATAAAACACCCATACAACAACGCATCCCATATTGCATGATAGGACCTGACACCATTTTAGTGTTTCGGCAGTTAATCTTGGGATGGTCATTTTAAGATGCATTTTTTTAAATATAATCAAATATGAAGATAATTCATGCAAATATTGATATATTTATATTTTAATTCTTCTTCAATAGATCTCGTTATTATGACAGATCTGCTATCATCAGGGGTCCAACTGTCAATTTGATGTAAAGGTCTTTAACTGTAATCTACTAAGCATATCTCCAATACTTTTATGTTTGCTATGCGCAACTATTGGTGCTGTATTGAATAATTGTCAAACTGTAATACATGCCAGTGTTTCATTATACGTTTCTTTTTTTTAAGTATATATGGATTATATTTAGTTATTAAGACTAACGGAATAATTTGATTTGCTTTTGATTTGTTTTGTTGTAATCAGTACGTTCAACTGATAAAGCATCGGTTATACTGTCATATATTTCCACGTTATCATAACCTCTATCTAATAATTTCACTTTGAAACTAGTTAGATTGTTTATTAATTTGTTATGGTTACTTGTATTTCTAATTTGCCGTATTGCTTCACCTTTAATAAATCCTCTGAATACATGCTGTGAGTGACAGCTTAATCAAACGAAAGCTGCTTTTAATGGCATCATCGATAGATACATCTTATTATCGGTAATTTGTACATTTTGCCTTTGATGTGTACTCGCTGATAATGTCATTATCAGTGGACTGGCCGTGATATAAAAATTATTAGGTTAGTACGCAAATGACATGTGCGAATGCAACGCGTAAGGATCTACTTTCCCCTTTCATTCACAAAATTGCGCGTAATTTCTTTTGCAGAAACGCACGATATTTTTGGCGAATAAAACATTTGACATCGTTTCAAACGATTGTTGTGAAAATGTGAACAGAAAATGCCCGAAAAAAAGACTTAAAAAAAGAATAATTGATATATATGAAGTACAACTAACATACCATACCGTCCGTGATTCCAATCCAAGTTTTTATTCCAATACATAGCCTGGAGCTGTTCCATGTAATTTTCTTTTCTATTTCTTGAGAAGTATTTGTTTTACCTGTTCAATCACTATAAAGTGTTACAATTCATATTTAAACACAACACATAAATAGTAACCAAAAAGGTACCGCTATCGCATGAGAGAACCTAGAAGAAAAAAATGAAATTTACGCATTTTCAACATTTTTGTGGGACCATCATATACACTTTTAAAAGATGTTGTTTCATTGTCAATATGACAGATATTCATAGAACAAAGAACAAAAAAGTGAACCGTGATATTCATATGCAGATCTAGGATAAATTTTAAAAGGGGGGGTAACCGGGGGCACCAAACTTTAAATTAAAAGTCTGCTTTGACCAGAATTGTAGCCTTTATAAGGAGTGACTGTTATGACTGATCCGGATCGCCTACCCCTAAATTCGCTCCTGAAATTAAAGGTAACCGCAGGGCCTTTCCAAGTTTCAAATTTCTGGTCCGTTTTGAAAATAAATGAACATGACTTTGAAAAAGCAAGAATTATAAGCTAAAAGTTTAGTGACGTCTATTAAAATGTTTGAAATAATTATGAAGTAGACAGGAAATGAGCTTGTTCAGATAATTTACAGTCAGCTTACATTGGGCCATTGCCTCCTGTATACATGTCTCTTCACAGTGCTTTTTTTAAATATATTTGAAATCAATGTGATCGTTTTCAGTGGCGGATCCAGGGGGGGGGGGGCTGTTCCGGGGGTTGGAACCCGCCTTTATTTTGACGATCAATGCATTTGAATGGGGACGTGTGGTTGGAACCCCCTTTATTTTGACGATCAATGCATTTGAATGGGGACGTGTTGTTGGAACCCCCCTTTTGTCCTGGGTTGGAACCCCCTCCCTTTTTACTGAATGGCTGGATCAGCCCTTGGTTTTCATGAGGAATACTGAGCGAATAATGACAAAATAAATGTAATTTCATCCACTAAACTAAGTAAAACATAATTATAACTTGTCGTTAAACTCGAAATGATGATCGATGAAATATCTGCGATTCATATCGTATCATTCTTATTTCTGACTATTACTATGCTGATGCTTTGTGAAAAATAAAGAAATTTGACTTACAGGTATGCTATCATTATATTTGCCATTGTTAGTGTCATGTCCAAAGCATAATATTAATGAAACGCATGCAATAATTCCTTTTCAATACTTTGTGCAAGACAACGCCATGTTTACTGCACTGTGACAAAATTTCAAATGACGTAATGCAGCCTGTGACGTCAAGTGTGATTCGCCGTGATTCGACGCGAAAAAGAAGTTCGTTTGTTATTTTCTCTATTATTGTAGTGATTTTTATTTTTTTTTAAATTACCGATAAACAGAATAAAGGACTTTTGGTTTTTGATACTGACTTTATCACAGAAAATATCAGGCTCTCCCTTGGGGCTCACCTGATATTTTACTGTGATAAAGTCAGTATCAAAAACAAAAAGTCCTTTATTCTATATTTATCTAACTAAACTTAAGGATCAACTTCACACATATAAAATAATGACGGATAACAACTGCGTTTGTGATTTGTTAATTGTGACAATAATGATGGATAAGTAAAAACAAAATAATATATCAAGTGCATATTCTTAGTGAAAACTTGTTTAAATGATATGCATACACATATTCCTAGTTCTACGCAACAAATTGATGCGGATTTATGTTGTGATACTTTTTAATGGCACCGTCCTTAAGAAATTATAGATACAAAATATAGGTCCTTTAACATGCTGAATAGTGGTCGACCGATATATCGTTATTTGGCGGGAACATGTGTAATTCCACTCGAAAATGAGAGTATCAATATCGTCAAATATCTATTTCAATCATGTTTAATCGAATTTAAATTAAAAAAAATTATAAAAAAATGATTAAATGTCAGGTGGTAATATCACTGTCGCATTGTTTTATCTATTTTTGCTAGTAAAATGGATTTATTTTAAAGACGTCATAAACAGTCCAAAAAAATATGACCTTGTTACAAGAATCGACAGATTGTAGATCCGTGAAAGTGCATATGTATATAACATTTATAATTTGCTTTAAATTTACTGATAACGAAAACAATGTTTATACCTTTAAAACAAATATACAAAGATTTAAAGACGGTGTTGAATTGGTAATATAAAGTTTAAGAAGAGGTTTATTTAAAGGATCAGTAAGTTTACAAGGATCGTTTCTAAATGTCTTGGCACCGTAAACAACATCTCCGTAAAAATGGAAGAATTTGGTAAAACTTTTAAGTAATTTGTGGTATCGAAATCCCTGACATGATCAGTTACAAATAATACATATATTACGTTAGCTAACATTGAAAATGTCACAACAGACACGGGCATAGAGAGCGAGTTTTAAAATAAAAACATAGTAAGATGGTGCTAAAGGAACGTCACCATCCAAAACAGGAGCATTAACAACAGAGAACAAAAAACTGTAATATCTAGATGTAGAAAAGGACAGTTATTAGCGTTTATATTTGATGTATTTGAAGTACGTCTTTAGGCAAATTTCGGCAGTATATTGAGGAAACTCTTGATAATAGTTTCTTTTTTTAATTTTCTCTTTTTCCACCATTAAATACGTTATTGGTAAATATAATTTAAAATAAAACGTATTCAAATATTTAAACATAAAACAAAAATATTCAAATTGTAACGCAAGCTAGTAATTTAATGATTTGAACGGTCATAACTTCATTTGCTTGAAATGTTTTGTGATTTTTCTTTAATTTGTTCTTCTCAGATTGCCACTTATAACTGAGAGGCATTAAAAGAGGGGCGACAGATACCAGAGGGGCAGTCAAACTCAAAGATCGAATTAAAATGACAACGCCATACATAAAACATAAAACGACGAACAGACAAAAATTGGTACAAAAGACACAAAATAGAAACGAAAGACTAAGCGAACACGAACCCCACCAAAAACTGGGGGTGATCTCAGGTGCTCCGGAAGAGTAAGCAGATCCTGCTCCACATGTGGCATCCGTCGTGTTGCTCATGTAATTACATACCCGGTAAAAAGTTTTATTCTGTAGTTAGTTTTCGTGTTTAAAAGGGGAAGTGGATTGTAGTTACGACATAAGGAACATATCCAATATCATCTGTGAAACGGCTATTCCATTAACTAGCGATAATCTTTGTATGCGTTAGTGTACCGTTTTATCAGTACCAACTTTGACCACCACAATTTATTGTTTGAGTACTTTACAGTAAACTGATGAGCGGAAACACTTTTTATTGATGAATAATAGTACGAACATATATTTGATAAAAAAGAGTTTGAGGTGCAATGAAATTTTTTTTTTTTTTTTTTTAAATCTGTATATAGAATTATATATACAACCAAACACATAGTCGATGATTTCAATATGGCCACGGTTCCGTAAAACTGACATGTTCTATCTTGCTGATTTCTGTATGCTAATTCTATATTTTGCAGTTGGTATCACAGTGATAGTTGTATCTACCTTGGTTGTCACAATAGTTGCTGCAATAGTGACCATCGTTATTGTTTGCCACAGGAAAAAGAGAGCAAAAAATTCGAAACTATGTCTGACTCACAACATTACAACTGTAACAGACAGGACCAATTCGTCTGACTATAACATAATTAACTTAAATCAAATGACAGATATTGGTATTTTTCCGATAAATGATAACACAAGTGAAACTATTGCAACACAACATCAACAACAAAACATTAAAACTGCTAATGAACATGACCGAAACATGGGTAACAAATACGAATCAATATCGGTCAATCGAAACTCAGACGAACATTTTTATGACTCAGACTCAATCCACATCAATCAATATGAATCTTTAAAAAACCCACGGGAATCTGATAAACATACCTATGAATCTACAGAACAAGCATTACCACAAGATATAAACACTTCAACTGAACAGGAAAAAAATATTTGCAACAAATACGAATCATTATCAACCAATCGAAACACAGTTGAACATGTATATGAGTCAGACTTAATCAGAACCAATCAATATGAATCATTCACAAAGCAACGGGAATCTGATAAACATACCTATGAATCTACAGAACAAGCATTACCACAAGATATAAACACTTCAACTGAACAGGAAAAAAATATTTGCAACAAATACGAATCATTATCAACCAATCGAAACACAGTTGAACATGTATATGAGTCAGACTTAATCAGAACCAATCAATATGAATCATTCACAAAGCAACGGGAATCTGATAAACATACCTATGAATCTACAGAACAAGCGTTACCACAAATTAGTAAAACTTTAGTTGATCAGGAAAAAAGCATTTGCAACAAATATGAATCACTATCAATCAATCGAACCTCAGACAGACATATATATGAATCGGACTCGATGCACACCAATAAATATGAATCATTAACAACTCAACGAGAATCGGAAAAACAGAACTATGAATCTACAGAACCTGCATGATATACTTGCTATTTGACACTAAGTAAGCACAACCAATAATTAGTATATAGTTTAGTAAAAGATGTTTTATATTCAGTTGTTTTGAAGATAGTTGCAATACAGATTTTGTAAATGCAACATTTTCACTATTGTTCTAAGTTGATATGATATACTAGTAGTATACATAAAACATTTACGATTTGTACAAACCTGTATTATATTAATCACTTGTATTCAATATATTGTAGTTGGTATTGCTGAATTTCATTGAGATTTACTCGCATTTTTCATGAATAAAATTAAAGGTCTATAACATTGTGTTCAGTTTTAGTCATTAGTTTCATCAGCAACATAAGTCCACAAGGATTGTTGATTTAGCCGATCAAAACATCAAAAAGATGAACTTCCGCAGACTCGGAGTATGGCCACGAAGTGCCTACATTGGCCCTGTGAAATTACAAAAAAATAGATATAAACAAGGTGAATGTTTTATAGCTAAAACATATCTACCAATACCGTTGTTTGTTATTATGTAAATAAAATCATATTTTCATGACGTCACTAGTGTGACGTAACATCCCAAGTCGAACCGGAACGCTCAAAACATCACTCTTCTTGGTTATTTTCGCATTGGCCATAGGCCTCGATCAAAGTAATTCTAATCTCATTTTAATTGTTTTACCAATGAGTACAATTGTCAAAGATGGTCGCTCTAATGTCATAAGAGTATCGAATACGGTGAAAGAATGTTCTGAGTATGGTAAAACTAAAATGAACGATTCCACAAAATGTAACGGTTACAACGAGACAGAAAACATTGCTGTTTATAGTCGAACATTTGACGGAGTATACATGCCTGATGTTGTAAGCAACGGAAAACGAAACGTAGGAATCGATAATACTTATGAGCATTGCATTATTCAAGCGAATCAATGACGAAATTAACTAATTTACGGTATCTTATCAAGTCATAAGCGACAATATGTATATTTCTGTATATGTAATAAATTCGAAGACAGGTGACATTTTGAAAATCAATGTTTATCAGTGATGTTTGAATATATCAATGAAGATAGCTGCATATCAATATAAAATATGAAGATAAGGTATTATTGACAAACAGACAACCCAGTGTGACGTCACATGGTCGACTGGATACATCAATGTGATTATCAGCCGTAGAGGAATCGTACATTTGTACATCAATATTTATATGATAAGTAGATAGATACCAGGAATTTATATATTGGCTAATTATATCTCTTCATCATTCGATGGACTAGTGCAACTGCATCTAGCTGTTATGGGAGTATCGCACTCAAGAATACGAATCAGGTTTGGAAATACCCACATAATTGTCTTTTTCTATAAGAAATTATTTTTTTTTACGATTTATTCCGATTTCAAATATCCTTATTTCATAAGTGTTGCATTATTTTTTTATCAAATATGGAAATATAAAAGAAATATTTTGTAATTTCATGCATGTATGCCCTTCTTGATTGCCAGTGTTAAATACAAATCTATGTACTTTTAACATTACCATCATAATTTTACTGTAATGCCATATCATAATTGTTTATTGTATTTTAAATTGTACATAATCTTTATTTAATTTATTATTATTGATGCATTGTTTATTTGTAATGTAATTATTATTGTATTAAGAGAGCCTTATTGAAAATTGGTGTAATCCAAATGAGTTACTCTCTCTAAATAAAGATATTATTATTAGTATTATTATAGTGTTCTCAACAACAAGGCAGATTGGTAACTTGCTAGTTCATATCTAAGTATAACGTATAGTTCTTCAAACACTTTCAATACACATCCGTTCTAATATATGACTATATTGATGTATCAGCTGATGGCAACATGATGATTTGTTTGAGCCCTTCTATGGATTACTGCTTTGGAGGACTATCCAGGAACTAGGGAACAGATGGTTTAATTGACGTCATTGAACAATGTCGTAAGCATAGCATTCTGCGGAAAATAAAACGAAAGATTTATTTCTAAAGTAATGTTTAAAAATGTAATTTTACTTTAAATTAGCAAATTCTAAAGAAATATATAGTCTCTTGTTTGTTGGCTGTAACAAAATCACTTAAGATGTGGAGACTTTCTTTCACGATTTGAATACAGTGTTGCTAATGGACAAAAAGACCCCAACATATGGGAAAGCATGTTTAATTACATTTAGTTCCATTCTTATCTGTATAACTAGTATGTTGTTACCAAAATTAGTTTTAAAAAAGTGATGTAGACACCAACCCATCCACACACATGGAAAACATGTTGTATTAAAATGCCCAGAATATGCAGTTCTGCGAACGATATTTTTCAAAAGTGTCTGTAATATAGAAAGTAGTTTTACATTTTGTTGTATTTTGAGTGAGGGAAATTGTTTATTTATGTTTCATGATGACAGAGTTTGATATTTTACAGCCAAAATCTGTCATGAAGTACTTTTTAAAAGAAAGTGTATTTTATACTCGTAATAAGTGTACATCCTGTTGTTTGTTTTTGTGTATAATTGTTTTAAATAGTATGGTATTTAATGGTGAGATATATTGATATAAATTATAGATGTAATATAAATGTATTTTAATGTGTGTTTTACAGTCTCTCATAACTCTTTTCAAAGTGGCTCTTTTACAAATTTTCCCTGGAATCTATGATGAGTTTATTATAAATTGATCTGGTAATATCATATTGTGTTTTATATCGAATGTTTTATAGAGGCGAGACTATAAGACATTTTTCGTTGTTGTTGTTGTTGGAAAATCATAATAAGCTATAACACTTTTTTGTCTGAGTAACTGTGTAAGTGATTTTTGTCTCTCTATCTAGTGTACAAGAGGCACTAACGAGAATTACTCAGTTATTCCTATCTTGAATAGATGATCAATGATATCAAACAATTTAAATTACTGTTTTACTTTTTTATTTTACATTATTTAGAGGTATAATAGGGAAGGGTTGTATTCAAAATGAAGGTTTAACACCGCCTCATTCTTTGGAGCCTGTTCAAACTCATGAACCATCGTAAACCATATCCTAGTACTTAGAAAAAAGTGAAATCACAAAAATGTTGAACTCTGAAGAAAATTTAAAACGGAAACTCCCTAATCATATGGCAAAAATGAAATTTGAAACATCGCCCGGGGTGTTCTATTCACAGAAACAATTACGATAAAAATTATCGAGTGTTTTGGTGAAATGAGTCAACATGTTTTTGAATTTTGTATTGTCTGTCTATTTGTTTTACTTAACTAACGTATTAGACATTGACATCATTATTTATATGTTTTCTATCAGTGTTGATACGACTATAAATATTCGTATACTGTAAATACCAAATCTTTGCGAAAATTTGGCGATGAGAAACTTTTAATTCCCTTCATATGAGCCTGTAACAATTGGAAGTATTGCATGTACTTGTTTAGTCTTTTGAAAAAGTACATTATTTTACAATTTTCTATCGTAAAATCCCGATTACTTTCAAGACTTAAACTTTTATGTAGCATGTGAAATTACTTTGCTGGGTATTTAATGTGTGTGTTATTTCTTAATACGAAATATTTCTTTTGTTTGTTTCTTCCTGTTGATTTTAGATTTATGAAACAAAACTTTGTATGACAGTAGATTGCTTTAGATAAAACAGTGTGATTTGGGTTATTTTAATTTCCTGGTAATTTAGTTCAATCTGTTACAAAATGTGCTGGATATTTACATTCTTCTTAGGATTTGTATATATTTTGAGAATACATACACAGGCAGGTTAGTCAAACACCTTCTGAATTCGTGTCCTTTTGTTTTGTTTACAAATTATGATGCAACGATTAAATGGATCTCGGCAGGTAGAGAACACATAACGACACTTTCCTCATACCTAACATTTGTTTATTTTACTGCCCTATCACATGTTTTATCTATGAGTCTCGTGTACATGAATTTGTTTACAGATAAGGTAATGATACTACATCTATTTTTTACCCATTTGTTTTAAGATTAGACTCATGTAGAGAAAAAAACTACAATTACCAGACATATAAAATATAAACTTGTACAACGAGATGATGACTCCAACACGGTTCGTTAAGCATGTGACACACTCATTGTTTCCAGAGTGGTGACGATAATACCGCTTTAAATACAATTATTTTGTACAAAAGTACGTTATTTAAACCGGAAGACATTACTCACTAGGCCTTAAGGCTAGGATCTAACAACATCTCTTTGTTTATATGCCTATATGGAGTTATTTTCTTTAAGAGCGATGATACATTCTTTTGAGGAATCAACCTGGACGAAAACAAGTTTAAAAAAACTCTGACATACTTTACTGACCTGTACTAATTCATTTTTTTTCCATCGTGAAAATACAAATTATGATTTACTTAAATATTTAATTCGTTTGATGGTTATCGCGTGTTGGTGCAAATGGAGGGTTTACTTTTCAGTATTTCAATGCCGATAGGTTTAGGATATAAACAATCCTGGTGTCCGTTTATTAGAGTGAAATACCGAAAATCGTCATTGACGCGCATTTTTTTTTATTTTGAAACAAAGAACGTGAAGTTTGGTTAAGTTATCAATAAAGGAACATTATGGGACAATAATAAGATAATACAAAACTTTTCATTACCCTTTTAAAACAAGCTGGATATAACATATTTGTGCGCAGGATTTTGAAAATATTTCTGTTCTGTATGTAGTGGGAATCATACTATGACTTACATGTATACATGAGAGCGAGCTATGTACTTTAATGGAAAAGGGCAAGGGTCACAGTTTTATCAAGAATCTCTGCTTAAAAAAAAATCCTTTAAAATTAAAGTACTCTGAATATTTAAATTTGTTTAAAAATATTGTAAAATAATATGCTTTTCTGCGATAAAACGTCATAAATACATAAGGGAAAAAACATAACACCCTCTTTTATTAACTAGTTTTGAACAAAACATGACTAGTATTTTTCAACACCGTTATCGGGCAGTAACTTGCAACATGGCGTGCAACAATAGTTTTATTGGGCCTCGATACAGACTTCTAAAGTGTTTATCTAGATTTATAAGTGTTGTTATATTTCACATTAAAAAATAAGCCGTATGGCATATTTGAACTTGAACTCATCAGAAAGGAATATTCCACTTTACTTTGTTCGTAAAATAGGATGCAAATCCTACAAATTTTCGCAGATACAAATAACTTTTGACGGTATCTAAGTCAGAATATACGTAGTTTAGAGTTTTTCTTGTCGTATAACACACCTTGGGTTGTTATACGACAAGAAAAACCTTAAAATATGCATTATCTATAACGTAATCAATGTTGCTTTATTTTGAAATTAATATCTGAATTCTCGAGCTCACTGTCACAGTTTCTTTGTTGATGAACAGTTTGTTTGTATTTATAAAAGTGTCTAGACATCAACATAATCAAAGGCGCCTTAACAGATAGGCACTGTAAAATGTGTCCAGATGAAGCAATCGAGCATTGAAGAACGTCATGGAAATTCAATTATTTTAAAAACATTCAGCTTGTCTACTAAAATCTTCACAATTTCACTGTTCATTGCTAAAAGCTAAACAATAGAACATGAACTGTTTTACTGTTCATTATTTTATTTTGCATTAAGAAAAAGAAAAATGAATGATACACGTACTTCTGCAATTGTACCCTGGATTTGTCTTTTAATCCGTATACGTGTTTTTAAATAGATATAAACACTTGGCAAATTTAAGTATTTCATTGACATATACGACGGGAAAATGGATATGGATACTTTAAGAATGTGTGTATTGAGTCCTTGTATATGTATTCCATACATTTCTACTTCCGTGTTCGTATACACAAGTGTATGTATATAAACAATACTGTATATGCTTGTTACAAACATGGCGAAAATAAGAATTTACAATTGTTTTTGGTTTGTTTTGGAGTATACAGTTGTGGTTGTTTCGGGGAAAACAGGTAATGACAACGTAGACCTATATTTTCGTATTATTTTTGTCTAATTACGTGATTGTATGCATGTTTATCAATACATCTGAAATTTACCTGGTATGTAACATAAGAGAGTGTATTTACATTATAAGAATCAAGCAACGCTAGTACTGTACACAATGCCACTTAATGTTTTGTAATAAGTTTGGGGGAAGCACTTGTTGGTTTAATAGAATTATTATTCTAAGGAAATTATATGATATACAAAAACAAAACAATTGAAATGGATAAAAAGTGTAATTCGGTGTGAATCAATTCATAACGCCCACTGTGAATCTCCAAAAAGGATAAAGAAAAGTTGACATTGTGTTGATATGTTATTTTTAAAAAATGTAAAAAAGCGTAAACTACTTCATACAAATTTTTGGAAAAATTACTGTGACATAAAACAAGCACGAATTAGTTCAGCCTTTTTTTTAAATATTTTTTATCAGGTACCTAAAGATCGATAGTAGACTATTTTCTATGCAGATAATAGTATATGTTAGTGAATAATTGATAAGCGTTGATAAATGGGCTGTAACTCTTGTGAAACTATAAAATTATATAAATGGGTTAAGTTCAATTTGAACTCCATAATTTGTATTCAAAATTAATTTGTGTATTCGGTTCATATGCCAAAAAATGTATCTACAAAAGACATTTTTTTAGCCGAACCTCTTACCTCAAAAATATATAATTGATCAATTGACTTCAAGAAATTAAGTGCCTGTGAGGAACTCTATATATGCCTTATCGTAAATGATTAATTGATGTATTTTAACTTCCTGTGCCAAGTTTTCTATTGATATATTTTGACACTATAACTTGCCTATCAGATAAGGCAGGCATACGGGTAACAGAAGACGCATACGATTCGGTGTACCAGTTCTCGTTCGCTCCTATTTGATGCAATTTCTTCAATTATTTTTATTTTGATAGTCTTTTTGTACATGCTGTACTATCAATAAGCGATACTTTGTACCTTTGTTTTAAATCTAGTATTCATTTCCTTTTAGTAATATCCACTTGGTATTTATAAATAATGTATGAAGTTGGCTTTCTTTAAAGTATCGTTATTCATATGAATAAATCAAGAAAATGGATGCAGCATTTTTTTTAAATATTGATTTATTTACCATTTTCAAAACACTGTTTAAAAATCTACACTACAGACGGAAGAAACCGATTTTATTTAGGCGCATTTCCTCTAAAACAAAAAAACCCCGACATATTCGTTTTTTGCACTTTGTTATGGTAGTATTTTATTTGTCTTGAAGAGTATCACTTTCACTGTTTACTTTGTTTGTTTTGGTATCAAATTAACGTGGGTCGGTACTTATACATCCCGTCATTGTGTTATTGTCATATGATACATTTTTTGTATTCTTTTCTTTCTTTTTTGCCAATGTGTTTTTTTTTTTCTGTATGCCTGTTTGTGTCTTTTTTACATAAGACGTGTCACTGTACTTAAACATCCCGTCATTGTGTGTTTGTGTTATGGCAAATGTATGTATTATTGTCTTTCAATTTTGCTAAATTGTGCTTTGTCTATATAAAATTGAGATTGAAAATGGGGAATAGATCAAAGAGACAACACCCTGACAAATGAGCAGATTACATATTACCGCATGTACCGATTATATGCATTTTTTGTGTTTCTTTGTTACATATCTGTTTATTTCTATTGTAAATTAGATTATAACACAATGTTGACTGCTGTTTCCCTATTTTTGCCTATTATGTCTGATAGTTTTGTTCACACATCATTGTCAATATGATGCAATTGTATGCGACTCTTCTACGAGTGAGAGGTTTCGCTAGCTATAACACCAGATTTAATCAACTATTTTCTACATAAAAACATGTCTGTACCATGTCAGGAAAACGACAGTTGTTATAAGTTTGTTTGATGTGTTCTAGCTTTTGATTTTTCGATTTGATTACGGATTTTCCATTTTGAATTTTCTCAGGAGTTCAGTATTTTTTTATTTTTTTTTTACTTTTTCCTTAATTTGTCTTTAAAACAATCTTCTTTCCACAGAAAACCACAATTAACAGGTAATTTCTGAAGTCGGAGACCGTCATAAATCCGTGCCTTGCATGCTTTCGCGCATGCTAAGTCGACGTACTCCCTACCAACTAGCAACACTCAAAACACTTTCACTATTTGTTATAACTTGCATCACTTTATCAAACTCGCACCACTCAAAATAAAAAAAAAATACATTAATTCATTCTCTTATTAAACTTGTTTAGGGGTGGGGTGGGGTCGAGGGTCGACTCGTGTCACACAGGGACTGAACTCACACCACTCAAAAAAATTACAACAAACTACATGAACTACCGCCACTGAGAAATGTTTTAATTACCAGTGATCTTCTGTGCTAGGAGCACTTGGATTACACCGAGGCAGAAGGTATTAATTGGACATTCAAACTCATAATAAAAACATAAAGCAGCAGTACATTAAAACAGTTTGATAATAAAATTGAGAATTGAAATGGGGAATATGATAAACACGTATACAATCAGTGTATCACCATAAACATATCAACAAGTCTTATAGCTAGTTAATATTATATTGACGTCAACTCGATTTCAATTTTTGTTGTAGATTCTACTGCACTGATTTGCATTAATTGACTATACAGTCTTAGTACATTCAGAGATAATTTTCTTTAAAGATTTTTTTCGTTTTTCGCAAAAGTTTTTTTTAGACATGAGGGTATTACGTGTGAGCAAAGCAAGGAAACACATGATATATGATATAGTGAATCTCAATAATAAGTTTTAAATGGTGTTAAATATGTAATTCAAAATGACGGCATTTATTTAACGAAGTTTAATAGATGACTTTCTCGCTCTCTCTATGCATTTTGAATAGATAGACCACACAGACATAACGGATAATTGCAAACGACACTAGAGGAATTGGAAAATTTTACAAAACTAAAGTCAGTAATAGATGAAATTACAAATACATTAAAATATGTATGTGAATGTAGCAATTAATCTACATTATATATATTTTGTGTTTAATTATTTCATTGTAGAGCGTTTATGTGAAGAATTCGAACGAGGAAATGCAACAGTCAAATGTATGAATGACGAAACAATTACTTTGAAAAAGATCACATATGGTGATTCTCTATGTCAGGATACCAGCAACAGTGATATATGTCATTCAAATATAACTACCTACTTCAATAACCATTGCGTTGAAAACAATACGTGTACTCTTTCGATCGAAACGTTGTTAAATAATAATTGCAAAAGACCACCAAGACGATTATATGTAACATTTACGTGTAATTGTAAGTATTTTTTAGCTTAAGTATACATAGTATAACAGTATCCTCTCTTACCACACATTGAATCTTGTTACCGTCCGGGTTGATTCATCAGAAGTAGGACTCATTGTTCAAAAGAAAAATAGCTCCATATAGGTATATAAGGGGTATTATATTACAACTATATGGCAACACAGCACCTCATACTTAACCACTTTTAATGATATCATTCGATTTGAGAATAAAGTGCTTAGAGAGCCCGAAAAGAAAGAGATTATATGTTATGCATCACCCAGCCTTTAAAACATCTTTATATCTGATTCAATGCACATGTACATGATAATCCAAAACTGTTGTGTTTATTGGAACTATTTAAGAACTGAAACTAAATTTACTTTACCTGATAAATCTTTTATCTAACTTTAAATCAAACATAAGATGTCAACGTATATGAACATTTATATATGAAAATACAATTGAAAATCGAAATGGGGAATATGTCAGAGACAACAAACCCGACCGAAACGCAGAAAACACCGGAATTTCACAAATGGGTCTTCGAAGCAGCGAGAAAATCCTGCATCATGAGGCG
This sequence comes from Mytilus edulis, assembly GCA_019925275.1. Taxonomy (NCBI): domain Eukaryota; kingdom Metazoa; phylum Mollusca; class Bivalvia; order Mytilida; family Mytilidae; genus Mytilus; species Mytilus edulis. The sequence continues at coordinate 59,300,741 of CM034356.1, forward strand.
GGCCTCAGCTGACCCCTGAAAAAAGCCTGTACCAATTTAATGTAGTTGATAATAGTTCCTCGTTAACTGCAGGCAATTAACAGTTATGATTATCTGAATTTTCATTTGTTTTTTTGTTGAATTAAATTTAGTCGTCTCTCTTGATATGGTTTAAAGATGTAAAATGGTATATGTATCTACATTATGTATATTATGAATTTGAAATTACATTCCTTTTTCTAATTCCGTTTGTAACGTCCTTCGACTTCCTTGAATTTGGAAAGGACGTATACTTTGATATAGATGACACAGAGGAAACATACCTATATGATTAAAATGGATTGTGGTATAGCTGCATATATATACACATATATATGAATAAATGAGTTGTGGGGTTTACGCAAATGGGATATCATCAAAAATATCAAATGCAATACTCAGTAAATGAACATGCAAACGTCACCCATATGTTGACGTTTATTGGAGTGTGAGCTTGTCGGCCGTGTTAAATCATAAGAATTAGCTATAGCTTGCTGTTTTGTTATTTTTATTTTTTCTTTCACGCATTTAATTTCAGAGAAGAAAAACAAGAAAACAAATGTAGCTCAACTTTCGTATAGGTATATTGTCGTGGTTTGCCATATGAAAAACCCTTTTTGTAAGATGAGTCCTTACATGATTTTTTCAGTAGGCATACTTTAAAAAGATGTTTGTTATATATATAATATTGAATATTGAAGTATGATTCAACACTTTTTATGGTGGAATATGTTTGCAAACGTACTAATTTACCTCAAGTATTTTACGGTTATAAAGTGAATAAGGCAATTGTTTTATAACGTTACTGTTTAAATCTTTATTTCTAAAATAATTTATTTAAAGATGGCATTAATATCTTTAAAATCGATCGTACATAAGTAATTGAATATCTTCCCATTTTTGTTCTTGTGATTTTAGGGTTTTTCCTGTATTTGTATCATAGTGTGCATACCTGTGCGAATTCGTTAAGAGAAGTATACTGTCCAAAATTCCAGCATATTCATATCGAAAATGTCAAGTCAGACAGTGAATGTGGTGGTATTGTCGTTACGGATGCCATAGCACGTCTTAAAGAATTATGCGATGACGAGCGCACGTGTTCACCATATACATATAGGGACTCTAGTCTTTATCATGAAATATTTGTTAGCTTTTCATATGGGTGTACAGGTTAGGATGATTTAGTCTTTGTATTAAATAAACATGTCCTAAACTGCAATTTAATACACGTTTGAGGATCTCAAAACATTCACTAAAACACACATGTTTATAAATAAATTCAATATCACATAAACAATTTTCTGATAAAAATACACACACAAATGTTCTTGATACCAACTTCCACTTTCAAACATAATTATATCTTGACTTCAACATGTTGAATTAAGTGTCAAACAACATCTTTTTCTGAACTAGTTGTCTTTCTTCTTAAAAAAAATGTTATTAATTGATTAAAATGAAATAAATTGTACGATTTAAAAGGACCATAATTTTTTTTACGGTAACAAACATTGCGCATATGTAAGATAAATTACGTACTTTTCTGATTCGTTTTAAAAATACGTTCTTGAATATCTTTCCTCAAATTAAAATCAATCTTACCATTTAATTAAGAAAATTGTTATTTGAAAATATAACGTTAATCATCATGTTGTTAATCGTAGAAATATAAACCTTTCCCTGATATCCATGAACAATGAACAATTAAGTTTATTCTAAGGTTTTAGTAATTTCCATTCGGATATTGAACTTGTTCCCGAACTGTCATTTACCATACTTGTGGACACTACTTTGCCAAGAGTCTCACAAATTCCAGTTTATCAGGAATAAAAATCATTTAAAAGCTGTTTCATAGATAAATTGATTGAGTTTGGATGATTTGTTGTACTTAAAAATGTTATCAAACAAAAAGGATATCACTGGCACGTTCGTATTTTATGATAATATTTTATGGTAATATTCATAGCGATCGCACTGTAGATTTAATCATTGTAAATGTTGATCCCTTTAGTTTGTTAAGTTAGCACTGTAGTAAAATATCTAAATATTGATTGTATGGGTAACTTTTTATCTAACATAATTTATCCTGTATTGTTATCAAGAATTAACGGTTATGGTCATACTTTTCCAGACTACTAATGACGTCTTTTTACTTATTTCGATGGAGGCGTTCTGATTGACATTTTAGTCTGGGAGATCATATATAGTTTATTAGTTAATATCGGGTTGTACACTGATTATAATTAACATAAGTAATCACGAGTAAAGTATGCGTGTCTTTTTGTGTTTCTAAATTCATTTATTGTTTGTATCTAAATCAAACCTTTAAAATGTACTTTACAGTACCTTCATCGAGTGTGTAGTTAGATTTCTGACGCAGGTTAGGAAGGTTAAGCAAAGGCAAATATGTAAAACCCAAAACCATTCTTTTATAATGCTATACGAGTGTCCCATACTGGAAGCATTCATTAGTTAGTGCTGGTCTAAACTTTTGAGTTTGAATGTCGTCTCTATGGTAACTAGCTACTTTTACCTCTCTTTTGCTTCAAACTATATTAATTTTTGTAGTTCATTAAATGATGTAGTATTAGTAGGCCGTTGAACATGTGTTTTGCCTTTTAAGATATTGTCATCTTATCAACCAGGCCTTCTTCAGTCAACAATACGATATGGATTTTGATTTTTGTCAAAAGAAAGAAATTATGTACTCTTTGTTTGGATGCATATGTACTCTTTGTTTGGATGCAAATGTTCTCGATATCACCAGTCTGGTTACTCCTTAGTAATTGTTGGGGCCCTTTATAGCTTGTTGTTCGATGTGAGCCTAGACTCCGTGTTAAAGACCGTACCTTAACCTATAATTATTTACTTTTATAAATTGTTACTGGTAGGGAGAGTTGTCTCATTGGCACTCATACCATATCTTCCTATACATGTATCTACTTAGAGGCAATTTAAAGTACATGATTCTTTCGCAGGTGAGTCTAACGCCCCTTTCTGTGATTTGGTTTCATTTGTATTATATTTATCAGTTTAAAATTACACCGTGTAGAACGCCACATGCGGGGTGTCGGCTATGTTTGACATGGGGTGGCAATTTTGAAGCGACAAAAAAGTAAGAAGGTAAGTTCAAGCATCAAAATTTCTTATTTCTAGAACCCTCAGTACCATATAATGTATTGCACGGAAGGAACCGCAACATAATCTATTTCCTGAAAGCAGAAGCAGTCGTTTTCAGTGCTCAGTTTTCTCAAACACCTCGCCCTAGTTTTCCGTGTTGCAGATTTTGAGGCTTTATATCCAAATTTCGGTATAAAAAACTACTTTACACAGCCATCCCCCGTATCATTTATATAAATTGTATTCCTCTCATTGACTTATACCAAATACCAGTTTCTTAGTTAAAATTAATTGGTTTTAAAACTGTTATTCATCAAAATATAAAGTGTCGCTCGGGGTGTCAGATTTTGCGTCGCAAGGGGTAGAGGCTTGTCATAAAAAAATACATATTTGCTTGTAAATTAGTCTTCATATGATACATTTTATTTCAAACACATCTACTTTACCATGACAAAACAAGGATTTTTCATTTTGCCTGTTTTTGGTCTTATAAAATATATGCTTTTGATTTCATTCACATCTACTTTACAATGACAAAATAAGGGTTTTTCATTTTGCTTGTTTTTGGTCTTATAAAACATGTGCTTTTGATTTCATTCATAGTAAAAAAAAATGGTTTAAAATATTTAGTTTTCAAGCTGGTAAACGATTTCTTCTCTTTTTCAGTCACTATCATGGTAAAAAAAGTCAAAGCTATGGCTCAATAAACCAAAACATCACAAAATAGTCCTCAATATAAGATATGCCTGAAGCCTCCACCAGCCAAAATGCATCATAGTTCATCACCAGGTTCATCTAAAAAGCACTCGTGCACGCCGCAAAAATCCATTACTCCTCAAAGAACTAAAAAAGAAAAGAATTAGAACACTCTATCCAATGAAACACTCACCGGCATCTTTTTCAGCGAATGACAACACAACTTCAAGTAATCCTGAAGAAGATAATACTACAATTGTCAATGAGAAAACAACGACTTGTACACAATATACAACGGAACAGGTTTACAAGAAAAAATGATTCAAGACAGTTATTTCGTTCGTAATCGCCCAGCTAGAACTATCCGTTTTCTGTTACACATCTATCATATCATATCTACTTTGAAGGTCTACTCTGACTATATACATATCTCTAAACGAACCGGAATTGAATAAAATTTGAAGAATTTGATGTAATCTGTGTTTTTCTAGGTTGAATTTCTGTTACATTTCTGTTCCTATTTGTGTAGGTGTGTTTGAATTAAAAAGTATCAGATAGAGATCGATTTATAAGAAAATGTATTCTTTTTTTATGATAAGCCTCTACCCCTTGCGACGCAAAATCTGACACCCCGGGCGACACTTTATATTTTGATGAATAACAGTTTTAAAACCAATTAATTTTAACTAAAAAACTGGTATTTGGTATAAGTCAATGAGAGGAATGCAATTTTATATAAATGATACGGAGGGTAGCTGTGTAAAGTAGTTTTTTATACCGAAATTTGCATATAAAGCCTCAAAAATCTGCAACACGGAAAACTAGGGCGAGGTGTTTGAGAAAACTGAGCACTGAAAACGACTGCTTCTGCTTTCAGGAAATAGATTATGTTGCGGTTCCTTCCGTGCAATACATTATATGGTACTGAGAGTTCTAGAAATAAGAAATTTTGATGCTTGAACTTACCTTCTTACTTTTTCGTCGCTTCAAAATTGCCACCCCATGTCAAACATAGCCGACACCCTGCAAGTGGCGTTCTACACGGTGAATTAGCAATAACATTTTTCACCTTTTTTCTTTCAGGACCAACAGATTCTCCAATTACAGAGTACACACATCGCACGTCTTCCGGTAAACAATTTTATGTTTTACAGTGTGTTTATATTTCTTATTCAGGCTATTATTAACTCGAAAACAAAGAGAACAAATCAATAAAATAAACGTCTGCACTTGAGCTTAAAACACGCATAGATATAACCTTTAAAAAATATGGTTCTTTATTACGAAAATCCTTCAAGTCTCATATTTGGATTTTGTTTTCTTGTTTTGGGTTGTGTTTTTAGCTCGCCTGACCCGAAGGTTCAAGTGAGCTTTTTTCATCAATTGGCGTCCGTCGTCCGTCGTCGTTATTTTTTATAAAGTCTTCTGCTCTGTAACCACTGGGCCAACTTGGCCACAATCATTATTGGGGTATCTTGTTTAAAAACTGTGTCCGGTGACCCGGCCAAGCAACCAAGATGGTCGCCATGGCTAAAAATAGAACATGTAGATATTGGCTTATATCTTTGAAACCAAAGCATTTAGAGCAATCTGACATGGGGTAAAAAAAAATTATCAGGTCAAGATCCAGCTGCCCTGAAATTTTCAAATAAATAGGACAACCCGTTGTTAGGTTGCTGCCCCTGAATTGGTAGTTTTAAGGAAAATTTGCCGTTTTTGGTTATTATCTTGAATATTATTATAGATAAAGATAACCTGTAAACAGCAATCATGTTCAGCAAAGTTAAATCTACAAATAAGTCAACATGACCAAAATGGTCATTTGACCTCTTAAGGATTTATTGCCCTTTATAGTCAATTTTTAACAATTTTTCGTAAATTTTTGTTATCTTTTTAAAAAATCTTCTCCTCAGAAACTACTAAGACAAATTCAACCAAACTTGCCCCCAATCATTATTAGTGTATCTAGTTATAAAATTGTGTCCAATGACCATGACCGCGAACCAAGATGACCGACATGGCTAAAAAAGTACATATGGTAAAATACACGTTTTGGCTTATATCTCTGACACAAAAGCATTAAGAACAAATCTCAGAGGATAATATTGTTCATTAGGTCAAGATCTATCTGCCCTAAAATTTTCAGACTATTCGGGCAACCCATTGTTGGGTTGCTCACCCTGAATTGGTAATTTTAAGAAAGTTTTACAGCTTTGGTTGTTATCTTGAATATTATTAAAGATAGAGAAAAACTGTAAATAGCAATAACGTACAGCAAAGTAAGACCATAAAATAGGTTAACATGACCAAAATTGTCAATTGAACCCTTGAGGAGTTATTGTCCTTTAAATTTAATTTTTATCTATTTTCATAAATTCTGTAAATTTTTACAAAATGTTTTCCACTGGAACTACTGGGCTAAGTTCATTTTAGAGAAAAATGTATGCAGCAAAAATGTTCAGTAAAGTAAGATCTACAAACACATCACCATCACCAAAACACGACTTTGTCATGAATCCATCTGTGTCCTTCGTTTAGTAGACCAAGGTGAGCGACACAGGCTTTTTAGCGCCTCTTGCGTTTTTTTAGTTTGAAAACAAATCATGCCTTAAGCATGTTAAGCTGAATGCAATGATCAATAAAACAAAACATTAAAATATATGATTTAAATATGACTGTAGACAATGATTATGAAATCCTCTAAAATTAACAGAAAACAATTGCAAAGGATCATGCTTACAAATATGGATTTGATTTTTTCTGTACTACCATTTACAGCGCAATTGTGAAGGTGTGGGTACATTTTGTTCTTTTTTTCTTCATGAGACACTGATATTAATGTCTCCATATCACCACATGGTTGGTTGTTCAAATATGCTACACTACCAACACGGAGACTCCTGGGCATGGGTTATTTAGTACAACACGAGAGGTACAACATCAGATATTAAACGAAAGCTGCGTTTAATGGTATCATCGATAGATACACCGTATTAACTTACTAAACTATAGGATCAATTTCACACATATAATAAATGTACGTATTGACGGATAACAAGTACGTGTGTGATTTGTTAGTTAATTGTGATAATAATGAAGGAAAAGTACAAAACAAAAAATCAAGTGCATATTCTTAATGAAAACTTGTTTAGATGATATGCATACACGTGTTTCCTAGTTCTACGCAACAAATTAATGCGAATTAATGTTGTGATATTTCAAAATGTCACTGTCCTTACGACAAAATGTCACTTTCTCCGTTGTGAGTCTTTCACTTGACCTTGTAGGGTTTAAACCAACTACGTTCTGCATTGCAGGCTACTGATATATCGCCATTGACATTTTTTCTATTTTCTAAATTATTGTGACAAATATTAAGTTGCTGTATGGAATCTACGCAGAAACCCAACAGCCGGAGGTGTCGCATGAAATGGCATTATGCATTTGTCAGGCAAGATATTTTGTCATGTATAATGTTGAACAACAGACCTTGTTCCATACTTCTTATTTGCTTCAGATAACAACCTTGACGTAACGACAATTACCACTGCAAATGTTACTGGTGAAAGTAAGTTGCCATAAGTTCGTATTTAATGTACATGTATGAAAATATTAAAAATATGCATGATATACTGAAGATAATTATGTGTATGTTATTGAAGCCGAATACACGCACGCTGTCGTAATTCACACGTCTAATTGTACATGTTTGTTGAAACTGTTAGAAAAAAAAAAAAACAGAAAATTTAAACAGACTTACTATCGATGTACGAACAGTGACAAGCAAAACATCAGTGATTGATGAATACCAATCAATGGTTTGTCAATGATTTTTGCAGAGTATCACAGGAACACGAATCGATTGTTTTATACATGTATGTTCGTCACTGTCAACGCGTTGTCCGCAAGATTGTAAACAATATGATGAAAATAATTTGGTTTTATGTAAATGCATGTTATGAGAAATATTCAAAAGATGTATTATTAAAAAAAAGAATGATAACTTGTGGAAAGTAATATTGTTTTCCTAAACCTAGATTGTCTTACTTTAGTTGACATGCTGCCTATGCTAAGTTTTGACAAAGATCACAGAATAGAAATTGATCACCATTCGCTAAAACGAAAGCTTTACCTGTGCAGTTATGGATGGGATAGTGATGATGCTGGGGTGCTGTGTAAATCGTTGAACAAAACCTGGACAGGACATGCTATAATTGTTGAAAAATTATTAGATTTAGAGATTTTTAACTATTCCTGGCAATGTGATGGACTAGAAACAAGTTTGTTTCAATGTAATTATAAGGAAGATACACATAATTGCAATATTACAAAAGTAGCGGGTGCCATCTGTTGTCAAGGTAAATACCTGTTCGTCAACTGTTTTCTGCTAAATGTCCTTAATTTATTATGTTCAGTGCCATATCATTGACTATTAGGTGACGATGACTTATATATATATAAATGGATGGATACATCTGTTGTAGAGTTGTCACTGACTCAGACGTACTTATAAATATAATTATTTTCTGTGACTGTATATTATATTAATTTGTAGGATCCTTTACTATAGATAATTTAGCTGATCTGTAACAATAACATCTTCATGCCTATATATCATGTACTGTAGTACGCCGCTAGATTAAAACTGACGAGGAAAGGTTACACACGGCCAGCGAAAGCTCTTTTTTTTTTGAGAGCCCAGGTGGTCGTGTGGTCTAGCGGGACGGCTGCAGTGCAGGCGATTTGGTGTCACGATATCACAGTAGCATGAGTTCGAATCCCGGCGAGGGAAGAACCAAAAATTTGCGAAAGCCAATTTACAGATCTAACATTGTTGGGTTGATGTTTAGACGAGTTGTATATACATTATGTACACAGCCATGTATCACCATCATTGATTGCGATCCGATGGATACATCTGTTGTAGAGTTATCACTGACTCAGACGTACTTATAAATATAATTATTTTCTGTGACTGTATATTACATTAATTTGTAGGGTCCTTTACTATAGATAATTTAGCGGATCTGTAACAATAACATCTTCATGCCTATATATCATGTACTGTAGTACGCCGCTAGATTAAAACTGACGAGGAAAGGTAACACACGGCCAGCGAAAGCTCTTTTTTTTGAGAGCCAAGGTGGTCGTGTGGTCTAGCGGGACGGCTGCAGTGCAGGCGATTTGGTGTCACGATATCACAGTAGCATGAGTTCGAATCCCGGCGAGGGAAGAACCAAAAATTTGCGAAAGCAAATTTACAGATCTAACATTGTTGGGTTGATGTTTAGACGAGTTATATATATATATATATATATATATATTATATACCCAGTTTTTAAAGGGGCACTAGCTGTCAAATTCATGTTCACTGATTTTAATGAAACTCTCATATTTTATTTATAACAATGTAAACAATTTATCCAAACCATTAAAAGTCTCAAATACATAATTAACAGGGCGTGGGCATGAAAAGACTTCGCTTCGTTTCGAGTGTTATTTATTAAAGACGCCATCTAATTATTTATCGAGTTGACCTCTAAAATCATCCAATGACCATATAAGAGATGTAAACATAAATAAAGATATAGATAGATTAAGCAAATTCGGGCTGTTTCGTTATTCTAAGTTAATTTAATTACATATGATAGATGAAAAATATATGTTTATCATCGTTTTTACCTGTATAAGAATTACATTTTGGGGATCGAATCAGTCAATCAGTGACAAATGATTAACCTTTGTTTCACTTTCAATGTTGGTATTCTGTTCTTTTAAATAATTTTACACATATAATTCACGTGTTATTCATCTCAAGCTAATGGGTCAAATTGAAATTCACATGAATACGGATTCAAGGAGGTCGAATTATTCACTTGCAAGTGAATAATTCATAATCAATGATTTTAGCATATTTTGTCAAAATTGAACTATACTGGCTGCTAAGGGCGAATTACTATTTCACTATTAGCATTTCATTAATGATTGAGCCAAAAAAAATACATATAATTTTTTATATATCTCGTAGCTAGTGGCCCTTTAACCGATATTCGAATTCGTAGTAATTAAAAACAAAATAAGAAGTATGGCAATTGGTTTGATTACAAATATGAAAGTATATTCAATCATGTGTAAATTACAAATAATAATTGTTGTATTGCAAGGAAAGTTCAAATAAAAAAGTGGTTGTTTGATATATACTAACAAGTATAATGACTATCTAAATTTAAATACTTTTACAAACCTAGGCCTGCTATGTTGATTTTTTTGTCAACTAGTGACTCATATTATGTGTCTATTATAAAACAATGTGTATTTAAATCACAAATCAGTCATTGATCGTATTGTTATACATAGGTATACAAAGATGTGCTATGAGTGCCAATGAGACAACTCTCCATCCAAAAAACAATTTATGAAAGTAAACAATTATTGGTCAAGGTACGGTCTTCTACACGGAGTCTTGGCTCACACCAAACAACACGCTTTAAGGGGTCCCTAAATAACAAGTGTAAAAGCCTTCAAACGGGAAAACCATCGGTCTAATCTATATAAAAAAAGAGAAACGAGAAACATGTATAAATCACTTACACAAACAACAACTACTGTACATCTGATTCCTGACTTAGGAGAGGTGCAAACATTTGCAGCGGGATTAAACGTTTAAATGGTACCAAACCTTCTCCCCTTACTGAGACAATAGTAGAACATCACAAAATAGAAAAATTTGCATGTTAGTTTTCTTCGGTAACGGAAATATTTTGGGAAAAACTTGTGCACAATTTATTACAAAGTTTTCGTCTTTTTTCCAGGTACAGACAGACCAGGGGAATGCTTTACGAATACATCTGCTATTATTCTTTCAATAGAATCACAATCCTCAAGAACAGGTATGCAACAGATTTACTCACCTTATAATGTCGCTGAACAATCGAATAATGTTCCTGACCGAATTGGAATATGTTGGAGCTCAACTTTGTTTTAATATTTAAACGTATATTATCGAGTTAACATCAGACTTCTTTCTGTGTAAAATTCGATTGATTTGTACATGTATAAAAGTTTATCTTCATTTCAATGCTGTCGAAATCGCAAGTATTGAAAATGCATTGAGTGAAAAGTGTTTGTTATTTCCTTAAAGTAAGGTTACACATAGTTCATGCATTTTCAGGACGAGAATAAATAAGAAATTATAAATACAAAATATAGGTCCTTTAACATGCTAAATAGTGGTCGACCGATATATCGTTGTTTGGCGGGAACATGTGTAATTCCACTCGAAAATGAGCGTATCAATATCGTTAAATATCTCTTTCAAGCATGTTTAATCGAATTTTAATAAAAAAAAAAAATAATAAAAAAATGTATAAATGTCAGGTGGTAATATCAGTGTCGCATTGTTTTATCTATTTGGCTTGTAAAATGGATTTATTTTAAAGACGTCAGAAACAGTCAAAAAAAAAATATGACCTTGTTACAAGAATCGATAGATTGTAGATCCGTGAAAGTGCATATGTATATAACATTTATAATTTGCCTTAAATTTACTGATAACGAAAACAATGTCTATAACTTTAAAACAAATATACAAAGATTTAAAAACGGTGTTGAATTGTTAATATAAAGTTTAAGAAGAGGTTTATTTAAAGGATCAGTAAGTTCACAAGGATCGTTTCTAAATGTCTTGGAACCGTAAACAACATCTCTATAAAAAAATGGAAGAATTTGATAAAACTTTTAAGTAATTTGTGGTAACGAAATCCCTGACATGATCAGTTACAAATAATACATAGATTACGTTAGTTAACATTGAAAATGTCACAACAGACACGGGCATAGAGAACGAGTTTTAAAATAAAACATAGTAAATTGGTGCTTAAGGAACGTCACCATCAAAAACAGGAGCATTAACAACAGAGAACAAAAAACTGAAATATCTATATCTAGAAAAGGACAGTTATTAGCGTTTACATTTGATGTATTTGAAGTACGTCTTTAGGCAAATTTCGGCAGTGTATTGAGGAAACTCTTGATTGTAATTTCGTTTTAATTTTTTTCTTTTTCCACCATTAAATACGTTTTTGGTAAATACAATTTAAAATAAAACGTATTCAAAAATTTAAACATAAAACAAAAATATTCAAATTGTAACGCAAGCTAGTAATTTAATGATTTGATCGGTAATAACTTTATCTGCTTGAAAAGTTTTGTGATTTTTCTTTAATTTGTTCTTCTCAGATTGCCACTTATAACTGTGAGGCATTAAAAGAGGGGCGAAAGATACCAGAGGGTCAGTCAAACTCAAAGATCGAATTAAAATGACAACGCCATATGTAAAAAAAAAAAAGACGAACAGACAAATATTAGTACAAAAGACACAAAATAGAAACGAAAGACTAAGCGAACAAGAACCCCACCAAAAACTGGGGGTGATCTTAGGTGCTCCAGAAGAGTAAGCAGATCCTGCTCCATATGTGGCATCCGTCGTGTTGCTCATGTAATTACATACCCGGTAAAGTCTTATTCTGTAGGTCACATTCGTGTTGAAAAGGGGAAATGGATTGTAGTTACGAAATAAGGAACATATCCAATATCATCCGTTAAACGGCTATTCCATTAACTAACGATAATCTTTGTATGTGTTAGTGTACCGTTTTATCATTACCAACTTTGACCACCATAATTTTTTTAATACTTTACAGTAAACTGATAAGCGGGCACACTTTTTATTGATGAATAATAGTATGAACATATATTTGAAAAAAAAGAGTTTGAGGTACAATGATTTTTTTTTAAATCTGTAAAACTGACATGTTATATTTTGCTGTTTTCTATATGCTTATTCTATAATTTCAGTTGGTATCACAGTGATAGTCGTATCTACCTTGGTTGTCACTATAGTTGCTGCAATAGTGATCATCGTTATTGTTTGTCACAGGAGAGTACAAAATTCGAAACTATGTCTGACTCACAACATTACAACTGCAACATACAGGACCAATTCGTCTGACTATAACATAATTAACTTAAATCAAATGACAGATATTGATATTTTTCCGATAAATGATAACACAAGTGAAACTCTTGCAACACAACATCAACAACAAAACATTACAACTGCTAATGAACATGACCGAAACATGGGTAACAAATACGAGTCAATATCGGTCAACCGAAACTCAGACGAACATTTGTATGACTCAGACACAATCCACATCAATCAATATGAATCTTTAACAAAACCACGGGAATTGGATAAACATACCTATGAATCTACAGAACAAGCATTGCCACAAGATATAAACACTCCAACTGAACAGGAAGATAATATTTGCAACAAATACGAATCATTATCAACCAATCGAAACACAGTTGAACATGTTTATGAGTCAGACTCAATCAGCACCAATCCATATGAATCATTCACTAAGCAACGGGAATCTGATAAACATATATATGAATCTTCAGAACAAGCGGTACCACAAATTATTAAAACTTTAGTTGATCAGGAAGAAAACATTTGCAACAAATATGAATCACTATCACTCAATCGAACCTCAGATAGACATATATATGAATCGGACCCGATCCACACCAATAAATATGAATCATTAACAACTCAACGAGAATCGGAAAAAACATAACTATGAATCTACAGAACCTGCATGATATACTTGTTATTTGACACTTAGTAAGCACAACCAATAATTATTATATAGTTTATTAAAACATGTTTTATATTTAATTGTTTTGAAGATAGTTGAAATACAGAGTTTGTAAATGCAACATTTTCACTTTTGTTCTAAGTTGATATTATATACGATTTGTACAAATCTGTATTCTATTAATCACTTGTATTCAATATATTGTAGTTGGTATTGCTGAATTTCATTGAGATTTACTCGCGTTTTTCATGAATAAAATTAAAGGTCTATAACATTATGTTCAGTTTTAGTCATTATTTTCATCAGCAACATAAATCCACAAGGATTGTTGATTTAGCCGATCAAAACATCAAAAAGATGAACTTCCGCAAACTCGGAGTATGGCCACGAAGTGCCTACATTGGCCCTGTGAAATGACAAAAAAATAAATATAAACAAGGTGAATGTTTTATAGCTAAAACATATCTACAAATATCGTTTTTGTTATAATGGAAATAAAATCATATTTTCATGACGTCACTAATGTGACGTAACATCCAAAGTCGAACAGGAACGCTCAAAACATCACAGTTATTGGTTATTTTCGCATTGGCCATAGGCCTCGATCAAAGTTATTCTAATCTCATTTTAATTGTTTTACCAATGAGTAAAATTGTCAAAGATGGTCGCTCTAATGTCATAAGAGTATCGAATACGATGAAAGAATGTGCTGAGTATGATAAAACTCAAATGAACGATTCCACCAAATGTAACGGTAACAACGAGAGAGATAACATTGCTTTTTATAGTCGAACAGTTGACGGAGTATACATGCATGATGTTGCAAGCAATGGAAAACGAAACGTAGGAATCGATAATACTGATGAGCATTGCATTATTCAAGCGAATCAATGATAAAATTAACTAATTTACGGTATCTTATCATGTCATAAGCGACACTATGTATATATCTGTATACGTAATCAATTCGAAGACAGGTGACATTTTAAAAATCAATGTTTATCAGTGATGGTGAATATATCAATGAAGATAGCTGCATATCAATATAAAATATGAAGATAAGGTATTATTGACAAATAGACAACCCAGTTTGACGTCACATGGTCGACCGGAAACATGAATATGATTATCAGCCGTAGTGTAATTGTACATTTGTACATCAATATTAATATGATAAGTAGATAGATACCAGGAATTTATATATTGGCTGATTATATATTTTCATCATTCGGTGGACTAGTGCAACTGCATCTAGTTGTTATGGGAGTATCGCACTCAAGATTACGAATCAGATTTTGAAATACCCACATAATTGTCTTTTTCTATAAGAAATGAAATTTTTTTCACGATTTATTCCGATTTAAAATATCCTTATTCAGAAGTGTTTTATTCTTATCAAGTATGGAAATATTAAAAGAACATAAAACAAGAAATATTTTGTAATTTCATGCATCTTTGTCCTTCTTAATTGCCAGTGTTCTCAACAACAAGGCAGATTGGAAACTTGCTAGTTTATATCTAAGTATAACGTGACGTTCTTCAAACACTTTCAATACACATCCGATCTAATATATGACTATACTGATGTGTCAGCTGATGACAACATCATGATTTGTTTGAACCCTTCTATGGATTACTGCTTTGGAGGACTATTGGGGAACTAGGGAACAGATGGTTTAATTGACGTCATCGAACGATGTCGTAAGCATAGCATTGTTCAGAAAATAACACGAAAGAATTATTTCTAAAGTAATGTTTAAAAATGTTATTTTACTTTAATTTAGCAAATTCTAAAGAAATATATAGTCTCTTGTTTGTTTGCTGTACCAAAATCACTTAAGATGTGGAGACTTTCACGATTTGAATACAGTGTTTCTAATGGACAAAAAGACCCCAACATAGGGGAAAGCATGTTTAATTACATTTAGTTTCATTCTCATCTGTATAACTAGTATGTTGTTATCAAAATTAGTTTAACAAAAGTGATGTAGACACCAACCCATCCACACACATGGAAAACATGTTGTATTTAAATGACCAGAATATGCAGTTTTGCGAACGATATTGTTCAACAGTGCCTGTAATATAGAAAGAAGTTTTACATTCTGTAGTATTTTGAGTGAGGGAATTTTTTATTTATGTTTCATGATGACAAAGTTTGATATTTTACAGCCAAAATCTGCCATGAAGTATTTTTTTAAAGAAAATGTATTTTATACTCGTAATAAGTGTACATACTGTTGTTTGTTTTTGTGTATAATTATTTTAAATAGTATGGTATTTAATGGTGAGATATATTTGATATAAATAATAGATGTAATATAAATGTATTTGAATGTGTGTTTTACAGTCTCTCATAACTCTTTTTAAAGTGGCTCTTTTACAAATTTTCCCTGGAATCTATAATGAGTTTAATTATAAATTGATCTGGTAATTTCATATTGTGTTTTATATCAAACTAGAACACACCCGCGAAATCGCGGGCATTCAGAGCGTGGTTGAAAGTATGTATAAAGTGTTGTATGAAGAATTTTGTAAAACATTCAATGACTTGAGAATTTCAGGAAAAGTATCAAAAGTCTTAGGTACTTCGGGACAGGAAAATGTATTTTTTATTCCTCCTCCTTTATTTCCAAAATCCCCATTTTTTTTGTTTTCTATTAATTTCATTATGAACATACATTTAGTATATTATAAACATTCTAGTCAGGGGCCTGTAATTAAGTGGTTGTCGTTTGTTTATGTGTTGCATATTGGTTTTTCGTTCATTTTTTGTACATTAATAAGGCCGTTAGTTTTCTCGTTTGAATTGTTTTACTTTGTCATTTCGAGGCCTTTTATAGCAGACAATGCGGTATGGGCTTTGCTCATTGTTTAAGGTCGTACGGTGACCTTTAGTTGTCAATTTCTGTGTCATTATGGTCTCTTGTGGAGAGCTGTCTCATTGGCAATCATACCACATCTTCTTATTTTTGTGATCAATGAATTTTTGTAAAAGATTTAATGACTGGAGAATTTCAGAAAAGGTATCAAAAGTCATAGGTATTTTGGGACAGGACAATTGCTTTTCTAGCTCGGGTCCTCTTTTCCTTTCACCCAAAATTCCCATTTTTTTGGTTTTCTATTGATTTTTATTACACATCATTAATTTTAGCGCTTTTAATATATGTATATTATGAACACTGTCATCCATTACTATAAATAAAGTGAATTTGCTTTTTACTTTCCATTCTCAGTTTACTAATCATTTATACATTACACAGACCCTCTATTTAATAAAATCGTGACCGCCGTGGATAGTAAACTTGAAAATGATATCAGATAGAAAAATCACTCTATTTGTAGTATATGTATGTTCAAAGTATACAGAAAAACGCAAACCGGAAGTCTTACTTGACCTAAAATTTCGTCCAATGACGGAAAGAATATCCGGATGTCCTTTTTCTCGTTTTTCTTCCAAAATAATTCAATCTGAATAATCATATGAATGGATGACAAATGCGACTTTGCACTGTACCCATAGGACACAGAGGCATGATGATTGTTTAATTGTGGAAAGAAGAGAAGCGACACACAAAATGTGGTCTTTTCGTTTAATAGTATAGATGTTCTAAAGAGATGAGACTATAATACATTGTACATTATTCGTTGTTGTTGTTGTTGGAAAAACATAATAAGCTTTTACACTTTTTTGTCTGTGTAACTGTGTTAGTGATTTTTGTCTCTCTATCTAGTGTACAAAAGGCACTAACGAGAATGACTCAGTTATTCCTATCTTGAATAGATGATCAATGATAGCAAACAATTTTGAATTACTGTTTTACTGTTTTATTTAACATTAATTAGAGGTATAATAGGGGAGGGTTGTATTCACAATGAAGGTTTAACACCGCCTCATTTTTTGCGCCTGTTCCAAGTCATTAACCATCGTAAACCATGTCCTAGTACTAAGAAAAAAATGAAATCACAAAAATGTTGAACTCTGAAGAAAATTTAAAACGGAAACTCCCTAATCATATGGCAAAAATGAAATTTGAAACATCGCCCGGGGTGTTCTATTCACAGAAACAATTACGATAAAAATTATCGAGTGTTTTTTGGTGAAATGAGTCAACATGTTTTTGAATTTTGTATTGTTTGTCTATTTGTTTTACTTAACTAACGTATTAGACATTGACATCATTATTTATATGTTTTCTATCAGTGTTGATACGACTATAAATATTCGTATACTGTAAATACCAAATCTTTGCGAAAATTTGGCGATGAGAAACTTTTAATTCCCTTCATATGAGCCTGTAACAATTGGAAGTATTGCATGTACTTGTTTAGTCTTTTGAAAAAGTACATTATTTTACAATTTTCTATCGTAAAATCCCGATTACTTTCAAGACTTAAACTTTTATGTAGCATGTGAAATTACTTTGCTGGGTATTTAATGTGTGTGTTATTTCTTAATACGAAATATTTCTTTTGTTTGTTTCTTCCTGTTGATTTTAGATTTATGAAACAAAACTTTGTATGACAGTAGATTGCTTTAGATAAAACAGTGTGATTTGGGTTATTTTAATTTCCTGGTAGTTTAGTTCAATCTGTTACAAAATGTGCTGGATATTTACATTCTTCTTAGGATTTGTATATATTTTGAGAATACATACACAGGCAGGTTAGTCAAACACCTTCTGAATTCGTGTCCTTTTGTTTTGTTTACAAATTATGATGCAACGATTAAATGGATCTCGGCAGGTAGAGAACACATAACGACACTTTCCTCATACCTAACATTTGTTTATTTTACTGCCCTATCACATGTTTTATCTATGAGTCTCGTGTACATGAATTTGTTTACAGATAAGGTAATGATACTACATCTATTTTTTCCTCATTTGTTTTAAGATTAGACTCATGTAGAGAAAAAAACTACAATTACCAGACATATGAAATATAAACTTGTACAACGAGATGATGACTCCAACACGGTTCGTTAAGCATGTGACACACTCATTGTTTCCAGAGTGGTGACGATAATACCGCTTTAAATACAATTATTTTGTACAAAAGTACGTTATTTAAACCGGAAGACATTACTCACTAGGCCTTAAGGCTAGGATCTAACAACATCTCTTTGTTTATATGCCTATATGGAGTTATTTTCTTTAAGAGCGATGATACATTCTTTTGAGGAATCAACCTGGACGAAAACAAGTTTAAAAAAACTCTGACATACTTGACTGACCTGTACTAATTCATTTTTTTTCCATCGTGAAAATACAAATTATGATTTACTTAAATATTTAATTCGTTTGATGGTTATCGCGTGTTGGTGCAAATGGAGGGTTTACTTTTCAGTATTTCAATGCCGATAGGTTTAGGATATAAACAATCCTGGTGTCCGTTTATTAGAGTGAAATACCGAAAATCGTCATTGACGCGCATTTTTTTTTTATTTTGAAACAAAGAACGTGAAGTTTGGTTAAGTTATCAATAAAGGAACATTATGGGACAATAATAAGATAATACAAAACTTTTCATTACCCTTTTAAAACAAGCTGGATATAACATATTTGTGCGCAGGATTTTGAAAATATTTCTGTTCTGTATGGAGTGGGAATCATACTATGACTTACATGTATACATGAGAGCGAGCTATGTACTTTAATGGAAAAGGGCAAGGGTCACAGTTTTATCAAGAATCTCTGCTTAAAAAAAATCCTTTAAAATTAAAGTACTCTGAATATTTAAATTTGTTTAAAAATATTGTAAAATAATATGCTTTTCTGCGATAAAACGTCATAAATACCTAAGGGAAAAAACATAACACCCTCTTTTATTAACTAGTTTCGAACAAAACATGACTAGTATTTTTCAACACCGTTATCGGGCAGTAACTTGCAACATGGCGTGCAACAATAGTTTTATTGGGCCTCGATACAGACTTCTAAAGTGTTTATCTAGATTTATAAGTGTTGTTATATTTCACATTAAAAAATAAGCCGTATGGCATATTTGAACTTGAACTCATCAGAAAGGAATATTCCACTTTACTTTGTTCGTAAAATAGGATGCAAATCCTACAAATTTTCGCAGATACAAATAACTTTTGACGGTATCTAAGTCA
The DNA here is from genome assembly GCA_019925275.1 of Mytilus edulis. Lineage (NCBI taxonomy): Eukaryota > Metazoa > Mollusca > Bivalvia > Mytilida > Mytilidae > Mytilus > Mytilus edulis. The sequence goes on from CM034356.1 coordinate 59,320,358, forward strand.
GAATATACGTAGTTTAGAGTTTTTCTTGTCGTATAACACACCTTGGGTTGTTATACGACAAGAAAAACCTTAAAATATGCATTATCTATAACGTAATCAATGTTGCTTTATTTTGAAATTAATATCTGAATTCTCGAGCTCACTGTCACAGTTTCTTTGTTGATGAACAGTTTGTTTGTATTTATAAAAGTGTCTAGACATCAACATAATCAAAGGCGCCTTAACAGATAGGCACTGTAAAATGTGTCCAGATGAATCAATCGAGCATTGAAGAACGTCATGGAAATTCAATTATTTTAAAAACATTCAGCTTGTCTACTAAAATCTTCACAATTTCACTGTTCATTGCTAAAAGCTAAACAATAGAACATGAACTGTTTTACTGTTCATTATTTTATTTTGCATTAAGAAAAAGAAAAAGGTATGATACACGTACTTCTGCAATTGTACCCTGGATTTGTCTTTTAATCCGTATACGTGTTTTTAAATAGATATAAACACTTGGCAAATTTAAGTATTTCATTGACATATACGACGGGAAAATGGATATGGATACTTTAAGAATGTGTGTATTGAGTCCTTGTATATGTATTCCATACATGTCTACTTCCGTGTTCGTATACACAAGTGTATGTATATAAACAATACTGTATATGCTTGTTACAAACATGGCGAAAATAAGAATTTACAATTGTTTTTGGTTTGTTTTGGAGTATACAGTTGTGGTTGTTTCGGGGAAAACAGGTAATGACAACGTAGACCTATATTTTCGTATTATTTTTGTCTAATTACGTGATTGTATGCATGTTTATCAATACATCTGAAATTTACCTGGTATGTAACATAAGAGAGTGTATTTACATTATAAGAATCAAGCAACGCTAGTACTGTACACAATGCCACTTAATGTTTTGTAATAAGTTGGGGGGAAGCACTTGTTGGTTTAATAGAATTATTATTCTAAGGAAATTATATGATATACAAAAACAAAACAATTGAAATGGATAAAAAGTGTAATTCGGTGTGAATCAATTCATAACGCCCACTGTGAATCTCCAAAAAGGATAAAGAAAAGTTGACATTGTGTTGATATGTTATTTTTAAAAAATGTAAAAAAGCGTAAACTACTTCATACAAATTTTTGGAAAATTTACTGTGACATAAAACAAGCACGAATTAGTTCAGCCTTTTTTTTAAATATTTTTTATCAGGTACCTAAAGATTGATAGTAGACTATTTTCTATGCAGATAATAGTATATGTTAGTGAATAATTGATAAGCATTGATAAATGGGCTGTAACTCTTGTGAAACTATAAAATTATATAAATGGGTTAAGTTCAATTTGAACTCCATAATTTGTATTCAAAATTAATTTGTGTATTCGGTTCATATGCCAAAAAATGTATCTACAAAAGACATTTTTTAGCCGAACCTCTTACCTCAAAAATATATAATTGATCAATTGACTTCAAGAAATTAAGTGCCTGTGAGGAACTCTATATATGCCTTATCGTAAATGATTAATTGATGTATTTTAACTTCCTGTGCCAAGTTTTCTATTGATATATTTTGACACTATAACTTGCCTATCAGATAAGGCAGGCATACGGGTAACAGAAGACGCATACGATTCGGTGTACCAGTTCTCGTTCGCTCCTATTTGATGCAATTTCTTCAATTATTTTTATTTTGATAGTCTTTTTGTACATGCTGTACTATCAATAAGCGATACTTTGTACCTTTGTTTTAAATCTAGTATTCATTTCCTTTTAGTAATATCCACTTGGTATTTATAAATAATGTATGAAGTTGGCTTTCTTTAAAGTATCGTTATTCATATGAATAAATCAAGAAAATGGATGCAGCATTTTTTTTAAATATTGATTTATTTACCATTTTCAAAACACTGTTTAAAAATCTACACTACAGACGGAAGAAACCGATTTTATTTAGGCGCATCTCCTCTAAAACAAAAAAACTCCGACATATTCGTTTTTTGCACTTTGTTATGGTAGTATTTTATTTGTCTTGAAGAGTATCACTTTCACTGTTTACTTTGTTTGTTTTGGTATCAAATTAACGTGGGTCGGTACTTATACATCCCGTCATTGTGTTATTGTCATATGATACATTTTTTGTATTCTTTTCTTTCTTTTTTGCCTATGTGTTTTTTATTCTGTATGCCTGTTTGTGTCTTTTTTTTACATAAGACGTGTCACTGTACTTAAACATCCCGTCATTGTGTGTTTGTGTTATGGCAAATGTATGTATTATTGTCTTTCAATTTTGCTAAATTGTGCTTTGTCTATATAAAATTGAGAATGAAAATGGGGAATAGATCAAAGAGACAACACCCTGACAAATGAGCAGATCACATATTACCGCATGTACCGATTATATGCATTTTTTGTGTTTCTTTGTTACATATCTGTTTATTTCTATTGTAAATCAGATTATAACACAATGTTGACTGCTGTTTCCCTATTTTTGCCTATTATGTCTGATAGTTTTGTTCACACATCGTTGTCAATATGATGCAATTGTATGCGACTCTTCTACGAGTGAGAGGTTTCGCTAGCTATAACACCAGATTTAATCAACTATTTTCTACATAAAAACATGTCCGTACCATGTCAGGAAAACGACAGTTGTTATAAGTTTGTTTGATGTGTTCTAGCTTTTGATTTTTCGATTTGATTACGGATTTTCCATTTTGAATTTTCTCAGGAGTTCAGTATTTTTTATTTTTTTTTTACTTTTTCCTTAATTTGTCTATAAAACAATCTTCTTTCCACAGAAAACCACAATTAACAGGTAATTTCTGAATTCGGAGACCGTCATAAATCCGTGCCTTGCATGCTTTCGCGCATGCTAAGTCGACGTACTCCCTACCAACTAGCAACACTCAAAACACTTTCACTATTTGTTATAACTTGCATCACTTTATCAAACTCGCACCACTCAAAATAAAAAAAAAAATACATTAATTCATTCTCTTATTAAACTTGTTTAGGGGTGGGGTGGGGTCGAGGGTCGACTCGTGTCACACAGGGACTGAACTCACACCACTCAAAAAAATTACAACAAACTACATGAACTACCGCCACTGAGAAATGTTTTAATTACCAGTGATCTTCTGTGCTAGGAGCACTTGGATTACACCGAGGCAGAAGGTACTAATTGGACATTCAAACTCATAATAAAAACATAAAGCAGCAGTACATTAAAACAGTTTGATAAACACGTATACAATCAGTGTATCACCATAAACATATCAAGAAGTCTTATAGCTAGTTAATATTATATTGACGTCAACTCGATTTCAATTTTTGTTGTAGATTCTACTGCACTGATTTGCATTAATTGGCTATACAGTCTTAGCACATTCAGAGATAATTTTCTTTAAAGATTTTTTTCGTTTTTCGCAAAAGTTTTTTTTAGACATGAGGGTATTACGTGTGAGCAAAGCAAGGAAACACATGATATATGATATAGTGAATCTCAATAATAAGTTTTAAGTGGTGTTAAATATGTAATTCAAAATGACGGCATTTATTTAACGAAGTTTAATAGATGACTTTCTCGCTCTCTCTATGCATTTTGAATAAATAGACCACACAGACATAACGGATAATTGCAAACGACACTAGAGGAATTGGAAAATTTTACAAAACTAAAGTCAGTAATAGATGAAATTACAAATACATTAAAATATGTATGTGAATGTAGCAATTAATCTACATTATATATAGTTTGTGTTTAATTATTTCATTGTAGAGCGTTTATGTGAAGAATTCGAACGAGGAAATGCAACAGTCAAATGTATGAATGACGAAACAATTACTTTGAAAAAGATCACATATGGTGATTCTCTATGTCAGGATACCAGCAACAGTGATATATGTCATTCAAATATAACTACCTACTTCAATAACCATTGCGTTGGAAACAATACGTGTACTCTTTCGATCGAAACGTTGTTAAATAATAATTGCAAAAGACCACCAAGACGATTATATGTAACATTTACGTGTAATTGTAAGTATTTTTTAGCTTAAGTATACATAGTATAACAGTATCCTCTCTTACCACACATTGAATCTTGTTACCGTCCGGGTTGATTCATCAGAAGTAGGACTCATTGTTCAAAAGAAAAATAGCTCCATATAGGTATATAAGGGGTATTATATTACAACTATATGGCAACACAGCACCTCATACTTAACCACTTTTAATGATATCATTCGATTTGAGAATAAAGTGCTTAGAGAGCCCGAAAAGAAAGAGATTATATGTTATGCATCACCCAGCCTTTAAAACATCTTTATATCTGATTCAATGCACATGTACATGATAATCCAAAACTGTTGTGTTTATTGGAACTATTTAAGAACTGAAACTAAATTTACTTTACCTGATAAATCTTTTATCTAACTTTAAATCAAACATAAGATGTCAACGTATATGAACATTTATATATGAAAATACAATTGAAAATCGAAATGGGGAATATGTCAGAGACAACAAACCCGACCAAAGTGCAGAAAACACCGGAATTTCAAAAATGGGTCTTCGAAGCAGCGAGAAAATCCTGCATTATGAGGCTGGCCTTAGCTGACCCCTGAAAAAGCCTGTACCTATTCAATGTAGTTGATAATAGTTCCTCGTTAACTGCAGGCAATTAACAGTTCTGATTATCTGAATTTTCATTTGTTTTTTTGTTGAATTAAATTTAGTCGTCTCTCTTTGTATGGTTTAAAGATGTAAAATGGTATATGCATCTTCATAATGTATATTATGAATTTGAAATTACATTCCTTTTTCTAATTCCGTTTGTAACGTTCTTCGACTTCCTTGAATTTGGAAAGGACGTAGACTTTTATATAGATGACATAGAAGAAACATATCTAGATGATTAACATGGATTGTGGTATAGCTGCATATATATACACATATATATGAATAAATGAATTGTGGGGTTTACGCAAATGGGATATCATCAAAAATATCAAATACAATACTAAGTAAATGAACATACAAACGTCACCCATATGTTGACGTTTATTGGAGTGTGAGCTTGTCGGCCGTGTTAAATCATAAGAATTAGCTATAGCTTGCTGTTTTGTTATTATTATTTTTTCTTTCACGCATTTAATTTCAGAAAAAAAACAAGCAAACAAATATGGCTCAACTTTTGTATAGGTATATTGGCGTGGTTTGCCATATGAAAAACACTTTTTGTAAGATCAGTCCTTACATGATTTTTTCAGTAGGCATACTTTAAAAAGATGTTTGTTATATATATAATATTGAATATTGAAGTATAATTCAACACTTTTTATGGTGGAATATGTTTGCAAACGTACTAATTTACCTCAAGTATTTTACGGTTATAAAGTGTATAAGGCAATTGTTTTATAACGTTACTGCTTAAATCTTTATTTCTAAAATGATTTATTTAAAGATGGCATTACTATCTTTAAAATCGATCGTACATAAGTAATTGAATAACTTCCCATTGTTGTTCTTGTGGTTTCAGGGTTTTTCCTGTATCGGTATCATAGCGTGCATACCTGTGCGAATTCGTTAAGAGAAGTACACTGTCCAAAATTCCAGCATATTCATATCGAAAATGTCAAGTCAGACAGTGAATGTGGCGGATTTGTCGTTACGGATGCCATAGCACGTCTTAAAGAATTATGCGATGACGAGCGCACGTGTTCACCATATACATATAGGGACTCTAGTCTTTATCATGAAAGATTTGTTAGCTTTTCATATGGGTGTACAGGTTAGATAATTTAGTCTTTGTATTAAATAAACATGTCATAAACTGCAATTTAATACACGTTTGAGAATCTCAAATCATTCCCTAAATCATACATGTTTATAAATAAATTCAATATCACATAAACAATTGTCTGATAAAAATACACACAAAAATGTTCTTGATACCAACTTCCACTTTCAAACATAATTATGTCTTGACTTCAACATGTTGAAATAAGTGTCAAACAACATCTTTTTCTGAACTAGTTCTCTTTCTTCTTTAAAAAAATGTTAATAATTGATTAAAATGAAATAAATTGTACGATTTAAAAGGATTATAATTGTTTTTACGGTAACAAACATTACGCATATATGTAAGATAAATTACGTACTTTTGTGATTCGTTTTAAAGTTAAAACGTTCTTGATTATCTTTTCTCAACTTAAAATCAATCTAACCATTTAATTAAGAAAATTGATATTTGAAAATATATCGTCAATCATCATGTTGTTAATCGTAGAAATATAAACCTTTCTCTGATATCCATGAACATTTCGGCAATTAAGTTTATTCTAAGGTTTTAGTAATTTCCATTCGGATATTGAACTCCCGAACTGTCATTTATCATACTTGTGGACACACTTTGCCAAGAGTGTCACAAATTCCAGTTTATCAGGAATACAAATCATTTAAAAATTGTTTCATAGATAAATTGATTGAGTTTGGATGATTTGTTGTACTTAGAAATGTTATCAAACAAAAAGGATATCACTGGCAGATTTGTATTTTATGATAATTTCTTATGGTAATATTCATAGCGATCGCACTGTAGATTCAATAATTATTGTAAATTTTGATCCCTTTAGTTTGTTAAGTTAGCACTGTAGTAAAATATTTAAATATTGATTTTATTGGTAACTTTTTATCTAACATAATTTATCCGGTATTGTTATCAAGAAACTAACGTTTATGGTCATGCTTTTCCAGATTACTAGTCTAATGACGTCTTTATACTGATTTCGTTGGAGGCGTTCTGATTGACATTTTGGTCTGGGAGATCATATATAGTTTATTAGTTGATATCGGGTTGTTCACTGAGTATAATTAACATAAGTAATCACGAGTAAAGTATGCGTGTCTTTTTGTGTTTTTGAATTAATTTATCACTTGTATCTAAATCAAACCTTTAAAATGTACTTTACAGTACCTTCATCGAGTGTGTAGTTAGATTTCTGAAGTAGGTTAGGGAAGGTTAAGCAAAGGCAAATATGTAAAACCCAAGACCATTCTTACATAATGCTATACGAGTGTCCCATACCGGAAGCATTCATTAGTTAGTGCTGGTCTAAACTTTTGAGTTTAAATGTCGTCTCTATGGTAACTTTTACCTCTCTTTTGCTTCATACTACATTTTGTAGCTCATTAAATGATGTAGTATTAGTAGGCCGTTGTACGTGTGTTTTGCCTTTTAAGATATTGTCATCGTATCAACCAGGCTTCTTCAGTCAACAATACGGCATGTATTTTGATTTTTGTGAAAAGAAAGAAATTATGTACTCTTTGTTTGGATACAAATGTTCTCGATATCACCAGTTTGTGTTACTCCTTAGTAATTTGTGGTCCCTTTATATCTTGCTGTTCGATGTGAGTCTAGACTCCGTGTTGAAGACCGTACCTTAACCTATAATTCTTTACTTTTATACATTGTTACTTGGAGGGAGAGTTGTCTCATTGGCACTCATACCTCATCTTCTTATACATGAATCTACTTAGAGGCAATTAAAAGTACATTCTTTCGCAGGTGAGTCTAACGCCCCTTTCTGTGATTTGGTTTCATTTGTATAATATTTATCAGTTAAAAATTAGCAATAACATTTTTCACCTTTTTTCTTTCAGGACCAACAGATTCTCCAATTACAGAGTACACACATCGCACGTCTTCCGGTAAACAATTTTGTGTTTTACATTGTGTTTTTATTTTTTATTCAGGTTATTATCCTTAACTCGAAATAAAGAAAACAAAGAGAACACATCAATAAAATAAATATCTGTACTTGAGCTTAAACCACGCATAGATATTACCTTTAAAAAATATGGTTCTATATTACGAAAATCCTTCAAATCTCATATTTGGTTGTTGTTTTCTTGTTTTGGGGTTGTTTATTGTTAGCTCACCTGACCCGAAGGGCCAAGCGAGCTTTTCTCATCAATTGGCATCCGTCGTCGTTGTTCGTCGTCGTCGTCCGTTGCCGTTAACTTTTACAAAGTCTTCTCCTCTGTAACCAATGGGCCAACTTGGCCACAATCATCATTGGGGTATCTTGTTTAAAAAATGTGTCCGATGACCCGGCCAACCAACCAAGATGGCCGTCATGGCTAAAAATAGAACATAGGGATTAAATGTAGATATTGGCTTATATCTTTGAAACCAAAGCATTTAGAGCAATCTGACATTGGGGTAAAACATTTTATAAGGTCTAGCTGCCCTGAAATTTTCAAATAAATCGGACAAATGTTGTTAAATAGGTAATTTTAAGGAAAATTTGCCGTTTTTGGTTATTATCTTGAATATTATTATAGATAAAGATCAACTGTAAACAGCAAGAATGTTTAGCAAAGTTAAATCTACAAATACGTCAACATGACCAAAATGGTTATTTTACCTCTTAAGGATTTATTGGCCTTTATAGTATTTTTTAACAATTTTTCGTAAATTGTTGTTTTCTTTTTAAAAAATCTTCTCCTCAGAAACTACTACGACAAATTCAATCGAACTTGTCCACAATCATTATTAGGGTATCTAGTTATACAATTGTGTCCAATGACCATGACCGCGAACCAAGATGACCGACATGGCGAAAAAAAGTAGATATGGTAAAATACACTTTTTGGCTTATATCTCTGAAACAAAAGCGTTAAGAGCAAATCTCGGAGAATAAAATTTGTTCATTAGGTCAAGATCTATCTGCCCTGAAATTTGTAGACCATTCGGGCAACCCATTGTTGGGTTGCTTACCCTAAATTGGTAATTTTAAGAAAGTTTTGCAGCTTTGGTTATTATCTTGAATATTATTATAGATAGAGAAAAACTGTAAATATCAATAACGTACAGCAAAGTAAGACCTTAAAATAGGTTAACATGACCAAAATTGTCAATTGAACCCTTGAGGAGTTATTGCCCTTTAAATTTAATTTTTAACAATTTTCATAAATTTTGTAAATTTTTACAAAATATTCTCCACTGGAACTACTGGGCTAAGTTCATTTTAGAGAAAATTGTATGCAGCAAAAATGTTCAGTTAAGAAAGATCTACAAACACATCACCATCACCAACACACAACTTTGTCATGAATCCATCTGTGTCCTTCGTTTAGTAGACCAAGGTGACCGACACAGGCTTTTTAGCGCATCTAGTGTTTTTTTAGTTTGACAAAAAATCATGCCTTAAGCATGTTAAAAGCGGAATGCAATGATCATTAAAACAAAACATTGAAATATTTGATTTAAAATATGACTGTAGACAATGATTATGAAATCCTCTAAAATTAACAAAAACCAATTGCAAAGGATCATGCTTACAAATATGGATTTGATTTTTTTTCTGTACTACCATTTACAGCGCAATTGTGAAGGTGTGGGTACATTTTGTTCTTTTTCTCTTCATGAGACACTAATATTAATGTCTCCATATCACCACATGGTTGGTTATTCAAATATGCTACACTGCCATCACGGAAACTCCTGGGCATGGGTTATTTAGTCCAACACGAGAGGTTCAACATCAGATATTAAACAAAAGCTGCGTTTAATGGTATCATCGATAGATAAAACTTATTAACTCATTAAACTATAGGATCAATTTCACACATATAATAAATGTACGTATTGACGGATAACAAGTGCGTGTGTGATTTGTTAGTTAATTGTGATAATAATGATGGAAAAGTAACAAAAAAATCAAGTGCATATTCTTAATGCAAACTTGTTGAGATGATATGCATACACGTATTCCTAGTTCTACGCAACAAATTGATGCGAATTAATGTTGTGATATTTCAAAATGTCACCGTCCTTACGCAAAATGCCACCTTCTCCGTTGTGAGTCTTTCACTACTTGACCTTGTAGGGTTCAAACCAACTACATTCTGCACTGCAGGCTACTGATGTATCGCCATTGACATTTTTCTATTTTATAAATTATTTTGACAAATATTAAGTTGCTGCATGGAATCTACGCAGAAACCCAACAGCCGGATGTGTCGCATTATGCATTTGTCAGGTAAGATATTTTGTCATGCATATTGTTGAACAACAGACCTTGATTACATACATGTACTTCTTATTTGCTTCAGATAACAACCTTGACGTAACGACAATTACCACTGCAAATGTTACTGGTGAAAGTAAGTTGCCATAAGTTCGTATTTAATGTATGAGAATATAAAAAATATGATATACTGAAGATAATTATGTGTATGTTATTAAAGCCGAATACACGCACGCTGTCATAATTCACACGTCTTATTGTACTTGTTTTGTTGAAACTGACAAAAAACAGAAAATTTAAACAGACTAACTATCGATGTACAAACAGTGACAAGCAAAACATCAGTGATTGATGAATACCAATCAATGGTTTGTCAATGAGTATCACAGGAACACAAATCGATTGTTTTATACATGTATGTTCGTCACTGTCAACGCGTTGTCAGCAAGATTGTAAACAATATGATGAAAATAATTTGGTTTTATGTAAATGCATGTTATGAGAAATATTCAAAAGATGTATTATTAAAAAAAGAATGATAACTTGTGGAAAGTAATATTGTTTTCCTAAACCTAGATTTTCTTACTTTAGTTGACATGCTGCCTTTGCTAAGTTTTGACAAAGATCACAGAATAGAAATTGATCACCATTCGCTAAAACAAAAGCTTTACCTGTGCAGTTATGGATGGGATCATCATGATGCTGGGGTGCTGTGTAAATGGTTGAACAAAACTTGGACAGGACATGCTGTAATTGTTGACAAATTGTTAGATTTAGAAATTGCTAATTATTCCTTGTATTGTAATGGACTTGAAACAAGTTTGTTTGAATGCAATTATACGGAGGATGAACAGGGTTGCAATACAGGAAACGTAGCCGGTGCCATATGTTGTCGAGGTATTTAAATGTTTGTCAGCTTTCTCTTTTTCATTATTCTTAATTTATTGTGACCATTGCCATAAGCATTATAAGACTACCAGTAAGGCATTTGTGATATTAAACAAAACAGCTAACCAGCTGTTAATGAAAAACTAACTGAGGTTTTTCACGTGGTCGTAACGCTTTTATTTATTCAAGGTCAGCAGGAACTAAAAGTCACATTTTTACTTTTGCATCCTTAATATGCAAGTCCGTTTTATTGTGAGCAGACACATACAGTGGAGATCAGTTCTAACCTCTCATAAATTCTGTCAGAATCTGTCAGGAGAACTGTTCTAGAAAAGTATGTAGAACTGTCAGCCTGACACCTTTTAGTCAGTTCTAGGTTAGAACTGTTCTAGCTAGTACTGATTTGGTCAGTTCTACCTAGAACTAATTTGGACAGTTCGAGCTAGAACTGATCCTGACAGTTCTACCCTAGAACAGTTTTAGCCAGTTCTAGCTAGAACTGACCAAATCTTTGGTCAGTTCTACTTCTAGAACAGTTCTACGGTCAGAATTGATTTCAAATTCTACGGCTAGAATTGATTTATAGATTCTACGGCCAGAATTAATTTATAAATTCTACGGCTAAAATTGATTTATAAATTCTACGGCTAGAATTGATTTATAAGTTTTAAGAAATATTTGTCTTAATATAAAGGCTTCGTCAAAATAGCGATTAATATTATATAGAGTTTTGCTACTTTGCCGGTTTTATTTCAGATTTATAATCGGCAAGAGAACATGTTTAACCCCGTCATATTCTGCATGTATGTGCCTGTTCCAAGTCAGGAGCCCGTAATTCAGTGATTTTCTTTTGTTGATGTGTAACATAAAATGTTTGTTTTTCTTTCATTTTTTTTACATAAATTAGGCCGTTAATTAGTAATATGGGGGAGGGGGTATTATTTGAATTGTTTTACATTTGTTATTCTGGGAGTCAGGATGGCTCGTTATCACATAACAAAATTATCTGACCTCATTAACCAAATGTAATATCTGTTTACGAGTAGTATTCATACCTCGGACGGACCTGTTTAACAAAAGTCTTTTGACGACATCAATCTAAACTGACATTATTTGCTCTTTCTTTCTGCAGATCTATATAGCTGCACAGTACTTCAGTTTTAATTTTAGGTCAATATGGACTGTACTCTACAAGTTACAGAAATATTGGAAAACAATTTTGTTCGCATCAATTTATAGTGCCAGCATGCAGGGGCAGATCTAGCCATTTTAGAAAGGCTGGGGGGTTCCAACTATATGTTCCCATTCAAATGCATTGATCGTAAAAAAAAAGGGGTTCCAACTCCTGAAACCCCCCCCCCCCCTTTGATCTGCCAATGAGCATGTCCTCTTTCTAATCAAAATATTGAATCATAAACAAATATCAGTAGTTTTCATACTTCAGACTGAGTCGTATAATAAAATCTGTTGACCGCATCGACCAAAACTTACCATATTTGCTTTTTTTTATGTAAATCTAAATAGCTGCACAGTAGTTCAGTTATAATTTTAGGTCAAGAGGGACTGTAGTATATAAATAACTACAATATTGGAAATCAATGACCACAATTTTTTTTCTCGCATCAATTGAGAGTGCCAGCATTTCCTATTTTTATTCAAAATATTGCATCAGAAACAAATGTCAGTAGTTTTCATACCTTAGACTGACAGTAACATGTAATCATGTAACAAAATTATTTGTCTGCATCAATCAAAACTGACCATATTTGACCGCATCAACCAAAACTGACCATATTTGACCGCATCAACCAAAACTGACCATATTTGACCGCATCAACCAAAACTAACCATATTTGCCCTTTTTTATGTAACTCTTACATGTATAGTCGCATAGTAAATCTGTAATATTTTTATGTAAGGATGGATTGTAAAATCATGAAAATACAAATGATAGAAATATTGGAACACAATGCTACCTAATTTCATTTGCATCAATTTAGAATGCCAGCATGTCCTCTTTTTATTCAAAATATTGCATCATAAACAAATATCAGTAGTTTTCATACCTCAGACTGACTGGTATAACAAAATAATTTGTCCGCATCAACCAAAACTGACCATATTTGCACTTTATTATGTACATGATGTCAATCTTAAAAGCCGCAAAGTAAATCACGTATATTTTTATATCAGGATGGATTGTTTAATATAAATGAAAGCAATATTGGAAAATAAAATTATGCTCACATCAGTTTATAGTGCCAGCATGTCCTCTTTTTCATCAAAATTTGATCAGTAAAAAAAATAGAAAATCTGCTATTTAATATATAGCAAAGTAATTGGAAGTGATTTATTTATTCTAAATTCTAAAGTGCCCTTACTGCAGTGACGTCATTTAGAACTGTTCTACAGTCCTGACTGATTTAGTCAGTTCTGCTGACAGTTCTACGGTTAAAAGTGATTTGGACAGTTCTACCTAGAACTGATTTAGACAGTTCTACCCTAGAACTGATCCTGACAGTTCTACCTAGAACTGATTTAGTCAGTTCTACCTAGAACTGATTCTGACAGTTCTACTTAGAACAGTTCTAGGGTAGAACTGTTCTAGGTAGAACTGTTCTAGGACAGGTTAGAACAGTTCTATGACAGAATATTCTGACAGTTCTAATGAGAGGTTAGAAGTGATCTCCACTGTACCAATGTTCATACTGTTATATATATATGAGTTTATTTGTGTATCGCTAATAAATGTGGAGAAAACTTGTGACATTATTTAAAATGTTTCATTTTCTTTCTCAGAAGGAGGCAGACCCGGGGAATGTGCCACATATACTAAGCTGTCCTCAACAAAATCAGACTCGGCAAATATAGGTACGAAATACATTAATTCACTTTGTCATCAGTTAAACAATAAATAATATTCTAGTCCGAGTCCAAGATTAATTCGAATACGAGTTATTTTTTTCACAATAATTTAAACGAGTAAACATTTGTGTGTAGTTTGGTTGAATGTACAAATTTAAAGCATACTTTCATATACATTTTGCATTGTGTGAGATGTGTGGTTCTTTCCACACATACGCGTTCTACTAGATGTTTACCGTCAGTTGGAATACTTCAAGCCGATTTTGTGACTAATAGTTAACTGAACTAATGAGCGAATAATTGACTGAATTACTGAGTACGAAACTGATGATAAAACCACAGACTCATAGTCGACCATAAAATAATCGATCCAGTTCTGTAAAATAATAAAAACAACACTTCATCAATTTCAGTCTTCCGTCAAAATATATAAGCGGTCTGCCGAATAATCAAATAATATAATCAGATATAATTAGAGGTGAAATTTTGAATAAGGTAAAATCGTTCAGAGTAAAATATTAATCAAACAGAGTGAGGTGTATACCGTTGAAATGTTTGATCATATGATTGTGTAAAATTGTTCTATATATAGATTGTAACATTGCATCGAAAAAAATACGATATTTATTTGATTGAGACAGTTAGATAATCAAAATATAACTGGCAAGAGTAATTACATGTACATATCATATAATACTGTGTGGAGATATCATGTTTTTCTCTAAAGACTTGTAGACGATATGCAGACAATATTTACCCTTTTATTTCGTCTACAAAAAGATATGTTATTTCAATGTGACTTCATCAGAGATAGTCGTCATTTTGATGACATCACATCAGGAAGTTCAAAGAAAATCAAGAGCATCAGGTTTATAATAGAATGTCAATTAATAACAATCTTGGATCAAAATAACAACTCGTTGATGACATAAACACAATCAACAGGTTCGGATAAATAGATTTCGTATTTAGACATCAATTCAACTTTTAAAATATTATTCTAAACCATACAAACAATTATATATGTTTACAGGGGCTGCTGTAGGAATACCTGTAGCTCTAATTGTTGTGGTCGGCATCATTGTAGTTATTGTGTTCATCCGGCGGCGAAGGTACGAACAATACATTTAATAGTTTTCTAAGAAGATTTTGTTCTAATGTCATATTCTTAAACAATTACATGTATAATGTCAATTGAAGCATTCATGTAAATGTATATTTAAGTGCATATGTTACAGTTACAGGGGATGTAATGACGTTATTAACGTAAAATGGTATTTCGCGACGTCAAACTGTGACATATCGGGAATAAGATGCATTTTTCTACTGATTTTTATCATTCAAACTGATTAACTTATTTATAACAACAGAGGTTTTACCATACAAATTATAGACAATACATCATTAAGGACAGCTTGGTTCAAATAGATTTCAAAATTTTATGTAACAACGACAGATTTGTAAGTATCTTAATCGAAGATGTATGAGTATCGATTCATTTTTTTCAAAACATCATATTTTTGGAAAAGAGGCTAAAAAAAACCAACTTCGTATTCAAATAACAAATACCGATGGTAAAGTACTAACAAACGTTTGGTTGGATTTTGCATATGTGGTTTGATTGCTTATTTTCAACCAGAAACAAGAATAAATTCGTATGGCGACTAACAGTTGCAGAGAACGTTTGAGAAGAAGATTTTTTTTTATTTTGAACAACTCGCTTTCGCCGCTTTTGAAAACCATTTAAGTCGCTTTTTTTTTGTTTAACTTTGATGTGTCTTTTTTCTAATTGATTAATAAGATTTAAACAATGGTAAAAAAAAACACTGATCCAAGATACTTGACATAAAATTTCGAACACCAGGCGTGCATTTTGTCTACAATATATTCACAACACGTGACACCCGAATAAAATGGTTAAAAGACAAAATCGAGTACGAATCACATAAAAGAGGGACGAAAGATACCAGAGGAACAGTCAAACTCATCAATCGAAAATAAACTGACAACGCCATGCATATGGCTAAAAATGAAAAAGACATACAGACAAACAATAATACACATATGACATAACATTAAAAACTAAAAATTGAGCAACACGAACCCCATGGAAAAACTGGCGGTGATTTTAGGTGCTCCGCAAGGGTAAGCAGATCCTGCACTCGTCGTGTTGCTTATGTGATAACAAATCCGGTAAATAGTCTATTCGGTAGGTCACATTCAGGAAAGGGAAGGGGATTGTAGTTACGACGTAAGGAACATATCCGATATGATTTTGTGAAACGGTTATTCCATAACGGTCAACCAACTCGTGACGGCGTTCGTACAATTTTCGAATGGATGATTTCAACTTCACCATTTAGAACACTTGGTTTAATAGCTTCCTTGTGAGCAGCAACCCTCTGGTTTCAACTGCACCATTTGGAACTCTTGATTTAATAGCTCCCTTGTGAGCAACACACCTCTATGAAAAAAATCATGATAGGATATGCAAGCACGGGAATATCGTATCAATTGGTAGATATATACCCCGTACTGCTGGAATATTGCTACTTAGAAATGGAAAGTTCACAATTAGAAAGCTGAAATCATCTCTTTTGTTGTAAAGTTTTGTTTTCAACCGACCCTCATTGTCATTTTCTAGATGTAAGTCAAGATATGAGGCCGACTTAACTCTATCTGTAGTATCCTTTATCTCTAGTTCGATGGGATAGATGCGTTCAACATAGTCACCAAATTTTGAATTATTTGGTAAAAGAACATCATCTATATAGCGGAAAGTAGAGTTAAAGGATATTACTAACAGTCTGTTGAAAAAACACGTCCTCCGAACGTAAAAAAATGTGTTGTCAATCAAGAAATCAAGCATCGTGATAATGTCAGATTCAGAGATGTTTTTGTTTCAATCAGAGTGATCCTTTACAAAGTAGCTTTAATCCCTCACTAAGATAAACTATATGTATTTACTTAAACATTATAATCTAAAAGATTAATCCCAAAATAAGTTTCATCGTATTGCCTTATTTTGGGATTATTTAACAAATTTGAAAATTAGAACCAACGTATAACCGCACTATAACATGTACAACGTAAATACATCGCAATTTAAAAGAGTTTTTTTGATAGAAGAAAGAAAGAAGTATCGAAACGTTTTGTTCGCTAATATTTGAAACACAAGATGACAAAAATATAAAAAAAAAAAAAAACAACATAACATGACATGTCAGAACTTGTAATAAAACACTTTTAAATCAATTTAAAGAAATCAAGCTTAATCGTCCTCAGGTATCCAAAAATATGCAAAGCATTCAAACTGCTTCCAGTATTTGAGTATCAAGAGGACGCAAATATTGTGTGAGCATTCATAGCTCATTAGTGAAGAAAAAAATACCACAAAGTTGATAGGCCTAAAGAAAAAAATAATAACGTGCACGTATTATGCGAGCAAGAAGATACTAAACATCTAAAGAGCTAGTGTTTAGTAAAACTTATCATACATGCAACAGATGGATCTATTTTCTGTTCCATCTTTTCAGGAACTATTTTTTTAAGGGAATGTGCTGTTATATTGTCCTAAGTTTTTGGCGACTTTTGTCATGCTGTTTAAATATTCGTATTTTCTACAAAATATTACAAAGGATTAGCAACACGAAGCTCAGTGATTCACACAAAAAGTATTATATCTAATATTTAGAATAAACTTGTACAATCTTTTAATTTAAATAACTCACCGTTTGAATGATCGATCTCGCAAAACAGAGCATAATCATTAATCGAAATGTATACACTATAAATATAAATGATTGTTTATGTATGACACGATTGAACATTATAATATTGTACAATATTTCAATCTTAAGAAGCAACTTTCAGCAAATGGTATCAAATACTTTGTTTTTACAGATGTATTTACAAAAACTCGGATAAACAAATCTCAACTTCTATGAGAAAAAATGCTGATGATAACTATATAGGTCAGCAAGGTATTTCACTCCCTAAGTATCCATCAAATAACAGGATATTATATAACCAGGCTACTAACAGAACAAACACACAGGTAATTGAAAGCGGACAAGAATATAGTCAACCATCTAAGGACGCACAATCACTATATGCACTGTCTGAGGAAGGAGTATATGATAAAGCAAATGAAAAGAGACATGTTGTAAATGACATAGCCGTGTACAGTCGTGCGATCGATACCATGTATGATTCCACTGATCAACATAACAGACAAGAAAGGAAAGATGGGAACTATGACCTCGTTTTCGGTCAGAAAACTGAAGATCAATACGATATAACTACAAGAACATAGCGGGATAAATCAAAGTTTCAGGAAAATCAAGAATTTCCTTTATGAACTGAGAAACATTTTTATAATATACAAAATGTATCATGTGACTTAAATTATATTCATTTGATACCAACCGCACACTGTTTTCTTTTTCATTTATTCCGATAGACATTTGCAAGTAACATCTGTTCAATAAATATATTTGATGAAGATTTTTTTGTAACTGAAAAATAATTTGATATAAGTTATCGTATTGAACTCGTATTTGTGATCTTATAAAGACCAAAAGGATGTAGATGAACAATATCATCCTTTCAATTGTATTTCTTGTAAATAAAATGCAATATTTACATTATTTTTTTGTTAATTTGTTAAGCTCCCGATAGATATTTTTAATCATTTCACGACAAATTTCATTTCAATTACTGTGCTATATTTTGTTTAAAGCTAAAGAGTCCAAAGCTTGTTGCAGATTTTAATCTTCATTTTTGATTTAGTGTAATTATTTTTTTTAGTTTAATGTTCATTTAATGTAAGAACTGTTGTTGGCTGAATACAGTCGTTGATAAACTGCGGATGGTTTTTTAGAACTACAGTTCTAATCCAACATGGCAAGTTCTGTATGTATTACTGGTCGTAAAGTGTTTTAGTTTTGTAATCATTTGTCGAGAAACAGAACTTTTAAGTTTAAATATACAAAGTGTTGGTAAGTTTAACATTTTTGAAATGTTAAAACATTTTGAGAGTTTACATTTACCCTTTTGAAACACTGAAATATCAAGGCATTTCATGTTTGTGTTATTTCATAAATACAAGGGGGAATGCGATTAAAAAAGTTCCAACTATAAAATAAAACACACTGAAAATTAAGCGACAGTTTAAGTTTAAATTGTGGAAAGAAAATATAGCTTCAGTTCATGATGTGCAGTATGATTTGGTTGAAAGATGATTTAAAATTACATTTAACTAAAACAATACAACATGTCTGTGTAGAACATTTAACTGATAGAGGTTCAGCAGTCATGAAACAACCGAAATACTTGCATTGATAATTCTGCATATGTTGTAGAAAGAAAATATAATTTTAGTTTGACTGTCCCTCTGGTATATTTTGTCCCTCTTTTAGTACATGATGTGCATAATGATTTGGTTGAATTAGGATTTAAAAATACATTTAACTGATACAATACAATAACCTCTTATAGTCCAGCTGATGTTCAGAGAAAAAATGTAAGCATTAGTATCTTATATATTTGTTTCTTATTCAAAACTAGAATTTATGATCAAGTTATCTGTCAAAATTGCACTTTTGTACAGAACATTTGAATGATAGGTGCTAACACCGGCAGAAATCGACATTGCAGAGTCAGTGTCTGTATGGATCTTGACATTTTTGTGAATCGAGCAGTCAGGATTCTACTTCGTCAAAATTATCTCCCCATTAAGCCAATTCATTTTCACAATCGTAGAAATGAAGCCATTGTAGGCATGACGCGCTGCCAATTTTGCTCTTGAAAACCGATAAAATTATCCACAAAGCACCATTACGATCCTTATATGTCAGTTGTATTTTAAAAGACAAATGTATTTACTAGCTAATGAGCATCAGTTAATGATATTGTCTGCATTGATTCAACTTAAAACTATTGTCTGATCGGTTATCAGGTGGAATTTTCGAAAATTCTTAAACATTTAAAAATATTCTTATTAAATATTTCGTGGAAGGGCAGACTAAAAAAATCAGTTGTTGAAGATTATAAACCCTAGTTATCACACACACAAAAAAAGACTTTTTTTAGAAGATACGCATTTTCATCATCCAACTTAAAAGACTGTCGCCAAGTACTTTTAGTAAAAAACATAGCTATTCGAACTCACCTACTCTGTTTTTGTGATTCATTAGATAGGTATTTCCCTTGACCCATATATTTCATCTTTTCGTACTGTGACTTTTTTATGTTATAAAGTCAACCTGCAGCTTTGATATTTAAAAATGATAGAATCTGAAGCGAGATGATATATCAAATACTCTTGCTTTGTACGTTTTAAAGACAAGATATACACATCAAACACGCCCTAACATAAAAAGGTGCACTCATTTTTCTCTTTTCGATGCAATTGTTACCCATTTTTGGGAATTTTTTCGTGAGTCACATAATTGAAGGGCAGACACGAAAGCTACAGAATTGATAGTTATCAAAGGTACCAGGATTATAATTTAATACGCCAGACGCGCGTTTCGTCTACATTAGACTCATCAGTGCTGCTCATATCAACATATTTATAAAGCCAAACATTTAACATTTGCTAAATGCGAATGATTATATCACCATTTGACTTTAATAAATAGTTGAACCAAAACAAATCATATATTTTTTTTTCTATATCTTGTAGTTAATGCCTCATTAAAAATGTCGCATCACACCTCAAACTTTATGCTAGTTATACACATATTTAACTTATACACGGATTTCAGATATTTATTGTTGAAATTAACATTAACTATTTGTGTCAGTGACTTTAAAGAACATTGAAATAGTACCGCTTACGATATGTTTTACTAAATCTGTCTTTTTTATTATGAGCACTAGGATCTTTCAAGTAATTTGGACCTATATTTACATGTAGTATTGTGTGTTCAATAAAAACCATGTCTCTTGCAGTTTTCTTTTCTTTTACTGTATTGGATTGTACGTGTTGTTTGGTCAGTCTAGTGACGTTTTGTATTTGTTTTGAGGGAAAGCAATAAACGCACTTCTTAACAAAGTGTCTAGCTTAATTGATAGATAACTATGAAGTTAAGTTAAGATTGACATTACACAATCTTTTTAGATATCGCACACAGTGGCTACAAGTTATATATCGTTGACACATTTGTCAATGATGTTAGTTGAAAGAGGTAGAACGTTGATTTTGTTCTTTAAGAGTGATGGGACAACATACTTTGATTACATCTGTATATTGAAAAAAAAAACACCTTATGGTATCAAAATTAAAACTGAAGTAAACCCATAGAGATTGCATTATCACAAGATTGTAAACTTTCTTTTATTCATGTTTTAGGACTAACCATTTCACTCGATATACTTCCGGAATTATAAATAAACCTCAAAATTATTCATTGCCTTTTCTTGCCGTAAGATGGATAAATTATGGATCTTCAGTGTATGTGAAGTTTTGTTTTAATACAAGCCATAGGTCAGTATTACATTATTGGTAGATGATAAATTCGTTATAATAAACGATACAAACTTGTTTTATTTTATATCAATGAAATATTCATAAAGAACTTTTTTTTTCTACCTGTACATTTATCTCTATATAAATCCGGGCACCATCATTTTTGAAGAAAGTACATTTGAATTTGTTGAAAATGTTTGTCATTGTTCAGGTAATGCATGTCAACATATGTTTTTCATTTCTCACCTGTTTTAGAGCTACATGTAAAAACGTAATTAACATCTCAAAGGATATATCAATGTCGCATTGTATTTAAAGTATGGAATTTTGTAAGGTTATATCGGGTACACAAACATCGCTATGATATATTTATCATGTAGGAAGTATGTTGACTTCAGGTAGGCAACTTGAAAGGTAATGTCGAGTATTTCCTTAAATTTATCAAAAGTCTATTGATATTTTTTTTTACCATTTGGGCACATAGCTGTTGTATAAGGAGAGTAAAA
Source organism: Mytilus edulis (assembly GCA_019925275.1). Taxonomy (NCBI): domain Eukaryota; kingdom Metazoa; phylum Mollusca; class Bivalvia; order Mytilida; family Mytilidae; genus Mytilus; species Mytilus edulis. Next base: position 59,342,129 of record CM034356.1, read on the forward strand.
AAATACAAAGCAAATCGGTCTAGGATCTCTAGATTTATTAAAAATAGGACTTAGGCATGATTAAACTGTCTTTTCAAAGCCCTTTTACTAATACTGAGTGACATGATTGAATTCATTAACTTAAACGCAGGGCTAATTACAAAATTATCTTGAGTTAATATGGTTACCGGAATCTTATATCCGTTTTGATTCCTTTATTCTAGACCACAGTGTTACATCAGCAACCACGATCATAAGCTGAAATTTGTTAATTATGTCCTTTCACTATTGGAATTGTTCTGATAATTATGTCGCCTAGATTTTCTGCATATGTTATCGAACAGTTATTTCAATTTAGGACTGACCTTTATTAGTCGAAGACTTTTTTGTAAGAGTTATCTTCTCAAACACTGTTTTTTTGTGGTGAGATCTCCTCCGTAAATGTATTTTTGTTTCTTAATTGCTCGTTATATCCTCAGAATGACTTGTCAAATTTTACCCGAATTCATTCGTAGACTTCATATGACTGTTATTTCCTCTTTTGAATTTGACATAAGGAATAAATCAATGTATCACATGTATCACATGAATGAGTTCATAAAAATTGAGGTCAAGGTCATATTCTTTATTTTGACATTTAATTTATCCGATATCTCCTCCGTAACCTTAAAAGAAAGCGAAACATATATTGTACTGAATTGCTCATTATATCGTTAAGATGATTTGTTAAATTTAACGAAATCAATTCGTAGACAGTTTTTTCCCCCTTTTGAATTTGACATAAGTGATATGTCAATGTATCACATGCATGGTAACTAATACAGACCTAATGTATGTGTATTTGAGGCCTTGGGTTCATAAAATAAATTTGAGGTCAAGGTCAAAGGTCAATGTCATGTTCTAAATTTTGATTTTTCATTGTTTCGAGATTTTGTATGATAATCAAGGAGATGTTTTTAAAAGAACTAGTGCAAAATGTTTTCCTCACTGTGATGAATATTTGATGCATTCATAAATCTTTTTAGACCCAAAGCGACCTTCACTAAACCAGAAGTACGTGTACCCAATATCTCGATTATTACAAGGGAACGTATACAGAAACCATATATTTTTGGAATTAGTGTAAATACAGCTTTCATGTGAGATCGGAAGGGACACTTTTTAAACCGGAAGCTGACAATTAATTCTTATATTTCAAGCAAATTTTATAGAAACATTTATTTGTTGAATCAGTATGAAGACACCTATGTTTTGACGTCAATAGTAAATTTGAGTTAACCGGAAGTACATTTGTAGCTTTTCGTCCATGACTTAGAAAATTGATGTGGAAAGACCTACAGTTTTTTAATTTTTGTTAATTCTTGTTTGTGATTTTTATTATATAAATGTATAATATCGCAATGACAGAAACAATGGGCTGACTGAGAAATGCGTAACAAATTAAATTAAATCCCATCACATGTTTCAGTAGTAAATTCAGAATGAATCCCTAGCTGAACAATTTTCGTTACTTGCATTACCTTGTCTAACATTTCGAACTAAACAATATCAAGTCGGAAATTTAAAAAAAATGTTCCTACTGTTTTTTTCGTATAAATTACCTGCTAGATAACCTGAAAATACTGAGCCTAGATAAAGACCATCGAGTAGAAATTGCTCATTATTCGTTCAAACAGAAGCTTTACATGTGTAGTTATGGGTGGGATGATCGTGATGCTCAGGTGCTCTGCAGATCTATTAACAGATCCTGGATAGGAACAGCTACGGTTATTGACAATTTGTTAAATTTACAGACGTTGTCTTATTCCTGGCACTTTTTTTCTCAAAGGTCAGTGGTTTTCTCATGGCCTCCCGCTTTCTCCACCAATAAAAAAATTAGCTGCCTCGAAATAGTCTAACAACAGTGTTAAAATGTGACGTTCAAACAAAAAACAATCAAAACCTCAAAAACAATGTAATTAGTTTTTTCTGGATACTCTTGTGAAAAGAAGTTCAATTGACAATCAAACATCTTCTTTTTATATATACAGCTTTCCAATTGCAGGTATAAATACATTAACGATGACAAGGACAATAAAGAATCTTTCACAACTAAAGGAGAAGAAAGTAGAAATCAACAGATTAGTACATATGAATGTACAAATGTTGCTAGGAGATTATCTGACCTCACTTACAACCTACTCGGAGCTCACCTGGCACAGAGGGCCCAGTGAGCTTTTCTAATCACTTGGCGTCCGTCGTCCGTCGTCCGTCGTCGGTCGTCGTCGTCTGACGTCGTCGTTAACTTTTACAAAAATCTTCTCCTCTGAAACTACTGGGCCAAATTTAACCAACCTTGCCCACAATTATTATTTTGATATCTAGTTTAAAAAATGTGTCCGGTGACCCAGACAGCTAACCAAAATGGCCGCCATGGCTAAAGATAGAACATAGGGGTAACATGTAGATTTTGGTTTATAACTCTAAAACCAAAGCTTTTAGAGCAAATCTGACAAAGTAAAATTGTTAATCAAGTCAAGATCTATCTCCCCTGAAATTGTCAGATGAATCGAACAACTCGTTGTTCGGTTGCTGCCCCTGAATTGGTTATTTTATGGAAATTTTGCCGTTTTTGGTTATCATCTTGAATATTATTACAGGTTGAGATAAACTGTAAACATCAATTATGTTCAGCAAACTAATATCTACAAATATGTCAACATGACCAAAATGGCCAGTTGACTCCTTAACGAGTTATTGTCCTTTATAGTCATTTTTTCCAATTTTTGCGTAAATTTTTGTAATCTTTTACAAAAAACTTCTCCTCTGAAACTACTGGGCCAAATTTAACCAAACTTAGCCACAATCATTATTAGGGTATCTTGTTTAAAAATGTGTGCGGTGATTAAGTCACCCAGCCAAGGGCTTATAACTCTAAAACCAAAGCATTTAGAGCAAATCTGTCAGGGTTTATTTGTTAATCAAGTCAATTTATATCTGCTGTGGAATTTTGAGGTAAATTGGACAACTGGTTGTTGGGTTGCTGCCCCCAATTGGTAATTCTTAACGAAATTTTGCCGTTTTTGATTATTATCTTGAATTCTATTATAGATAGTGATAAACGGTAAACAGCAATAAGGTTCAGCAAAGTAAGATTTTCAAATAAGTCAACATAACCAAAAAAAAATTGTAAGTAGCAAGAATATTCAGTAAAGTAAGATCTACGAACACATTACCATCACCAAAACACAGTTTTGTTATGAATCCATCTGTGTCCTTTGTTTAATATGCACAAAAACCAAGGTGAGCGACACAGGCTCTTAAGAGCCTCTAGTACATATTCATCCTCAATAAAACCACATCACATTGACGACCAAACAGACACGACTTAAGAATAAAATGCTTCGTTTTGTGATTTTGTTCAGAGTGTAAATGCATTGACCGAAGCATAGTTTATAGTTTCATTATGTGCTAATTGTTTGTCATCGACTTCCTCTTCGATTGAACCAATCAGATTTGTTGTTTCATGTATTCAAGAGATAGTATGTACTACGGGGATTTAAGGGAACAAGATCGAGTAAGGAAGTATTAGCAAAAAAATGAAAACAACACGTTAAATAATTACTTGCGTCCGAAGCGCTTTTCAGGATTTGTCTTCATCAGGAACGTCCAAAGCCAAAAATTTGAAATCCGAAGATGTAAAAGTACCAAAACTGTCAAAAATACCAAAAATAAATAGCCAAATCCATCTTAAGCCAACTTTGCCTGAGGGTTTTGAAACCTTAGTTTCTTAATAGTTTTAAAATTTATATATGGCAAATTTTAGAAACGTTTTTTAAATCATGTCAGTACATAAAGAAGAAAGCATGAAAGTATGCAAACTTAATGTTATTCAAATTTTAAAAAGATGCGGTGACTACAAAATTCATTATTTGTATACCAGCAAAATTGTCAAGTCAGGTGAAGCGGCTGTGTCTTCTCAATTGTCTAACAATTAAGAATACATTTTTACAACTACCAAAGCAGATTCTTTTATATATTCAAACATCAAATAATCATTCTATAGAGCATGTATCCATCTTTCGAACAGTGTAAAGCACGAAAAGGTTGCATCGACCGTTCATGACAATGTTAACGAGGAACATTCGATCCTGAAATGATTCCACAATCCCCTTTCCTTTCATGAATGTGACCTACCGAATTAGACTATTTACCGGATTTGTTATAACATGAGCAACACAACGGGTACCACATGTTAAGCAGGATCTGCTTACCCTTCCGGAACACATTTGATCACCCCTAGTTTGTGGTGGGGATTGTGTTGCTTATTCTTTGGTTTTCAATATTGTGTCATGTGTACTATTGTTTGACCATTTGTCTTTTTCATTTTCAGCCATGGCGTTGTCAGTTTATTTTCGATTTATGAGTTTGACTGTCCCTCTGGTATCTGTCGTCCCTCTTTGTTAACCTTGTTTATTTTTATGTCTCCCACCTGTTATTTCACAATTTTTACTCCGCAATACGTTCACAGTATGTACAACCCCTAGTAATTTTTGCCTTTAAATGACAAACATTCTCGTTTTTCACCCTTTACATATTAAAAAATTTTAGGATCATGTATTCACCATCAATTATAAGAGAGTACATGTACCATTATATTTAGAGTTTTCTTTCCTTCATTCCGAAAAAAATCAAAAATATATTACTGGTATAAAGATATGTTATCTGCTGCACTGTTATATCTGATAAATCATTTCCCTCATGTTGTAACTAAGAAGAAAGTGTATCTATCAAATGTGTTCAAGGAATATATCATTTCGTCAATATCTATTATGTATTTTTTTTATACTTTTTTTTCTTCTTTCTGGAAAATATAAATATGAAAAAATATCATATATGTTCTATTAAATGCCATGTTTTTAAACCATGTTTTATGTGTTATACATTGTTATGTATAATAATTTGGTGCCTAATTCATTATCCATACTTGGACTGCTACTAAAAAGAAAGCACAATAAATTGATAGTTAAACCAATGGAATTTAGCATTTTATAGTACTGATATATGAAAAAGGAGCAGTGTATTTATTCAAAATCAGGCTTTCAAACTGAAATTTAAATGATTTCATTATTCAATGTTGATTGCTAAAACGTTTTAAAATGATTACTAAACTTTTTTATTGCTCACTTTGGAATTTATAATTTTAAAAGAAAAAAAAAGAACGTACATCATTTTTATGTAGCCTTGGTGTGTCTTTTTACATAATTAAGTATTGCCTAAATTTAAGTTTTTCATTTATCTATGTGACCGGAAAGCGGATATAAGTACTGTCAACATGTGATGATTTAATCATTATGTGTATATGTTTTTACTTCCTTGTGTATATACTAGTTCATTTACGGACATTGATAACGTTAATTAAAAAATGGAAAAAAATACAAATTTATCATGTACTTTGGTTCATTTTGGACTATTTAGTTTTGTTTTGTCCTGGAAAGACAGGTAAGGCATACATAAGCAGATGAGAATGTTTCAATGTAAAATATACCTATGTTTGTTTAAAATGTTAAAAAAAGGCAACAGTAGTATACCGCTGTTCAAAACTTCTAAATCCATGGACAAAAAACAAAATTGGGGTAACAAACTTAAACTGAGGGAAACGCATTAAAATGTAACACACACAGAGACGGACTAAGCATTAGACAAAATCCTATGAGAATAACAAATTTAACATCAAAACCAAATACATGAATTTGTGATAGATAAGTACCGTGACACGTCTTATAGTAATGTGAATTTACACTCAAAAATAAGAGAAAACAAACGACACAACGGAAACACAACGTTAAAATGTACCTCACACAGAAACGAACTATAATATAACAATGGCCATATTTCTGACTTGGTACAGGACATTTTTAAAAGAAAAAAATAAGTGGGTTGAACCTGGTTTTGTAGCATGCAAAAACTTCCTCGTTTATGGCCATGTGAAATATAACATTAAAATGACAACACAACATTACAGGAGTACAATATAAATAAATAGGAGAACACAATTGACAAAGAAACACACGAAAAACAGGTAACAAAGGCAACAAGTTTAAAATTTTAAAACGCCAGAAGTGCATTTTCTCCACACAAGACTGACTAGTGACGCCAATATACAAAAGTTTGAAAGCCGAAACAAGTACAAAGTTGAATAACATCGAGGACCAAAATTTCGAAAAAGTTGTGGCAAAAACGGCCAGGGTTTTCTGTTAGGTACCAGAACATCCCTATTATTTAGAATAATATATACTTTTGCAAGCAGTAAATTTTATAAGATGACTATACAAAAGATATACATGATGAAACTGAAAAATACATTACACAACCAGACAATATGCAGCACAAAAAATACAAATCCGAATAAGCCAAGTGACGTCATATTTGAAATTGTAAAAAATGACCAAAAAATGACGTCACATTTGAATGAATAAGATATAATTAGGATTTATTTAAGAGTATTTTTGAACGAACTACTGATATTAAATTTAATAACAATGCACATGTCAATACTTATTAATAGCAAACTAAGATAGCAATTAACTTTATTATATAGCTATGTCCGGTTTGTTTTGAATCAAACGTTAACGTAAAGCATCGTACAGATTACGTTGAACAAAATCAAATCTAATAAATGAAGGCGGTGATTAATTTTCTTTACCATAACACATTAATATATTATAAAAAAGACGTCAAATACTGTTATTACTTAGCTCTTTAATCTGTTTTCATCAATCATTTTCGTCGGACAATGTTTGTATTCATTGAAGGAGAAGACATGTGTGTTCATTTGTTCTACTTGTTTATATAGAGGAGTGTTTTATTTGTAAGTTTTCATGGACTTCCTCTCCATGTTGATTTACGACCTGACTACTGGTTTAAATGATACTGCCGTCCAAGTATAATCATTACCACTTTTGTAAATAATTAAGGCCAAAGTTTGTTGGTATTATTGGATAATGATTTTCAAAAGAAACTAAATTGATTATGATGAAGTATTTTTCAGAAACAGGTTTCAATCGTGTATTTCACAATTGGAAACAAACAAAACTAGAGGCTCTAAAGAGCCTGTGTCGCTCACCTTGGTCTTGTGCATATTAAATAATGGACACGGATAAATTCATGACATAATTGTGTTTTGGTGATAGTGATGTGTTTGTAGATCTTACTTTACTGAACATTCTTGTTGCTACTATTATCTCTGTCTATAATGAACTTGGCCCAGTAATTACAGTGGAAAATATTTTCTACAAATTTACTAAGATTTACGAAAAAATGGTTAAAAATTGACTATAAAGGGCAATAACTCCTTCAGGGGTCAACTGACCATTTTGGTCATGGTGACTTATTTGTAAATCTTACTTTGCTGAACATTATTGCTGTTTACAGTTTATTTCTATCTATAATAATATTCAAGATAATAACCAAAAACAGCAAAATTTCCTTACAATTACCAATTCAGGGGCAGCAACCCAACAACAGGTTGTCCGATTCATCTGAAAATGTCAGGACAGATAGATCTTGACCTGATAAACACTTATACCGCATGTCAGATTTGCTCTAAATGCTTTGGTTTTTGAGTTATAAGCCAAAAACTGCATTTTACCCCTATGTTCTATTTTTAGCCATGGCGGCCATCTTGGTTGGTTGGCCGGGTCACGCCACACATTTTTTAAACAAATTACCCCAATGATGATTGTGGCAAAGTTTAGTTTAATTTGGCCAAGTAGTTTCAGAGAAGAAGATTTTTGTAAAAGATTACTAAGATTTACGAAAAAATGGTTAAAAATTGACTATAAAGGGCAATAACTCCTTCAGGGGTCAACTGACCATTTTGGTCATGTTGACTTATTTGTAAATCTTACTTTGCTGAACATTATTGCTGTTTACAGTTTATCTCTATCTATAATTATATTCAAGATAATAACCAAAAACAGCAAAAATTCCCTAAAATTACCAGTTCAGGGGCAGCAACCCAATAACGGGTTGTCGGATTCATCTGAAAATTCGAAGGCAGATAAATCTTGACCTGATAAACAATTTTATCCCCATGTCAGATTTGCTCTAAATGCTTTGGTTTTTGAGTTATAAGCCAAAAACTGCATTTTACCCCTATGTTCTATTTTTAGCCATGGCGGCCATCTTGGTTGGTTGGCCGGGTCACGCCACACATTTTTTAAACTAGATACCCCAATGATGATTGTGGCCAAGTTTGGTTTAATTTGGCCAAGTAGTTTCAGAGGAGAAGATTTTTGTAAAAGTTAACGACGACGGACGACGGACGACGGACGACAGACGACGGACGACGACGGACGCCGGACGCAAAGTGATGGGAAAAGCTCACTTGGCCCAAGGGCCAGGTGAGCTAAAAAAGGACAGGGTTTAGGATTGTACTAGTTGAGTGTTTCCCAGTTTATCTGTGATACAATAATTTCATAACTGCCATGAAAACGAAAGCCCTCTATGTCATATATACTTATTTTTTTATATACGTTTTTTCATGTGAAGGTGTTGATGGAATTTGGGTAAAAAAATCATGTTTAAAATGGTAAAATTACAATCATCTATGTGTTATAAAGTTTTGATTTAAACGTCTGTCATTGGCAATTTCTACATTAAGATCAAATTATAGAGCAAATCTTACTGTACTTGTATCCTTTTGTTCGAAGTGCATTGGGATATCTTCGATCAAAATTATTAGTGCACAAAACTTGCCCATTGCCATTCTTCTTGGGAATCTTCTTTTTGAAACGTGGTTTGATTGCCAATGATACAGCTACCCAAAAGAATCCATATCAGGAGAATTTGCAAAATTTCAGGTTAACGTATGGCCTTCAGCATAAACAGTAATGAGCCAAAGCAAAACTTGTAGGCAACAAAAGACCCTGACGTGACAACAATAAAGTTTTCCTTGTTCGAATGGAGAGATAAATCGGTCATCAAAACACATTGTTCCATAAGTTATATCAACGGTCTAGATCTGTTGGTACAAAATTCCTACTCGTAAATGACAATAAATTAAAAAAAAAGTCTTTTGATTACGAATGTTTCAGAAAATATTGTGTTGAAATCGGTGTAGGTTTTCAGACAAAGTATGACATCCGTTAATTTAACAAGATGTTTGCATCTAAATGTGTTGACGGTTTGTTAGATTTTCAAATAGATTTCTTTTATCATGTTTACCTTACTGTAATTGTTCATAATTCTTTCTTTGACGAATACCTTCATACGATGTTGATTCTGGGTTTTTTTCTGCGGTGAAAACATGTTTCGTAGAGTGCATTGCTGTATGACATTTTTTTTATGTAGCAACTATTGATCTTGAATGATAATAGTTAATAAAACAGGAGTGTTGATAGATCAAGTAGTTGTTTTAATTATAACAATCGTATTAACAAATTATTAGACTCATTAAGCTTTGAAATCGAAGAACTATTACCTCTTATACTAACAAGAAGATGGAAAGTATTGAAAATGCTTAAAAGAATCATTTATATCTAGATCTGATTCAGATGCAAACACAATCCTCACAGGAGTATGTTCAGGGCATTACTTTATGATCGATCACAATGTTAGCAGAAGTTGAGGTTTATACGTATACGTGTGTTCAAACAAAAGAAAGTTATTAATTACAAAGAATCGACCTCATAAAATATTTGTCAAATAAAATTATATAGTTTATTAGCAGAATAAAACATAAACTCAATTCAATTGTATAAGATGACGTTATGTCTTCACCATATCAAACGAAGACTAACGTCTTACGATGACGTCATTGCATGATTGCAAAAGTAATGTCATATGAAATGACTTTCTTGTTATTTGAATGTTGAATATCTCATTGAACCGATGCATTATGTAATGCTAATATAAGTCGTCTATACACATTTCCAAATTTATTACGAATTTGAAATGTTTGATCGGAACAAAATATTTCATTAAGTGGTTCTTCCTCGCAAACTATGTAGATTGTGAATTTGTTGCCAGTGAATTTCGGAAAGTGACATAAATGAAAGGATAAAGCAATGTTGTTCTCTGTATTTTTCATCGGTTTCTGTTGAGTTTACCTTTCCTTAACACTTATTAGCTAATTTAATGTTTTAATTATTTTCTTAAGAATAATTTATTACTATTAAATTTCAATTACAGGTATGTTTACATTCTTTCCTTCTTGTTCTCCCATCGCATTTGCACAGGACGGTGGAAATAGTCCTAAAGTATCCTGCATACGAAAAAATGGCGGCGTATAAGAGTACGCGGAGAGAACATCCCAATACTACGTAAATTTTGTTTACCTGAAGTGAGATAGGACGTTAAAGAAAACAACTGAACATGCTGACGTATACTAGAAAAGCATCCTTTTAAAACAATACGATAATATACTTTATATTAGCTGACTATGCGGTATGGGTTTTGCTCATTGTTCAAGACCGTACGGTGACCTACAGTTAAAATTGAGAATGGAAATGTGGAATGTGTCAGAGCAGATAACAGCCGAAGGCCACCAATGGGTCTTCAATACAGAGAGAAACTCCAACATCCGGAGACGTCCTTCGGCTGGTCCCTAACCAAAGATGTATACTAGTTCAGTGATTATGGACGTCATACTAAACTCCGAATTATACAGTTGTTTATTCATGTGTTGTTTGGTCTGCTTTGCAGAATTTTCTCATTGTTACTTCTAAACCTTCTTTTGTATATTTTCTAATTTTATTTTATTTTCTGTTTTTGTAGAAAGTTATAAACTTACTTTTTGTGAATATTCCACACCAGAATTGGTTACATGCCCAGATGATGAAATAATTAGTTCGAACAAGATAACATATGGTGAATTTCCGTGTCAGGATTTCAGCAACAGTCATACCTGTCAGTCAAATATAGATAATTACTTCAACAACCATTGTATTGGTCAAAATAATTGTACTCTCCCAATCGAATTGTCGTACAATAATACTTGCCAAAGACCACCAAGACGTTTAAAAGTTTACTTCGAGTGTTCAAGTGAGTATTTTACAAAGTTTTGACTCAAATCTGCCAATATATAAATGTCATTGTCATGTATCTTTATCTGTTTTATACGTCGCAACATGTCAATATATTATTTAGTAATTAATAACGAACCCTGATTTTGCTCATTTAAAAATCATTCTTATTGAAATAACTATTTTTAGCTATTAGAGTTTCAATTTCTTCTTTTTTCTCGTTTTCGTTTCTCCGCTGAATATATATTTTATTACCCTATAATGTTCCCCAAATGATCCTTTAAATATCTAACACATGATAATTTAAACAACTTCCAGCAGGGGTTGATTTCTCTTTTTATATTGCATCACACAGTATCCTAGTGGTAATCGTAATCTTTAGAAACTAACACATATGGTCATTTGATTTGTAATCACTGGACTATGGCTTTGAAAATATGTGGTATTCTTATTCAAAGATCAGCATATGTTATAAACAATAATCACGAAACTATGAAAACAAAACATCTTTATAGCAGAAGTGAAATATCATGCACGAAGTTCGCATCATATCAACAGGGGATCCGGAACAATTGGTCAAGAAGAACAAGTTTGTTTCCGTAAGAAATGCCGGCTATTTGTTGAAAAACGTAACATATTTTGTCAATAAAACTATTAAACAAAAAGATGATTGCACTTTCTAAGAGTGGAAATATAAAACTGAAACATAAGATTCTTTATCAGAAATGATATGTGCACACACAATGAAGTTACAGTAAAAACATTAATGTACGAAAACATAACATCATGTGTACAGGATGCATCACATTCATAAATTTACATTACCGGGATAACTTCTTATGTTATTTTGACGACCCAGATCCTCATATAGCACCGCTCCGGTACCTATTACTTAATATGATATGTCAATTCAATAATTGAAACAGTAATCACAGTATACATAAACAGGTGTACAAGGAAACGAATGTGCTTTCCTTGTAGCTTATTAGATTGTTATAATTTAAAATTATTATAAAAAATTGCATGCGTTCGAAACACTTTTCTGGATTAACCTTTAGCAAGAACACTCATAGTTGACTATTTTAAAACTAACGTAGAAACATGAAATGTTTCATAACTAAAATAGAAGACCACTGGGTTTGAATTTTTGAAAAACTATGGATTTTTTACCTCAGGAATAGATTACATTAGCTGTATTTGGCAAAACTTTTAGGAATTTATTGTCCTCAATGCTCTTCAACTTCGTACTCTTTTTGGCCTTTTAAACATTTTTATTCGAACGTCACTGATGAGTCTTTTGTAGACGAAATGCGCGTCTGGCGTAAATATAAAATTTCAATCCTGTTATCTATGATGAGTTTATAGACATAAAAAGAAGAGCCAAGCTTTTCTCTAGTAACTTTTAAACTCAAAAATTAACTTGAGTTCACCGTAATGATTTCGGTATTCATCAAAATTACTATAAGACCTGCGTTTGAATTACAATCCACTGTCGTGAATTTTTAATTAGATACTGATTAATTTCATTTAAAATCGAGTTTTTATATTTCAAGAGCCCTTTTGTGTCGATTCAAAACTGTTAAAGGTATTCTAGTGATAATAACTAAAAACGTCTCATCACTATCAGTTTCAAAGTTTTACAAAAATCACAACAAAACTATGTCAACTACAATTACTTGTTTTGTCATCATACAAAAACTTTAAAGTTAAAATCTGTAAATTGGTATCAATTATACACTTTGTTATCGAAATGGTTAGAAAACGAGGTAAACCATCTATGAAAATGGATCCCTTTATTTTGTAACCTTGTTTTCTCCTACAGTTCCATAAATAATAATAAAAGCGAGCATTTAGGCTTTAACGAGTTTGTGTATTTTACTATATCATACTTCATGGTTTTTATAGTCCTGAGCAACAGATATTTGCCACTGGACGTTAGGCAACGGACTATCAATAAATCAATCAAACAATCAACCAATCAGATATTGTCTGATCAGTTTTTCTTTTCGTCTTTAGGGGGATTTTGGTGGCGTAATAAACATCCTCAGCCTGTAGATACATGTGCGAATGCATTAGAAAATGTGAACTGTCCTTCGAAATACCATATTCATATACAAAATTGCGGGTCATATAGTAAGAGTATTTGTGATGGTATGGACAATACTTGTGCGATAAATACACTTAAAAGATTATGCAACGAAAAGAAGAGGTGCTCACCAGATACAAGTAAAACATCATGCCTTTTTCATAGACGATTCGCCAATATTCAGTATACTTGCAAAGGTAAGCATAATAAACTTTTTTATTACATTGGTTGCAATCAATTACATTGATTTCCCAGTTAAATAAAAACCGATGATTTCACATGTGAAATGAACGTGGTTATTTCACTCTTTGACGTCATACAACAATAAACAATAAGCGTTGCCAAGACGTTGATAACGGCGTACCAAATCAAATTGTAAGTGCGTAGAAAAAAGCTATAGTTCCTTACATGTTTTACATTAATTTCTTTAAAAAAAAAAGCCATTTGCCAATGTGATAAAAAAAAAAGAATAACTGATTAAGGAATTCAAATATCGAAAAATATTTAACTCGTGACCGAACAACACTGATAATTAACTCATGCGCTACGCGCATTCGTGAATTAATGTGTTGTTCGGTCACTCGTTGAATATTTTTCTCTATTCGAATTCCTAAATTAGTGATTCTATAATTATTGAAAAAAGGGAGGCGAAAGCTATAAAAGGGACATTCAAACTTATCAGTCGAAAAAAAAACTGACAACGCCATTGCTAAAAAAAGAAAACGACAAACAGACAAAGAATAATACTAAAAAAAACATAGAAAACTAAAGACTGAGAAAAACGAACGTTTAAATATGTAAAGCACATCAGTATAATCTATAGAAATAAACTAAAAACAATACATTTCACTAATTGTAAACAATATGAATCAAATACTTTCTGAGAATAAAATACAAACATAATTTGTTTCTTGACAGTTATGTTACAAACAGTAAAGCTAGCAAACTTTTGTTACTTCAAAATCTAATCTATAACCTATATAGTCAATTGGAAATAAAAAACTGTGTATTGTTTTTGTTATGTTTATTTGCTGTATTATTAAATACTTTCTCAATATACGTATAGTTTGATTAATACTTTAAGAACTAATAAATAACATATATGAGCTTGCAACTTTAATGACTGATTATGGTCCATTACATGTAACGATTTGGTTTTGGTATGATTGATTGATTGTTGGTTGCTTTTCGCCGCATTAGCACAACAAGGCTATATCGCGGCGATATTTTGGTATGATGTGGTGTGATTACCAATGAGACATCTTTTTACTAAGAGAAACATGACGAGAAATTAGCTATAGGTCACCGTACGACCATCAATTCTGACTAAAACTCCATGTCGAATAGCAAGTCAAAAACATCCATGACTTATACATAAAACAATAAACCAAATACAAGAATGATTTACAGAAACAAACGGAAACCTCTGACTCTTAACTTTATACAGGCACATACATAATGCGAATGAGTTAAAATGTTTTTTTTTTTACACCAGGATCTTCCTAATCTGGGACAATGGTGTAAACATTCAACATAAGAACGAACTATAAAAATCAATTCAAGAGGATTGACTTTTTAAATTGACAAAAACAGATATGTACTTTAACATGCAATACAATATATACCTGGTTGTTTGGGTTTATCGCTCCGTTCAATTCATCCATGTCATTTTTATATATTTTTCCCTACTTGAAAACTACAATCATGATAGTTGATATTTCTCTTCTTTCAGGAACAATTGATCATTCAGTCACATCAACCATACCAAGCAAATCATCAGGTTTATAGTAACTTTTAAGATAATGCAGATATTTGTTTTGCATTTACAAAAAAATAACTTGCGAATTGCTGACTTAGGACAGACACATACAGTTATTTCAGAGTCAAAAATGTGTAATGAGGTCCAACACTTCCCTAACATAATACAGTGTATTAACGGTACAACATCAGCACACATTTAAAAAAGACATTGATTTATCACAATGATATATATCACACCATGCATATTCTACCGTTAAATGTATACCTGTGGTTTGAAATTGATAATAACAACTGTGTGCTTTTTCATTTAAAATTTTAAAAAAGTTTGATATAATCAATTGGTCGTCATCTTTGTAGAACTATATCTTGATAGCATATTAGTACATCCCACGTACGTATTCGATATGGCCAGCATATGCTTACACTCTTTCATCCTATCTTACAAGCTTTATGATTAAATGTTTTTACTATACTTTAATAATCGCATCTGGTATTTTTTCAGATCATGGACGTGACACGGTTACTACCGCAGTTTCAAATGATACTTTTGAATGTAAGTAACTAGTTAGTTTTCTTCAACTTGTGTGCCACTTTGCACTTCCGTAATGCAAGTCCTACTCACTCCTACACCATCGAGATACACTATAACAATATGACCAGCAATGAGAATAGAAAACCGAAAAAAATGTAATAATTATTGTATCAATACAAAATATCCATATATGAACCGAAAGGACAAACCTAAATATTTTTGTTTGTGTATGCAAACCATCAATAAAACCGGTAAACTAATGCAAACATTTAAACCAGTTAATGGTTTTAACTGCCCAGATCCACTGACTTAATAGTTCACAACGAATACAAATCAATCTTGTCCGTGTTTTATTTAGAACAAGATGACATAAGATGTTGAAATATTTCAATTTATTTTGATAATTGGCCTGATTTGGTCTGTTTCGAAGTATTTGATAAGATGTGGTTTTTATATGTATTTGTATATGTTTTAAAAAATGTCTACTTTGTCGCAGATCCTGAAATGCCGGAACTAAGTCTTGATAAGGACCATCGAGTAGTATCCTATCAACCTTCGCAAAGTGAAAAACAATACTTTTGTAGTCATGGATGGGATGATAAGGATGCTGTAGTGCTCTGTAGATATTTTAACCAAACCTGGATAGGATACTCTACAGTTGTAGACAAACTATTGGATATACCGATTGCTCCGTATTCGCTGCATTGTAATGGACTTGAAACTAGTTTGCTCAAGTGTTATTTAACAGAAAATCCAACAAGCTGTAATACTTCCAAAGTTGCAGGTGCTGTTTGTTGTCAAGGTAAATCAGGGTTAATCAACAAATCGCATGATATTTGACAATTAAAATGTATAAACATACCATTTATATCATATTAACAAATTCTTTTCTTGAGGCTGGCGGTTCTAACAGAATAAATACAACTCAAACGTCAGAATAAATCGGAAAAGGCATGAGAAAAAACGAATAACAAGAACAGTTCAATCAATATCCTACAAATATAGAATACTAAATTAGGACTTAACAACATTATCCTACCATAGACAACGGATAATATAATATGCTTCGGAAGGAAAGTCATATCAGCTACACATGTGTCATTAATCGTTTTTCTTATTGTAACAAAAAAAAAGGAGACTGTTGTTCCATGGTCAATGTGTCAACAATATACCAGAGTTCAAATGAAGTGTATAGTAGTTATAATGAGTCATCGCGAGACCTTCAACAATGAGAAAAAAATCCATACTGTAAAGCTCTCTCACAAGCAAAAAATCGAATATTTATAAAATAGAATGGGATGGGTACACAGAAAAGCAGAAAAGTATACGATGTAAAGTCTCATTCGGTGATTTCGAAATCGAGGTACAACACTGGTGTGAATAACTACGATAAATAGAACATATCCACAATTATTTGTTACACAGCTTCATTTTAACAACAACTTTCAACAAAATATTCTTGTCCAGCAGCCATCTATAAATCATCAATCATGCTATCATTAATATAAACATACATTTCATCTACATCATTGAACATTAGGTCATGTAACTATTTGATCCACAATTATTAGATTATTGTTTTCTTAGATGCAGACAGACGAGAGCTATGTGTCAGAAATTCCGTTTCTCAAAAGGCATCCTCAGAAAAATCAGGAACCACAACCTTAGGTATGCTATATATAACATTACTAGTGTTACTTATACACAAGATAATATCTTAGTTTAATACACTTGAGTAGCTGATTTGTGATCGAGTCACCATTTTATTCAAGTCTCTCAATGTTTACATTAAAAGTTAATAATTTTGATTTCAAATTTTTAATTTGTCGAGTTCGGTATATAGTTCACGCTCAACCCTTGTAGTCATCAAAATATTCGATACGATGATAAAATATTAACAAATTAACCTTCAAAATTTGGTATTTGGAGCATAAGTTGTGTACTTTTGGAACAAAGTAAAGTCTACATTAAAGGTAAAATTCAAATTGCACTTAGTTATATAATTTTAACAAATCAATGACAATGACATTGTTTATTCAAAATAGTTCACAAAGTCTTGGAAGATGTCATTGTGAATCTTATATTAACAAGCAAGCATCAAAAACAGGGTGAAATATATCAACAGGATATACATACTCATCAAGTCTAAGTCAACTGACAATACAATAACAAAACAAAAACAACGGAATACAATTGATAGTTCACAAAACACAACATAAAAAACTATACTGGTATAATGGTATGATAGTATAGCTCCGGAAGTGAAGCATATTTACGCCCCTCTTTCTTTTAGCACTGTCGTGTTACAAACCCTGTAATAATTCTTATTCGAAAGGTCACATTTGATGATAAACAGGACGCGATTGTGGATTCAACAATTGGGACGATTCTATGAAACAGATATTCAATATCGGTAAACCAACTCGTATTTGCGTATGTGAAATTTCCGGGATAATTTCAATCTCACCACTTAAATTTCTTGATTTAATAACTTTTATGGTACCTTTGATAACTATTTACACCACTGGGTCGATGCCACTGCTGGTGGACGTTTCGTCCCCGAGGGTATCACCAGCCCAGTAGTCAACATTTCGATGTTGACATGAATATCACTAATATGGTCATTTTTATAAATTTCCTGTTTACAAAAACTTGAAATTTTCGAAAAACTAAGGATTTTCTTATACCAGGCATAGATTAACTTAGTCATATTTGGCACAACTTTTTGGAATTTTGGATCCTCAATGCTCTTCAACTTTGTATTTGTTTGGCTCTATAAATATTTTGATATGAGCGTCACTGATGAGTCTTATGTAGACGGTAGACGAAACGCACGTCTGGCGTACTAAATTATAATCCTGGTACCTTTGATAACTATTATGTGAGTAGACGAAAGAAATCGTAATAGGAAATGCAGGTTCGTTAATATAATATCACATTGAAGCTCGGAATTATGTACTCCATTTCGAATCTCTCAATCGTCAAAGTTGATCATCAGTTGCTTTCTTTCGCCGAAAGAGTACAAAATCAATTTGCTTATGAATAATGTTTTCGTCCAGTATCTTAGAAACATGCTACACCGAAAACAAAGATTCTGAGATTCACAATTGAGTGAATAACGTTTTAATATTTTTTTTTTGTTTTCTAGGAATTGCTGTTGGTATACCAGTGGCTATTATTGTTGTGGTTAGCGTTATCGTAGTTATTGCATTCATCCGCCGAAGGTATGAAAAACATGTCGTAATTTGAGATTTAAAAATAATTTGGCAATGGCATGTTTAATGTCAATCATATTATAATGTAGGTTAGAATGTACCATATAGCGTCACATGAGATCTCGCATGTATGTAGGTTGAATTTTTGACGATCTTAAATGTGTTGGTAAACTTCTAAATCTAAACAAACCATGAATAATTTTTAAAACGATAACTGATAAACACGCACGACTTAGAGTGAATGCATCTATTTTTTAACATCAAACGCACATTTGACATACAGAATACAAAAACACCAAACAGCATACTTGTTTACACATTTCCTGATAAAGTCTTGATTAACATCATTTTAGATTATTTTGTAAACCGAAAAACGGTTGTTCTCCTGCATCCCACTGTGATGTTATGTGCACAGTGTATCAATTACATCAACATAATTTGTTATCATGAGTTTGAATATATTATTGGAATATTAAAAATGCAAAGGAAAAAAAAAGACAGTTACAGTTACAGTAGTAACTTGTATTGATAGTCAGTGAATGAACGAATACAAACCTCGATTTTGGACATACTCCTGTAAGAGTTATTTTTATTAACTGTTGGAAAATAATTTGTTTAGTTAAAATTTACATAATCTCAAAGCACTCGTTTTTTCGGTAGTCGTTTGGTGTGGATGGTCTGTAAGTTTGGTGATTCATGTTATACATTTTGTGGAATATAATTAACGTCTTCTTAGCATTTACAACAAACCAAACGGAACCATCCTCCTGCAAAGTAGTCCCACTCAATTATAGAAACTCGAAAGCAATCTTAATGATAAATATGATAGATTTAGTACATGACAATTTTGTAATCATATTTTGACAATTTTACCTATTATGCTTGTTTTTTACACGCATCGTTGTAAATATAATGGGATTTGATGCGACTGTCATACAAGTGAGAGGTTAAGCGCTTTAAACCCAGGTTTATTCAACCATTTTCCACATTTGAAAATGTCTGTACCTAGTCAGGAATATGACAGTTGTTGTTCATTCGTTTGATGTGTTTCGTCATTTGATTTAGCTATTTCATTAGGGACTTTCCGTTTTAAATTTTTCTCAGAGTTCAGTTTCAGTCTGATTTTTAATTTTTTTAATTTACGGGTTTGCCTTAGCTTAATGTCTGATTACTGTTTGGTATCTTGACTCCAATTAGTACATTATGTATAAGACATTTTTTCGAAGGATTTCATCACTCATTACTTAAGAAACCTTTTCTTAGACACTCGTGGATGACTTTTATTTGATATATGAGACCAATAGGTAACCGAAGTGGTGATACAATGCCCAAATATTTTATTTGATACAGAAAAAATGCTCTTTTTACAGATATGTTAGTAAAGAATCGATTCGAAAATGCATTGTGAGTAACAACACGGATGATGATTATGTAGGCCAACAAAATATAGCACTCCCTCAGTATCCATCAAACAAAAAGGTACCGAAAAGCCAGGTAACAAACAACAGAACAAACACGACACAGAACGAAGACGACACAGCTTATAGTTATCCATCTAAAGATTCACAATCACCGTATGCGCTTTCTGGGGAGGGGGTATATGATAAAACTAATGAACGGAGACATGTAGTTAACGACAGAGACGCATACAGCCGTACAGTTGATACCGTGTATGATTCTGCAGAACAAGACACAAGACTAGATAGCAAAAAGGAAACTTATGATCATGTTTTTGGACAGAAAACTGAAGATTATTACGACAAAAGTAAAAGATCTTCTCACCAGAATGTTTAAAGCTGCACGACTCTTTTACAGTTACGTGTGTTTTATGATACCAAATATGAATACAATAAATCCACATTGAACGAATTCTTTTCAAATATTGTGAAAAAATAAATTGTACACAAAAATCAATCCTGCTATTTGAATTAAAATAGCCTGTCGATGTTTTTAGTTCTATTTACTTATATAACATATATAGTTACATTTTATAGTGTTTTTATTTGTCATTTTTTATCTAACTTTACTTTTTAGTCCAATAAAATGGTTTTATATGGTACTTTTATGTGGCTTTGTATTTGTTTTACATCCAGCAATTTTCTTATTGTGTAATTTTAATTTTTTTTGTTATTGTCTTTCATTTTTGCTTAATATGATTTTTTTTCTAAATAATGTCCATATGCCATGATGCATATATATTTTAACGCATATTGATTAAAATTATAACACAATGTTGACATACGTAGTAAATCTTTTGACAATATTACTGAATATAACTGTTTGTTTTGCACATGCATTTTTGTCTGTATAATGGAATGTTATGCGACTGTCATACAAGTAAGACATTTATCTTGTTATATTACATGTATTACCTGTGGAAATTCTTGAATATTACAGAAATTTTCCTTAAATTCATAAGAAATCTCAAGTTAAAAATAATAATGCATTTGTTTTTTTATTACTCATGGATAGTTTTCATTATAAAACTTATGTACATATACTTTTTTCTGAAGAAAATTCTTTAATTTGTTAATATTAAGCAGATGTTTACATTATTCTAATTGTTTCCTTCCTTCCAGGAAGCAATTTCCCGACATATTTTCCCTATGCAAAGCGACCTTAGTGTGACCCGTCTCGTAAAAATCCGGTGATCGCAATACGCATGGATGTCCTTGAAAGAAACTATTATCTGATTGTACATGTTAAACACGTGCCCAATATCAATGCATTTTTGTTGATTGTTGACAAACAGGTGACAATCGTCTTTCACAACAACACTGACCGATTGAAAAACATTTGACGATTATACGAAATTGCGAATAAAATGATAAAATCGTGCACATACGATTTAGTTAATGATGTTTGTATGCATTGGTTCAAGAATTGGAATAAAAAAAATTTCACCGGTCACTCGTTTCTTATGACTTTAATTTTGATATGTTTCAGTTTTTGATTTTGCTATTCGATAATAAATGACTGTCCGACTAAAAACAATCTTTAATGTTCGGAATGTTTGCTGCTTTTTTAGTTGAGAAGCAGTCATTAATCGGTTATCCACCCTATTCTACATAAAAAAATGTGTGTACCAAGTCAGGAATATGTTTTCTATTCGTTCGATGTGTTTGAACTTTTACTTCTGTCATTCCTTAAAGGACTTTCCATTTTTTCCTAAGATTCGTTTTTTTAACGTGTGTCTTATTCAAGATTCTACATATTGTGTAAGCTAAATGTATTGTTATGATGTCAACAAATCGGATTGCTGTGGTGCATTTGTCTACAATCCACTCTTACAAAGTCTAAAAAGAATATTAATCTGCAGTACGTTTATGTATTAAAGTTATTCGTTTTTATTTAATGTTGTGCTTAATTCAGGCTATATTCTGCTGAAAATTATACTATTTACATTTATGTACTCGAAATAAATGATTGTTTGAGGATTATATATATTCAATAAACATGATATAATAAAATAAAACATGAATATCAATATGCTCATAATTAAACTATCTGAAATTAGACAACAATTCCCTACTTCTTTATTTAAGTTTCAGAAAACAAGAGTGCACACGCTGAAATGTCTCTCCTTTTTTCTAATCATTGATATTGTTTTGATAGTAAATATAAAGATTTACTACAATTATTACATATGCTTTAAAATTGATTCAAGAAATGTAGGTCAAGATCAAATAACCAAACAAGAAGCGCATGTACACCTTTCAAATAATAAATACACTAAATACAGTTGACCTTCAGCTCAAAGTTTCTAAGAAACACACTTAACCAAGAAAACTTTACATTGACCAATGAACCATTAAACTGAGGTCAAGGTCAGATGAACCATGCCAGGCAGACATGTACAGCTAACAACTCTTCCATACAACAAATATATTTGACCTATTGCTTATAAAACAGACCACAGACAAAACTAAACACTGAGCAATAAAACGTGAAAATGAGGACAAGGTCAAATAAAACATGCATGACTGATATGTATATCATCAAATAATTTTATACGCCAAATAGAGTTGTTGTATTGCATATAGTTTTAGAAAACAAACACCAAACTCAAAAACTTAACTATAACCACTAAACCATGAAAATGTGGTCATGGCCAGATGACATCTGCTAGTTGGACATGTACACCTTACAGTATATGAAGATGTGGTAATGAGAAATAACCAGAATATACTAAACTTATTGCTTATAGTATCTGAGATATGGACTTGACCACCAAAACATAGCCTTGTTCACTGATCCACTAAATCTAAAGCAAAATAAATAACAATCTGTACCATTTTTTAAAATAATTTCAGCGATGACAATTATCATATTCTAGTATCCCTATTATCCACACCTTTGAATTAAATGCGCGTGTTTAATTGTACTGAACTACGAGTTGAACGGCCATTTGAAAATAGTAGTTTTGAAAGTAGTCAAACTACTTCAGCTTTTGCACCTGTTTGAAAATGTATTCCTTAGAGAATTTATGTTTTTTCTTAAAATCACATATATGGAAGGACTTTAGAATATCAAGGGCTCTAATAAACCCTTATGTAAAAGATATTCTAGGCTAGATAGATTTCAAATAGTCAATTTTCATCAATCCACAACCGTTTCGTTTTGTTTTCAAACAATGGTGACGTAATTGTGATAAATGATAATTCATGTAAAAATGGAGAGGCGCATTGTGTTATTTACTAGAGAATACTAGGTTAAATTATCGACAGAATAAAGGTGTTATAAAACAGGATTTTTATATTTTTCCGCTAAATTGTATATTTATCATTGTTTATCTAACAAATCAACACGTTTTGAAGAATAATAGAGGCAATGATATTGTATAAATAGTATGAACATATGGAATGCGGTAAATGTGTTTTGTTGTTAAATGTGTTGTGTGGCTTTATCTTTATCAGTTGTCATGTCTTTATTATGTTAGGTTTTAGAGCCTATTTTTCCGACACTGCTTCTATATGAATACATATTACATTGATGATTAACTACCTTAAGGGTTTTTACAGGTCTTCTATGTTGTGGCGATTCATCCATTATGTCAGTTGATAATTGCGTCTTGTGTAAAAAACTCATCATAAATACCAGTATTGAAATCAAATGAGACTGTTAAATGTTGTCAAAAGTTATCAAAGGTACCAGGATTATAATTTGATACGCCAGACGCGCATACGTTGTAAACCTTTAGATTTGATATATCTTTGTTATATGAAATCTCATGATAAGATATGGTAATGGATAAATGATGTGTTTATTCATATGTATCGTCAGTGAAAATATAATATACCATGATATAGCTTATGGTTTTTACAGGTCTTATAAAGTATGTTCTTACATACTTTCGATTTTTTTACCCTGTATGCTAACATTTCTATGTAAATTTTAAAATTGTTTGTATGCACATTGAACGACAAATTTATGTGACGTATAAAATTTTCTGACGTCAACCACTCAAATCAATGAATGTGTTCGTAGATAGTAGATGTTTTTGTGTTCTGTTAAATTGTTCCTTTTAAAATTGTTATACGATGATGACTGATGTACCCATATTTTGACAATTTTATTTATTGTGTCTGTTTATTTAACGCATCAATGTAAATATATCGCGAAACTGATGATACTGTCATTAAAGTGAGAGGGTTAGCGCTATAGAACCAGGTTTAATCCACCATTTTCTACATTTGAAAATGCCTGTACCTAGTCAGGAATATGACAGTTCTTGTCCATTCGTTTTTGATGCGTTTTGTTATTTGATTTTGACAGGTGATTATGGACTTTCCGAATTGATTTTCCTCTAAGTTCAGTATTTTTGTGATTTTACTTTTTACATCAGTTTTGCCAAATAGTTGCACTTTCCGTTGACATTGCTGATCTCATGCGAATCTTCTGGTACGTGCATTGTAAACACGTTTTACATGATGAGCAGACACCTACAACTTTATGTGCAGATACCTATTACATTATGTCGCTTACACCTATGAAGTTATGTTAAAAAAAAATTGAATGTTTCTTTTTACAAATGTGTTTAGGTGTGAAGGCGTTGAGTAAAAAACATAATCCGCGCTTAATTCTAAAAATATACTCGCGGTCATTGCTTTTACAATCATATAAAATTATTGAAAGAAGCATTCGATATTTAAAATTACATTTTTTGGCAAGTATCATTAACGCACAATTTCTTTCATTTACATGTTCAATTGATGTTTGAAGCTCATATCATCATGAATGTTAAATTTCATTTTGAAATGAAGATTGATTTCAGAATGACGAAATATTTCTGTTCGCCAATCATAATAACGTAGTATGATGAAATATATCCATGTTATGGAATTAAATAACTATTACGTTATGTGCAAACACATTTTACGTTATGTTCAACCACTTGTTACGTTGCGTTACAAACACCTATCAACACAGTTCAAACAGAAAACGCTTGCGTGACATAGAAATAACAGCAACATGAAAAAACATATGTTTTTTAGCTTTAACTCAAAATTGTGTATGCTAAAATGTAAATGTTTAGATTCCCTATCTTACAAAAATAAAATTAACTTTGACTCAACACGATTGCAAAATTGGACGACGGTTAGACTAAAAGAACTAATTATATAAAATTATTACCTTATTTCATACAGCATATTTTGTTGATAGTTAATAACACATGCTACATAGAGGAACATGTGATCAGTCTGTTTGAGTTCCCTCGAACACTTGTCAAAATCAACAAGATTAAAGAAGCCAGGTCAATTAATTTCACATTCAGATATATTGACGATGTTCTCTTTTAATTACCAATCCAAACTTTCTGATTGAAATCCATTAATATATCATCATTAATGAAAAATAAACTATAGAACAGACCCAGCCACCTGTTTCATTTTAGACTTATACATCGAATTTGAAATACATAGTCATCTCAGAAACAGAAACAGAAAGCTGCTCAATCTTTGTAAAACGACACCAGCACATCTGCGCACAAAATTAAAGCCCCAGGGGTATGGTAAAGATCTTGTTGATAAGCATTCCGTAATTTGAAAAAAAATTTCAAAGAATCAAAGATCTGAAATTACATACAGAAAACATACGACTTTGTGGACAACCAGAACAAATATATCGACAAATTGGCAAAATGTGTTTATCTATATTATTATTTGGGATGTTCAACTCTTTTACAGACATCGCTCATTTTAACAAAAAAAAAGTCATTACAAACAAGCATATCACTTGGGTTTGATGTATTAAGATTGAACCATCCCAACGAGTGAAATTTGCAATTGGGAAAGAAAATCGTCCCTTTTGTCGCAAATTTCTGTGTCGAGTGTCCCAAGTTTTATACTTCTGTAACAATCCTGGT
The DNA here is from genome assembly GCA_019925275.1 of Mytilus edulis. Lineage (NCBI taxonomy): Eukaryota > Metazoa > Mollusca > Bivalvia > Mytilida > Mytilidae > Mytilus > Mytilus edulis. Next base: position 59,368,074 of record CM034356.1, read on the forward strand.
AAATAATTTATTTTCAAACATTTATGCTTATTTGTGTATTTACTTTTATTGTTTCAAAATTCGTCAAAATATTTAAATGAGTCTCTCTCTAGAAATACCCCTAAGCTTGAGGTTAAATTGTACTTTTAACATTGTTCATGGAAGCGTTTCGCAGAATTTTATCTTTCAAAAATAGTATATACCTTTTATTTAAACCAAACATGCCTAATGTCATAAACATTACGGATATAGGTTGAAATTTTGAACAAATATGGCCAATGCAATTTCCCATAGGAAATCTCTTTGCGGCAGTACCTGTGAATATAAGTTTTTGTGAAAAAAATAAGTCCCAGAACGGAAAGTTGATACATTGTATATGCACTTCTATTATATTCAAAGGTTAAAAAAATAGGGTTTTTCTGCATTTGTTCAACGTTTATATGTCTGGAACCTCTTCGAGTTTAAACTTATACATGTACGTAAAAGCTATACTATCCCTACCTTCACTTTTTGACATCCTTATAATTTATTTTTAGGCGATACCATCTTTTTCTATACTAGTAACATTAAGTTATGTCTTTATGTTTGTTAGCCTATGAGATGAAACACAGAGATCATATCTGGGAATAAGTGGTTAACAAATTTACATATCTATGAGTATTATATATCTCCCCAAAAGAAGCGTGGCATGTGGAACATCTGTATTTACAAAGTGCAACGTAAAGACATTTACTTTTTTTGTACATTCAGCTGTATTTTAATAAAACAGTAGAAGTATATTATTTGTGAAAACCTTTCTGATCTATACGTTTATAGTTAGAAAATTTCAATTAAGAAAATTATTATGACACTCATTCACGTGTTTACTTCCTAAAGATTTTGTTCATTTCAGGACAAATATTTCATTACCCAGTAGAGTACGCATCTATGTCATATTTAAAAGGATGTGACACTACACCGATAGCTATTGGTTGTTTCTTTCTTTTCTTTATAAATAACATTTAGTTTCTTTTCTCTTTTTATGAAAGAAACTTCGTTTGTTATGTCTTCCTGTCTATTGTCGATTGATGAAAATAGCTATTTGTTGGCAGTAAATCGTTTCCTTAGGAAAAATGGTTATTCGGGTCATTCATTCTTCCTGGTAATTTAGTTCATTAACATTGAATACACTCAGCTACGAAATGTGCCGGACTTTTATTTTTTGTTTAGGAACAATGTTTTTTATCCAAATGGATACAAAAGCGGGTAGGTCGAATTTATTCTGAGCACACAACACGAATGTTATACGTACTACACGACTAAGCTATTTCAAATTCTCGTGAAGCAAATTAAATGTTTTCATAAAAATATAAAGACACACTTGCAATCAAAATGTTTCATCATAGCTTACGTTTCCTTAATTTGATGCGCCCGGCTACGTGTGTTATTTATCCATATCTAGTGCATACATTGCATTCTCAAGATCCGACGATAACATCTATACTTGTTTAACCATTTATCATATATTGTGTCTCTGTTCGAAAAAAACACTTTCGTCCCCGAGGGTATCACCAGCCCAGTAGTCAGCACTTCGGTGTTGACATGAATATCAATTATATGGTCATTTTTTTAAATTTTCTGTTTACAAAACTTTGAATTTTTCGAAAAACTAAGGATTTTCTTACCCCAGGAGTAGATTACCTTAGCCGTATTTGGCACAACTTTTTGGAATTTTGGATCCTCAATGCTCTTCAACTTTGTATTTATTTGGCTTTTTAACTATTTTGATCTGAGCGTCACTGATGAGTCTTAGGTAGACGAAACGCGCGTCTGGCGTATAAAATTATAATCCTGGTACTTTTGATAACTATTTATCTGATTATTTGTCAATTTAATATTTCAATAACTCATTGTATAATAAAATCAACTTTTTGTTGTTACTCATCTCAGACCATGATTGGCTGGGATTTTTGGTCATCATCTCTTTCACTGCCCATCAATCAAAATTTGATAACTAGTGTTTTAGAATTTAGTGGAATATGGAAAGCAATCGAAAGTGGTTTTCGTTTTCAAAATTTGAAATTTATTTGATAATCAGACAACAGATTATTTTATAGTTACATTTGAATTATCGGATTTATCCGATCGCAATAGTTCAATCAATTATCAGTAATATTGATTATTAAACTTTATCGATTAGATAAATTTTATCATCCTGTGGTTCATGAACCAATGTTAGAATCTACATATTATCACTACATAAATATTATCTGATGTAATATAAAAAGTACGCATCTCTTTCTTTTCCATCGCTTCCTTTATAAACAGCATATGATATAAAATGAACGTAATGAGTAATTGTTTTATTATAACAAAGCACAAACTAGTTAATGACGACAGATTGATTGGAATGATTTACAAAAGTACATAAATCAAACACAAGGAAGAAGTAAGACATTATAATTCATCATATTCAATAAACAGATGTGTTATGATCGCTGTATTGAGTTTAACTTTTTTTCATCTGAATTAATTAGGTAGAGGGGGTATTTATTAAAATCCATAGAATTTTCAATAATTTGTTAAAATGTAGTTATTATCACGCTTTATAAAAATTTAATAAAACGTATGTTTCAATGGGTTTTTTCTTACGCTACAGGTTGTGCAAAATTGTCATACATATTTTGTATATACCATGCAAGGAAAGTCCAATTGCTGGTGATGAAAAGAAAACTGCACCATGATTTTTAAGATAAAATATCATACGCTAGCTCTATTATAGATATAAGAAGATGTGGTATGAGTGCAATGAGACAAATCTCCATCCAAGTCACAATTTATAAAAGTAAACCATTATAGGTCAAGGTACGGTTATCAACACAGCAAACAACAAGTTATAAAGCGCCTAATAAAATACTTGCAGATAGGAAATAAGAAACTGGTGGCTCTCAAGAGCCTGTGTCTTATAATAGTGACTGACGACCCCTTATCACTATTTGATTTATTGTTCAAGTTTTGACCATTTGAAATTGATTTTTACCATGTTTCCCATAGACTTCTATATAGTAAACACATATGTTCTATGTTTAGCAATGGTGGCCATATCGGTTGTATGACTGAGTCATCGGATGCATTTTTCAAACAAAATACACTACTTATAATTGTGGCAAATTTTAACTATGTTTGACCCAGTAGATTAAGTTGCAAATATTTTGTAACGGATTAAAAAAGACAAAAATATGTAGGAAAATGACTATTGAGATCAATAACTCCATCAGGGGTCAATTGAGAATTTGTTGTCATGTTGACTTGTTTGTAGATCATACATTGCTTAATAGTATTGCTGCTTACAGTTCATCTCTATCTGTAATATTCAAGATAATTACAATAATCTGCAAAATTTTCTTAAAAATTACTAGTTCCGGGGCAGCAACCCAACAATGGTTTGTCTAAATCGTCTGAAAATTTCAAGTCAGATAGATCTTAACCTATTAAACAGTTTTACCCCGTCAAATTTACTCTGAATGATTTAGTTTAAGAGAAACAAAGCAAAAACTACATTCACCCCCTTATGTTCTAAATTTATCCATGGTGGTTATGTTGTGTGGCAGGCGGGGTCGTCGGACACATTTTTGAAACTGGATACCCCAATGATAATTGAAAAAAAAATAGTTCTGTTATTCATGTAAGTTCCTTTTAATTTTAGATTTAAAAATAAAAACAACAAATAATTATAGTATCTACCTTCATAGCTGTATTTGATACCAACATTAGGGTACTATCCTTTTACAAACAATGTTTAATTGCTTTTCGACCACATTCTTTAAATTTCTTTCTTTACGATTAACATCGACTTGATCTGCACTTTAATCCGGCTTATATATATGGTTAAAATACTTACTCAAGGGGTTGTATGAATTAGAAGTTTACACTAACAAATTCCAAAGATAAGTGAGTAAGAATTTATTAAATATAAGTCCTTTTTCAAACTTTTATTCTTGAAATGATATCAAAACAGTTGATGCATATATAACGCATTCCAAAGAACCTACATGTATGCTAACGTAAATACAGGTATCGTCTCAAAGAGAGATATCAATCGTGCTTAAAAAACACTCTCAAACTGACATTATTGCTTATTATGCTAGTTTGCGTTATATAATATTTCGATTTCGTGGTTTAAACCTTAAATTGATTACATCTTCGTCATTAGAACTCTGCAGGTGATTAATTGTGTAATTGACCATCATACCATTTGTGCTTTTTTTCTTATATTATGTGGAAGCTTATTATTTTTATTAACAACACATGTGTTACAGCTTACATGTGTCTTAAGGGCTTATTCGTATACCAAAAATTTTTACATTACAAAATGTTTCTTTAACTATATTCGTCAAATATCATACTGGAGCATCTTCGATGGAATCGAAAAATTCCAGCGTTATAGTTTAGCTTTTCGTAAAGTATAAAGAAGTTGATGTCATTTTACTAAACAATTTGTTGGGTGACATTAATGTTGAAGGTATCCACCATCTCTTCCCCATCAAATTTGAAATTCAAGATAAAAAGATACAATAAGTCATATACAGACTTTCATTAAGACATCGACTAACAACATCGAATAAAAATATATCTGTACGACATTATTCCTAATCTATAACTGCACATATAAGTTAAGTTTATTTCATTTGAGACGATTTTCTGGAGCTTTTATGCTTTATAAATTTCATACGAATATAAATGTAAATCAAATTGTGATCTACGGATATAGTTATATATATATATGCCAACAATCGTGACAACGTATTTAATGTTGTTTTGTCGTTCATATATCTATCTCGCTATTCAAACTAAAGATACAAAACTACTCAGTTATCTCGGAAATAATTATAACTAATCTGAATAAATTGTCCAGATGCGCAGTGTACGTTTCCAGCAAACTTGAGAGGTTCTTGGATAAGTGCAGACAAAGGAGTACTAACATTTACAGATAATAAACTTTTTGGTTATTCCATACAGCTGTCTAGGATATTTAGTTCGGTAGATTTTGAATGTAAAACTCTATCCAATAATCAGTATTATTTAAGGTATTTTAATTGTTTACCACAAGCAAACAAAATAATGGTTTAGTGTATCGAAACGACAAAATTTTTAAAGAACAAACAAAACCTAAAGAGCAATTCAAATGATAACTGGATAGCAAAATAATAGCCATTAGCATGACCAGTATTTAAAAGTTAACAATCTCTACACATAATAAGCACTACACAAAATAAGAAATAAATACAAAAACAGCCAACACACTTCGAAGACCGTTGGTAATTTCTGAAGAGTAACGAATTTATTCATTACTATTTCAAGAAACTAATAAATGACAATCGTATTCGATTATAAATCAAACGCATTCAAACAACGCACCGTTTTCTGTGTCAAAGACAATAACATCTAACCCTTGGTCAGTTGTTACGCGAGACTGTAACTCTAAAAGATATAAAATCAGTATGGGAAGATATTGGAATTTCAACAAATAAACAAAGTTTTATCTCTGCAATTTGTTTTGATAAAAATATAAAAAGTTATTAAAAGTTTATGTAAAGTCTCTGAATGATTGTATAATAAAAACTATAACACAAATTCCCATACGTTTCGGCCATTACGGCCTTCTTCATTGGAATAAATTACAACATTGAAACAACAATTAAAGAGAGTCAAAAGATGAAAAATTACAAAGTGAACACAATATTACGTGAACAAAAAGACATATCAATCACATAAAATACATATTCATCAACTTTTAAAGAAATGACGCATATGCAGAACGATATATTAGCTAAGAATACTTATACACAGTCTGTAATATGTAATTATTTTGGCATGTTTTAAAGACGAAATAAAGGATAGTTAAATGAATAAAAAAAGACTTGTAGGTAAATTGATATCTAGTAATAAGGGCTTAATTCTGGGTTTTTTTCTTTCTTTTTAGAGGCACTTCCACATTTGATGTTTTTTCTATTATTTATAGACCGCACATATGTCTGGAGTTTTACAACTTGACCTCTGATAAATATCATGTAGCAACAGGTCAGTGCGTGTATGTATATGTGTATGTGTGTATGGAGGGCTTTAAAGAACCATGATTTTCGTCAGACTGTGTGTACGAACAATTATCGTCTTTCAAGTAATCGGTGCATGATTAAAAAAAATCAAGGTAGTAACTGCATGTTTTAGTTATTTAAGGTACGATTATATATTTGTCACATCACTGATTATAACTTATGTAGATGTATTCATGCATATGCATGTACCACCACATAATGCAAAGAATGACATATACACGTTAACCTGTGATTAATAATTTGCATACACTGCTAAAAGAAAGGCGTAAGATATCAAATGGACATTTTGTGTTCAACACTATAATAGCTGTATCGTCGTGGTCAGTTTTCGATTGTTTGAGAGAACCACCAACCTTCAGTAGGTACTCATTTTTGTAAATTGTGAGTAGTGCAGAACACTTGGTAGAAACTCACATGTGTTTTTTTATGTTTTTACTTTCTTATTTTTGTATTTTCAGATATACAATCCGCGATCAATGACAGAATTTACATTGATAAAGATGTAAACCTAGTGACGCACGGTGATGTGTGTACATGTAACAGACAAACCCCCTTTGAAGAAGGATCATATGTAATGTTGATAAAAGAGGGTATGTTCTGAAGAAAATATCATTACCTTACATTGATGTTATATAAAACATTAAAAAACGTCTACCCATGGTTTGAAGTTTCCTTCGTTGATATATGATCAAAGGAAAACTTCTTACACAAATGTGTTGTCGAAGCCGACCATCAATTAAGTTTTACACTAAATAGATCAATTACAACCCAAACCTCCAAGTATTATCACAATTTAACAACAATCAAAGTAATTTCGAATATAAGTGTCAACTTCTTAATGAAAATGATATCACTTCAATTTTGTTTTATCTTTATTAATCCCAAAACTAAAATAAAAATTTGTTTCTAATATTTTTATTACAGCTATTAAGATAGTGCAACGTGTCACGGTTTTTTTTTTTTTTTTTTGTTTAAACAGGTGCATCAGACACTTCTTTAGCAGTTAAATGTCCGAATGATATTTCAAGAATCTTTGATAATGTGAGATTTAGTTCTTCCGATGGAAATATAACTGCTCTGGAACATTAGATATATCCACTGACAGACTGAAAATGAATTATACATACAATTCATGTGAAAACCGTCTCACATTTTCAGGTTTTGTTACATTTTATGCCCATAAAAATAACAGTTTACCATGACAATATAATTGAAACGATCGCCAACATTTATAAAGTAGAAAATTGCATCACGGAGGTTTTGTCGAAAACGAAGCAATATCCCTTTTTTCAATCTTAATATCGTTAAAACACAACTGTCTTGGAAATGAATATATTAATTAGAAAAATGACAAAGAATATTTTCAAATATTAGAATCATAATCGAGTTTTACATCTTAACCATCAAAAATTACATAGTTGCAGATAAATAGACAATTACTGTTTATTGTCTTTAAATATCAGCTGTATTTGTACAGACTACGAAACAGGTATAATGCGAGCTTTAGCGAGCTATTACTCCTGTTTCGAGCCGAGTACAAATACAGCTGATATTTAAAGACACTAAACAGTTATTGTTTTTATCCTGCAATTAATTCTGTATATTGTTTGCTCATTAAGGTAGATCATAAGTAAATATTTTTTGAGACAGAATTTTCTTATACTTAGCCAGAATGAAGATTTTAATATGCTCTTTTCAAAAATATAATAAAAAGTAGGGGTCACCGTGCTATTTTTCAAGCTATGAGTCGTTGAAAATTGCATAAATTTGGTTAGATTGTTCATGGAAAAACTCATTTGTGTGCATAAAAAAAGATCTATGAGATAGAATTTTGAAATAAAATGTGAAAAGATAGGTTTTGTAATATGTTTTAAGAAAATAAAAAGAAAAAATGGTGTCACCGAACTTGTTTTCTTGCTACAAGTAAAAAGAAAAAAAATCCCTATCTGTCCAGTATAAATTTTTAACTAAAAGAGTTATCTTCCCTTAAATGGCTCGTTTGAAAAAAATGATTCTAAAAGCAAGAAAAATGATATTTGTTTAAATATTTTGAATTATACAATAAATTGCCAAGTTTTCTTTATATTATTGAACAGTCTAACCATTAAATTGCAAATCTGTCTCCAAATTTGCAGATTAAGGCAAATAACTAGACCAATTTCTTACTGTGATTGTTCAATCCAAGATGGCGGTATACCATGAATCTACCTTAAAAGACAACAAAACTCACATGTGTTGCATTCATTTTCGATTTAAATTCCCTTGAGGCCCTCGTATTAATATTAAAATCACACATTCAGCTGAAGACGGGTTCGCAAAAAAAGAATCCCGAACAGTCAACAATAATACATCACTCAAGGTGAATAGTCATCTTTTTTAACAAAACAACTCATTTCAACAGCAAAACTAAATAACAAAACATTGTCCAATTTGAAACAGAAGTAGATGAGTTGTTCTACGCTTCAGAATTTGGAACTGAACTTGACATTCACTTGCATGCTGAAATTGACATTGTTGATTTTGTTACACATGTAAACATTCACGTTTTGAAATTGATGATTGTCCTCGTAGAAAATACTGCTGTTCATATTCGTCTGTTATCAGAAAATTTGTTTAATCGTATTGCTCTAAAGAAATATTTGACAACAAACAGAACGTATAAACATAATCATTCGCAAAAGGTCAAACAACACGTCATTGGAAGGCGAATGCAATACACATTCTGAGGTCCCGCCGGTTCATACAACACTCGTCAACAGCAATACACAAACGTTGTCCGGGCAGTGGGCGATGCGTTAGAGCGATATCTGTATAGTATACAGATATAGAATATCGATATCTGTAGGGCTGTATCTGTATAATAGACACCTAATTGCAGGATAAAACAAGTTTATATCTTGTTTTTCATCGTAGATGATGGAGTCTGGCGATGTTTATACAACATACATGTTGACAGCACAACCTACCTTGCCGCACTGAATACGGATGCTGTTCTTGTAACTGGTCAGACATATAGAATTGTTTGCTATGTAAGATATTTCGATTATATGACAAATCATACAATGAAATATATACAACTTTTGTCCAAAGCCTAGGTCTTGAATTTGCATACTTTTTTTACTCAAAATTGAAAATATACAATCATATAGATACGTCAGAACCTGTTGGTCATAAACATTTAAAGTATGATAGAGGTTTCTAAACATCTTACGAACGAACGAAAATCGCCCTAACTTTGCATAACTTGCCGTAACGAGAAAAGAGGGAGCAGTAATTTATCTCATAATATTGGATTATCGGCTGTGCTCTTCTTCCCTTTGAAATGTCTTTTACATGTAAAATATGCATGTTTGATTTTTCAAAAGCATTTTGAATCAAAAACGTATTACATTTATTTGATATTATATAATATATAACATAAAATTTATTGTTCAATCAACACAGTTGAAAGTACTATTGATCTATAAATTTAACCGAGGAATATATCTATAATACTAAAATTACGAGGTCCAATTTGTCAGCCGTCATCACGTAAAAACGACGAATCACAGAATTCAACTTTATATATAACTAATATAGTACAAAGGTGTAGATTAAAAATTACACCATTCCAGGCACTTTTGTTTTCCACGTAATTAATATTGCCAATAATTAAGAAGTTCCGGGTCGAGTCCGCTACCGATACCAATAGTATATTCACCTGTTACCTATTACCTTATCTGTACGTTCCGCATCTGACAGGCGCACCACCAAACGTTGTATTCAGGATTAATATGCTATATACACGGGTCATAACCACAGGGTTGAAACTACTAAATTGTCAAATTGTTACCTATTGTAGTATTTTAATCTGTAAGACTTTCTAAGATAACAATACGAATACTAAAAATCTGGACTAAAAATAAGGCGTATAGGTACAGTTTTCAATTTGTTAGTGGGCATGACGTAAAACAGCGAAGCAAAGAATTCAACTTTATTTATAACTTATATAGGACAATGCTGTTGATTAAAAAATACTCCATTCCAGGACCTTTTGTTTTCCAAATAATTAATATTATTGTTTCAGTTCGACGGGTTCAAACAGAAAGACTTGAAAGCAGAGAAAAACTGTGTATCTTATAATCGGCATGACTTTATCAGATGACAATACTAATACTAAAATAAGGCTTGCGCATAGTTATACACTTTAATTCAGTCACGGACCCATGATATCACGGGTGTGTTCTAGTAATATTTAATCACAGGACAGTAATCGTACAAGAAATTTTAATAAACAATTATGACAACATCACTATTTAGTTTATGTGAAAAAGGTAAATATAGATCTATGGATGGAAAGGGATAAGAATCTTTTTGAATCTTATCTAGAAGTTAATTAACGGTAAAAATTCTTTCGTGGACATGAGGTAAAATAAAGCTAGGAGTGAACGCCTTTCGATTTAAAATTGAAAAGAAAACATCCCAATTAGTTCCGGGAAAACTTCTTTGCCCCAACCACTAAAATCCAAATTATCTCTTCTTATTGATACATTGTTATAAATTGGCAGACTTAACAAGAAAATACAAGGAAAATATTGAAATACATATTTAAACTTATATATTGTGTTTTTTTTTTTGTTATCATGGTCTTTCTTATTATATGTGTGTATGTTTCCATTAAAGTATAATTATTAGTATATACATAATTTTTTTTCTTGTTTATTGGCCGTTAAGCTTCTATGGCATAATGTGCATATTTCTCTGTTTTTCTTATTTCTCATTTTTCTTTTTAGTAAGGGGTGTAATTTATAAAAATATATATTTTGATAACTATGTGACTACCAGTTTTGTTAGAGCTGTAGCACTCATACTTTCTACAAGAACATACAAAACTCTAGTTCTAACGATAGATCGAGTGTACCTTTAAATTTCTTTAACTGATTCCCAATAAATATTAGAAATATAGAAGCTATGTTACGACATATCTATCCAAGATACTCTCCGACACGAAAAAACGAAACTCATAGTAACTCAAACCAATTTGACCCATAGAAGGGACGTGTGGATATATGAAATATATTAAAGTTGTGTTATCTCAATCACTTATCAATCCTTTTCCAAACGTTAATTTCGAAATGAAATGAATGGAATATTTGCCACTGAACGTTAAACACCAAACAATCAATCAACCAATTGCAAGCTAGATGTGTTGATTTTTTTAATCAAGGACATTATATAAAAAAAGTTCTTTTTGAATGGATAAGGGAGATAAATCGAACGCATATATACGACATGTCAACAAACGGAACTTAACGTAAGAAAACGAAACAGTCAACAACAGAAAATAAATTGGAACTCGGATGTTTAATGACAACAATAAAATGCAAGGTTGCAAAAAAGGATAATAATTTGTTAACTGTTGTCTTTTAAACACACTGCAGTATCGGTAGACATTTATTGTGGATTTTATTATAACAAAATTACTGCTCCATAACGATACGTTCGTAGAGTTTCGTCCGTTCGTAAGATGTTGGGAAACCTCTATTAAGCGTAGTTAGACTTCGATCAGATAACAACCATTCAAAATAATGGATGTTAAAATATTTTTCCTCTATGAAAAACACATTTCTCCATTTCTTCCTATAGATCTATTTAAAAACGGTTGTTTAAGTCGTTTGCTTTCCTCATAAACATTTTTGAATTTCCTGACTTTTGAATATACCCCTTTTGACTCTCGTCTTGTTATATAATTGGTGGATTTGAGATAACTATAATCTTACGGTTCGTATTTTTGTGATGTATTTAAGTACCAAAACATGTGTATAGAAGGAAGCGATTGTTTTTTTTTACAAAGACCGCTTTTATTTTTGTTTTAACTCCTCATTGGAACCCAAGAACATGCATTTGGACCTGCAACAATTCAGTCCCCCAAGAGTTGATGCAAAGATTTGACACTGCAAATCTAGAGATCGTGGCACTATTTTTCAACAAGGTTTCCGATTTAACAAGCTTTGTCTCTCCCGTACTATCTGTGTTCTTCAAAATCAATAATGTCGAAAATGGTCTACAATCATGTTCTTTTTAAAGAAAATAAAACATCCAAAAACTCATTCGTATGTTAAAGCTATCTTATATAGCACAACAAAAACCAAGTTAAACGTTTACTGTTGTAAGTTGTGTATTTGACAGATGTTATTCTTAATATGTTTGATGTGAATGGGTTTTTGCTTTTGCAATTTACTTCGGGGCTTTACGTTACGAATTTTACTCGGAGTTCAGTATTTTTGTTATCTTACTTTTTATACAATTTCTTTCCTCAAAATCTGTTCCAACGAGAAAAACGCGCTTCAAAGTTATAATATAGTTATTCTGTTAACAAATCTGCTAGCATTAATAGGATATAGATAACATAAACAAAACGAAATTATTTCATTCTTCCTGATTTTAGATGTTTATTACATTTGTACATTTGACTTGCCTACAAATTTTCACACAAAAAGACCACGCATCTTATTGTTTTATTATTTATTGTATTCAGTAATAGTTTATCAAATAATTTCAGGCTTTAAAGTGGCAAGGTAACACCTTAAATTCGACATTGTTTCCTGGATCATGTCGACTAAATCAAAATGCTTCTTATGTTGTTACACCTGGAGTATATGTGTCAATGTCAGACATTTCAGGTTGGTACAGAGTATGTTGTTTAACTATAAAATCAAATTTATAGTCTCTAATCTCCTTACTTATGTGTTTAAGTTAAAGCAAATAATTAGACCGTTAGTTTTCTCCTTTGAATTATTTTTGTTATATAAGTTTAGGGTCTTTGATACCTACGCGATATGTTTTTTTTCCTTCTTATTGTTGAAGGCTGTGCGGTGTTTACTTATAATACAGTTTGATTGCTTGCTGAAAGTAGCTTATTGACAACTCTACCACACTCGTTTATATAAATGATAAAAAAAAAAATAAGAAAATTTGGATGGTTCTATACATCCAACATAATGGAAGATGCGATATTTATCATAGAGTGGCGTATACTTTCATATCAAATCTGGGTGAGTGCACACAAAAATATAATAAAATCAGAGTAAGGAAGATAAGGGGCCTTTAGATGTTTATTTAAGGAAAAAAAGGGGTAGGACAGCTCAAATATATAGATTTTACCACTGCATCGAGTGTGGTACAATATGTATCCACTCATGACGGTTAAATTTTCAAACTTAAAACTCGAGGCTGGCCGAGCATTTTAAATATCTAAATTTTTACTGTCGACAGTGGATAAATATCGTATAACACGAGATTTGGCGGTGGAATATGTTTCTCTGATAATTTTTAGACTATATACAGGCAAACTTATTCCTTCTTTTCAAATGATGTGAAAAAAGATGTGTTCATTATATGTGACTTCATCAGGCATGGTCACCTTATTTCATATCGTCACAATAGGAAATTCGAAGGAAATCAAGAAAAATCGAGGTCATAATCGAATTTTGACCAATGAAGAACTGAGATAACAAAAACCACACGTTGATTTAATAAAAATAATCAACATATCAGGAAAAGGATAAATCGTGTAAGAAATAGAGAAAATCATTTAATGAATATGTCTAGTCAGAACAACATAATGTTACACCTTAAAAAAGTGATGGTTCAATAGCTTCGTTTCTTTGGGTACTATGGGGACATTTATGCTGCCAATTGGAAGACCAGTATATAGTTTTTTTGCCTATGTTTAAAAAAAAACTTGAGTATAAAACCCGAGGAAGCAATCGATCAATCTTTAATAATCAATAATTTCTAATCTTCCTTTAACCTTTAATTTGATGATGTTTGATGACATTTCACTTAACATGATATCCTTCTGAACGGTTAAAATGGTTAAAATATCATTCGATTTTACATCACGATGATGAACCCGACTTCAAAATATTACATATCAAGTGTAATCTAGAGCATATTTCCGATTCAATGAATTTTAAAAAAATATATATTTTACTTTATATCATTTTCTGCTATTGACCTTTATCGCTAGTTTGTGCATTTTTCCTTTGGTCTGTTTTTTGTGATAATTTTTCATATCATGCAACTCGCTTGAGATGGAAAATTGTCGCTAGAAACTAAGAAGGCACGTGGCGTTGCTAATGAAATTGACAACGTCGTCACAGGTAAAATAGCTCTCTCTTGAGACAAAATAATTATCTTGTGTCTTACTCAAAGCTAATAAGTTCCTGTTTGTTGTACATGTAATACAACGAATGAAAAATATTTTATTCTGGTTATGGTTCCTATTATCCGTCATTTTTTATCTTTTTGTTTGAATTGGTTTTCACCCCCACCAATACATTATGGAAATCTTATTGAATCTTCAGAAAAAAATCGGTAATAACTCGTACATATTTTTTGTTTTAGGACCAACGGATACTCTTGTCACAGAAAACACAACAGAAAACACAACACAAGGTCATTATATAAATGTATCATACTGAATTGTGTTTAAATAAGGGATGTCAATATGTACTCGATTACTCGAGTATCGCTTGGTAGTACCGAGTATCGAATAGCAAAATAATACTCGACTAATCAGTTTCCTGTGAGAATGTTGATGTTTTCTAAAACTTAATTTATTTTTTTTTGTTATTTAAAGCGCCTTTTGTGAAATAAATATTAACCAAATTAAAAAGAAAAAATACGATTCAAATGTTTGTGTTTAACTATAATTTATAATTCCTCAAAACAAATGATGGCTATAAACGAGAGCACTTTTACAAGGCCCGGGTTACACTTTTTATTAATTTTAGTCATTCTCTAACCATTGTACTACCAGAACATATATTTTTATCAGAAGGACTGTTACATAACCAAGTACAGAAATGTTCAAACTTACACTGAAATTTGGAACTACCCCATCCATGAATTGAATAAAGGCAACAGTAATATACCGATGTTCAAAACTCTTAAATCGATAGAAAAAAAAACAAATCCGGGTCAGAAACCACAACCGGGGGAAACGCAAATTTCCGCAGATTTCAATAAAACCAATATGCATATTTATTTTACCTTCTATAGATTTCTAGGAATATAATTGGTTAAAAGCGTCCTCGTGGAAACCGTGTATATTTAATATTAGATTGGTTGGGAGGCGATTAGTTGTGACGTTACGTCCCTTTATATTCCATATAAAGTAGTAAGGAGGCGGGGCTTATTTCATACACGGTTAGTAGTGGTGTTACGTCCCTTTAGAAAAACAAAACAGTACTGAGAAAAAATCTTAAACGTTTCAACAGACGACGAAAGTGATGATATAGCGAAATAAATTCATAAAACACATTTAAATCTAACAAGTTGTCATTCTTGGCATCTGTTTTTGTAGGATAAAAGGAAGTAGTTTCTTAATCATGTTAATGCTGACTGTATTAAAGACTTGCTCATTTTGATAGGTCACTAGTCTAAATTTTACACGTTAAGATAGTTGGTAAGATAAATTCGTTACATACTGTGCTAGTGACGTAGGTAGCTTCGCTCTCACCCCATATGGAATTTACTGACCCCATATATACCGTATTAGTTCACTAGCACACTATGTAACTAATAGTATTTCACTAGAAACATTCCCAAGTTATCTCTATACGAGGTGAAAAATAGAGATCATACCTGGGAACCAATACGTCAACAAAATTAACTATAAATATTATAAGAGATCCGTTATGACATGAGATTGTTCCAGGTATCTTAGGTAATTACGTAACTTTGAATAACATTAGGAAATGCACACACAGGTGTGAAGGTTGACTTACTTTACCCACTACTCCTTTGCAAATGAATTCTACCTTGGATTTTGGTGTTGCGTAGTAGTAACAATTGATTTATGGAGAAGATGAATTTGTTGAGTTTATATCAGTTTAAATATGCGACTTTTCGCTTGATTAATTTATTACTGAGATATAATATATAATGCGTCCAATTTAGAGCTTGCTTTTTACATGAATACTTTTGAATTAACACAAATGATATGTGCGCTATCAAATTGTTCAATTCATGTAATAACTGTTAATACTTTGTTAATCGAACATTCTAAACAGTTATGTCAAGAAAATAAATTCTTCTCTCGACTTAGTTTCGGAAAACATTTATTATATCTGACATTGTAATGATACGTAGTAGTGTTGCTGTTCGATAATTATTTATACTCCTCTCTTGCTTTTCAATCATTTATTGAACAAATGTAAATTTAATAAAAACAGCGAATTCCAAGAAAAATAAAAACAAGAGGCTGTCACAACGACAGCAAACCGGATTTATTAATATTTATTTGTGTCCTGGCAATATCACAAGAACCATTACTGATGAATGGTGAAAGTGAAAATCGTCAATATCAAATTTGACCTCCATTTTGTCATCAGTATCAACATATTAAAATTTGAAAAGCTTAGATTGAATGGTTCATGAGTAAATGCAACAACGTGAATGGAAACGCCATTTTACAATCTTTTAAGAACCATAACGCCTGAACGGTAAAAGTCAAAATCGTCATTACTGAACTTGACCTCTATTTTGTCATCAGTAACAACATATAAAAATTTCAAAAGCTTTGGTTGAATGGTTCATGAGAAAATGCACGGGCACGACTGGAAACACCATTTTTCAATCTTTCAAAAACCATAACTCCTGAACGGTAAAAGTCAAAATCGTCATTATTTAACTTGACCTCTATTTTGTCATCAGTAACAACATATTAAAATTTGGGAAGCTTTGGTAGAACAGTTCATGCGTAAATGCAGGGACACAACTGGAAACTCCATTTTTCGATCTTTCAAGAACCATAACTCCTGAACGGTAAAAGTCAAAATCGTCATTATTGAACTTGACCTCCATTTTGTCATCAGTAACAACATATTAAAATTTGGGAAGCTTTGGTAGAACTGCACGGACACGACTGGAAACTCCATTTTTCAATCTTTCAAGAACCATAACTCCTGAACGGTAAAAGTCAAAATCGCCATTATTGAACTTGACCTTCATTTAGTTGTCAGTAACAACATATTAAAATTTTAAAAGCTTTGGTTGAACGGTTCATGAGTTAATGCACGGACAACATTTGATTGCCGCCCGCCCGACCGCCCGGCCGCCTGACTGCCCGACTGCCCGGCCGCTCGCCGTACATCCCCAAATCAATAACCGACATTTTTGTCACAAAAATCCGGTTAAAAAGTGCAGAATTTTCGTTAACTGAATATATTGTTAACGTATGGTCACTAATTGGTTTCTACCACTTCCGAAAAAAAATATAATAATTTACCATAATCATGATGATCCTTTATTTTGTTATTTGTCTTCAGATTATGGACTTGATATGATTACTCTCTTGGCTGTCAATGTAACTATAGAAGGTAAGTTCCCAATTATACTTGTTCAGTATGAGAGAAATACGAAAATGAAACATCGAATTCTAGAGTATATGTCTTCTTAAAATCGAGAATATCCACCAAGAAGGATGACAACGTTTATTTTTTATAATAATGCTTTAAACGCGCAATTTCAATTGTATTAATATTGCGCAAGAACAAAAGTTGTAAGTTGCTGTTTTTGAAGTAATTGAATTGTTGATTTAGCACCTTTTCAAACCAGTAGATTGTCATTTATTAACCTAATTCCAAACGCCGTAATGGGTAATAAAGAATACAAATCAACTATTCCATGGTTTGCAATCTGAACGCACTGTTGATAAGTTTGGGTAGATTAAGGGAAAACTTCATCTTAAAAGATTACAACCTATTGTAATGGTAACTTTATGACACCTTCTAAAGTAAAAGACAGATAAATCTTAAACTATTGTAACTTAGCAGAATGCTATCTGTATTACACCGTTTAAAGCATTTGATAATGTTACATGCATACACATGTTTGAGAAATGTGCTGACATTAGAATGAAAGCTTTTATCTCAATTTTTCTAGAGTGTGTTGCATCTTATCTTAGGCAAAAAGCATCCTGGACTGCGTTTGGATGATGACAGACGAGTATAAGTAGGATTGTATACGCCAAAACGAAACCTTCACTTTTGTAGTTCTGGATGGGATGATCATGATGCGACAGTTCTCTGTAAATCTTTTAATATGACTTGGATAGGAAAAGCAATAGCTGTTAAAAAATTGCGAGATGTACCGATTTTTCCTTATTCCTTTGATTGTTGTGGATTAGAACCTAATTTATTTGCATGCAATTTAACAGAGGATGAACACATTTGTTATACAACAAAGTTTAACGTAGCCGGTGCCATGTGTTATCTAGGTATAATATGTAAATGAACAGACTGATTATTGAAAAATACATCACATATCCTGATAAGCCAAAAAAATATTGTTAGGTTTCAATAAATGAAACAATATGTTTCAAATTTCAAGCGCATTCGGGGATTAAACCTTTATCGATTGGTAACACCAATATTCGAATAGTTAAAAGCCAATTATGTATAAGAATAAAATCAGTTAAGAGCTATATGCCAAACAGGATCCTTAGAAAAATAAAAGAATTATTTTTAAGATTCACAGTTATCCAGCACTAGCCTTGACTTTTAAGTTAGTTCATTTTTCACGTGCTTGGCCCAGACGCTTTTATTGACTAATTTTCAGAGAGCCGCTCAAAGTCAAGTTCAAGACCGATTGTTACGTGGTCTTTTCACAACTCCATTCTGCATCTCTATTGAATGTTTTTTGTGTATGAACCTGCACATCTAATTTTAGATGTCAAACTAGCACAAACCAGTGTTTATAAAACCACATTTAACAAGGTATCCTCAATAATTTGATATATACTACATATGTTGTTTGATGTTCATGAGCCAACAGCCATTAGTCAAATATTCATAACAATTATTGATATTTTAATTATGTTGAAAGAATAAACCTGGTTATGCTGATATTAATAAACTTTTAGGGTCAGGAAAAGCAGCCAAATGTGTCACGAATCATAATCAAGAATTATCCACAGTCGAATCAAGATCCTCGTTTTCAGGTTTGCGCTTTTTATTATCAATGAGTTGAGTGTTGCTTACAAGCGAGATCTTGTTCTTGTCCGTGTTAAACTGGCTTCAATTTAATTAGTGTTTTAGTTTGACTGAGCTATTGAATCTACGTTCGAGATAATCAATTTTGATATGTTAATGTTTAATATGAATTTGTTTAAGTTAAGTAATGTGTAAAAAAAATATTTCTTGTTCTTAAACGAAAAACACGTACATTTAAATTGATACCTTTTAAATATCAAAGAATAATCTGAAAATTCTGTAAATCAAGGTATTCTTTGTGTATTTGTAATATGTTTAATACTTTTTATCAAACTTTTACTTGTATTCTATAAAAAGAATAAATAATCATTCAACTGTAATGTCATGAGAACTTTATGATATAAAGTCGATCTGTAAAACATGCAAGCTCTTTGTCGCGTACGAATAATCAAAAAAGGATTTTCATTATAACATTGATCATTCTAAAACATATTTTTAGTAAACACGTGGCAGTTTTTCTTTTGTTAGGAGTTTAACAGTTGAAACATATAATGTTTTAATGATTTACATTGTAAACATATTTACTTGTATTCTATCATGTTATTTTTTTTATATCGTGAAACTAAAATGTTTAAACAATCGATGAACTGTTCACTGATTTTTTTATGTTATCATTGTGAGACTTGAAATTCAAATTGTTTTCAAGAATTTAATGCTTCTTTTTGTAACTTCATTGGGGTGTAAAAGCGTTGACCAAAGAGCATTTTGTATGAAGCGCGAAAGCGCTTTATTCTCTAAATCTGCGCACGGTCAACGATTTTACAACCCTATGAAGTAACAAAAAGAAGCATTCAATACTTATAATTACATTTTTTTGCTAGCATCATGAAGAAATTTTTTTATCAACTTTTTATTTACTTCACCTGTGCACTTTATTGTGGGACATCGTGTTATCATGAATGTCACGGACGGACGGATAGATAAATCATTCAGTGCTATTTTACAATATTGACTAAAGAATCAGCGATTAGAATAGATAAATTATTTAATAAAGAAACAAAATAAAAAACAATTAAGAAGAAAAAATACATCAAATTACTATTAACATGTATAGTCCAAATAAATAGTCCAACAGCTTCAGTAGTTTGTATATCCAGATTACTTCCCTATATGTAAGTTCATTATGAAGGTTATGCTATCGTGCACGACAGTTCCACTATAATAAGTAGATATGTTGTTTGTTGGATGATGTATAATAGCGTTCAATCTGTATGACCACTCCTTAACACCGCAGCATTGTATTATTCTGGTGCAGGCTGGAACCTAATAATAATATAATTATACAAACTCTTTAGTACGATTATCAATTTAGATATGCATTTTACTTGCACGTTCATGCAACATAAATATGGACTCTATAATCTCACGTTCATAAAATGAACATATGTATTCTATTAATTTACGAAAATAAATACGCACATAATCTTATATGTAGCAAAATGTGTCATACTGTAATAAATATCATAATTTGCATGATAGTTTCACGTACATAAGGAAATTCGGAACATTGTTCACATAAATATCACGTACATTCAATTTGTACCCGTAATTAACAATTTTGTTCTTGTTCACTAGTAAAACCGCAAATATCTGAATATAAAACATTGTTTTCATATCTTTAAATCCGTTTACAAAGCATTATAAATTGTACAATTTACATAATAGAAAATTAGCTGCAGAAGTCGGAAAGTTTCGGAAATTTGATAAACAAAAGTAACACAGAAAAGTATAAATATATGTAAGAATAAAACACTTACCTCGGAATCGATGCACTATATACAGTAGAACCATTGTAGGTGTAATTTAGATATCAAATATGAAATGCTCTAACGAGTGTGGCATTCTACCACACATAAATCCGAAGCAGAAATAAAATGACTACGTGTCCAAAGAACTCATCTGACCACTGTTTAAAAATTGCCAAACCGGTCTGAAGAACTCGATTGACAACTATTTAGAAATAGTCAACAGGTGTGTAGTTAGGCCAAGCCTAATCAGTGTGCGTTTAAACAAAGGTGAACCAGACTTAGGCCAAACGTAAATATATACATAAAAGCGTATGTTAAAACTATGTATAAAATAAACTGTGAAAAAAGACGTCCTGTTCAAAGAACGCAAGTGCAATTCTCTGATCATGACGACAATTTCACAAATCATTATCTATATACAAGTTTGACTGTATAAATATGTGAATAACTCTATAAAATTCATCTGGATAGTGACATCACCTCCCCAATTTGAGAAAGTATTCTTACTTTCATTTATCTCTTCGATCCTATATACAACTCAAAAAATCTGCTCCAACGTTGTCCTTCCTTTGATGGCAACAATCCTGAACCTATACGGCTGTAACAAGAGTGACCATATCATCAATCGTGCATTTGCAATTTTAGAATTTTGTAAATATATTAAAGGTTAATGGTCTGTCTGTAATATTACCTGTTTACCATATAAATACCTTTGAAATTTGCTGATTGCCCATACAATGGCTAGGCATTCTTTCTCGATAGTGGAGTTATTTCGTTCACTAGCTTTAAGTTTTTTACTAGGGTACGATACAGTAAATTTAATATTACCTTCATCATGTAGCAGTATAGCGCCTATTCCGTTATCAGAAGCATCATTTTAAAAGATAAATACCTGGGAAAAGTTCGGCAACTTTAAAACAGGAGCTTTGACTAATGCATTCTTCAAACATGAAAATGCTTTTTCATTAAAATTTTCCCAACGTACCTGATTTGGTTGTCCTTTTTTCGTCAGATCAGTAAGCAGACTAGCTATATCTGAGAAATTGGGAACAAACTTTCTGTAAAATTCAGCCATGCCAATGAAACTTCTGACTTGTTTCTTGGTTGTAGGCCTATGCGCACTTTTGATTACCTCAATCTGGATTTGGTGAAACACGATCTGTTCAAACAATGTGACCTAAAACTTCAAGACTACTATACGCTATATAACACTTCGATGGTCTTGCAGACAAATTAGCAGATGCCAACCTCTCAAATACACTCTCCAAAACCTCCATATTGTGATTAAAAGAAAGTGTGTACACTATAATATCGTCAACAAAGTTATCAACGTTTTCCAACCCTTCTAAAACTTTTCTCATACAACGTACAAAAGTAGCACCTCTATTGAACAAGCCAAATGGCAGAACCTTGAATTGAAACAATCCTCTAGGTGTTTGGAAAGCTGTTTTGAGTTTTGCAGCATCCACAAGACTAATTTGCCAATATACCTTGGTTAAATCAATTTTAGATATAAACTGATAACCAGACAACTTTGAAAATATCTCCTCTATGTTACCAATCGTTTCTGCATCGAAAATTGTAATACTATTTAAGCCTCTAAAATCTATACAAAACCGATTACTCTGATCTTTCTTCTTGACAATCACAAACGGACTTGAATAAGGACTATCTGATCGCTCAATGATATCCATTTCTATCATCTTATCGACTTCCTTATTCACCGTGTCTAGCATAGCATATGATATGGGATAAGGTTTAAATCGAACAGGATCATCAGAAGTCAACTTGATATCGTGCTGTAGTACATTTGTCCTACCTGGAATATCTGTTAACACGTGTGAGAACTTATCTGGTAAACACTGTACCTTAACTGTTTCATTTGCTTTTAAAGCTTCGTTGATATGAACATCTCGTAATGTCTCCTTAGCAACTGCAACAGGCGTTTCGATTAACGCACTGTAGCAACAAAACTTACATTATGATCTGGTGCACTAACGCACATGTTAGCTTGCTCACATTCATTATACAGTTTCAACATGTTGACATGAAACATTTTAAGTTTACCTCTCATATCAATTCTGTAATCAAGATCACTTATCTTTTCTACTATAGAGAAAGGTCCTTTCCAATGCATCAGCAACTTATTTGCTTTAGTAGGTAGTAGCACCAATACCTTTTGACCTAACTTCATCTTTCTTGAACGTGACTTTCTGTTATATATATACGTGACTGTTTACGTGAAGCTTTCTCCAAGTTTTGTTTAACCAATTCGCAAGTCGATTCCAATCTTTCTCGTAAATTGATAACATACTCGTATGTGGACCTCACATCAGGGTCAGTAATTTCTCTAGTCCACAATTCTTTAAAACTTGTCATTGGACCTCTGACTGGCCAACCATATACCAATTCAAATGGGGCAAATAAAACACTTTCCTGAGGTACTTCTCTGTAAGCAAATAATGCTGGTCCTAAATACTTATCCCAATCCTGCGGACGTTGAGCACATTGTCGCTTCAACATCAGCTTCATCGTACCGTTAAACCTTTCAACGAGTCCGTTACACATAGGATGATACGGTGTAGTAGTAAGCTGCCGAATAGAAATCAGTCTTCTCACCTCAGACATTAAATTGGAAGTTAATTGTGAGCCCATATCTGTCAACATCTCTCTTGGAAAACTTACCCTACAAAATATATCAATCAATGCTTCCGCTACCCTTTCTGCCTCGATAGATGGTAACGCTACTCCTTCTGGATACCTTTGTAGCGTAATCAACAAGTGTTAGCATATAACGATTTCCTTTATCAGTTACTGATACTAAGTCCAACTATATCTACAGCTACTTTGCGAAAAGGTACATCTATGATAGGGGTTTTACCCAAAGGAGCTCTTACTTGCTTACCTTTTGATACAGTCCATTAGCAAATATCACATGACTAGCAATACCGCTTTACATCGGATTCAACTCCTGGCCAGTAACTCTGATAATACACGATATACTGTACGTCGTGTAGCCATATGTCCAGCTATCAATGACTCGTGTGCTTATTTCAGGACATCGCTTCAGGAACGACCAACTGGCGGAATAACTTAACATTTTCTACGTTTTGTGACATTAATTCTCTATACACAAGTTTCTTCTTCACTATGTAATTTACCTTTGTTCCATTGGTCTTCTCAAAGTTTCTGCCTTCAGCAACATACTGTCTTAGCTTCAACAAACTTGCATCAGACTGCTGTTCATGCTCAATGTCCTATACTAACATCCTTAATACTTCCTGGAACTTTTCATTTCGGATATGAATTATCTCTCTTCTTCGCTTGCTGTCGAGTTACTACACTTACCGACGGAGATATATCGGGATCATAAGGCTTCCTAGCACCATCTATATTTCCTATAATAACATCATATAATGGTTGTTCCATACAACATGCTTTTACTTCACCTTAATAATAAGGACTGTCTATAGTAATTAGAGCTATAGGTACTTTGACACTCGATCATAGCCTGGTCCACAAGTGTCAATCGCAACAAATATATCAAATATGAAATGCATCCTTCCACACCAAAATCCCAAGCAGAAATAAAATGACAACATGTCCACAGAACTCATCTGACCACTGTTTAAAAATAGCCAAACCTGTCCGAAGAACTCGATTGACCACTATTTAAAATTATTCAACAGGTGTGTAATTTGGCCAAGTCTAATCAGTGTGCGTTTAAACACCATCATCAATCGTAATTATTATGAAGCAATAGTTCTGTATTATGTTACATAAAAGACTCTTTTTAACCAAACTAGCTAAGGACATTTTTACCACATGGTAGATTGTGGTTTGTCATTATGTCGTCTAATCTTTTAATTACCAAACGTGACTTATTCCCGATTGTGACTGTTTTGCTGAGTGTGAATTCGCATTACTATAAGACTTGTTACAGTACTTGTCTATCCCAAACTCATGTATTTAGTTTAAATGTTTAATGCTATATTTGTAATTCTCATCGGATTTTGTCAAATGTGTTGACGTCTTTTCTATTATATTTATGTGTTATGGAAACAAAAATTAATCACCGCCGTCATTTATTAGATTTAATTTTGGTCAACATAATCTGTACGATAATTTAAGTTTGAAGTTGGATTCACAACAAACTGCACATATACATATTATAGTTAATTGCTATTAATAAGTATTGCAATATGCATTGTGTTTAAATGCAATATCAGTATTTAGTTCTATTTTAATCTTCAATCAATCCTAATTCTATTTTACTTTTGAGATATAGTTTTTCATATGTGACGTAATTATTCTGCTGTTTCAGAAATTTCATATGTTCAAATTTTTAATGCCTTTTCACCATCGTATGTGACGTATTTTTTAATGCCTTTTCACCGTCGTATGAGACGTCATTTTCATAATTTACTGCGTTGAGGCCTGGACTGAGTCGGGTGTGTCTATTCTGTGTTGGTCATTCATTATGTATTCGTGTTTGTTTTATGTAATGAGTTAATACTTCAGTTTCATTATGTATATCTGTTATATTCATTTGATAAAATTTACTGTTTGCAATAGCATTAATTGCTCTAAATAATTAGGATGTTCTTATTCCAAGCATACAAACTTAGCCGTATTTGACACAACCTTTTCCAACTTTTGATCTTCAGTGCTGTACAACTTTGTACTTTTTTTCGCTTTCGATCTTTTATATCTGGGCGTCACTGGTGAGTCTTGTGTGGACGAGGCGCGTTTTTGGCGTATTAAATTTTAAACCTGATGCTTTTTGTTATTCATTAATCATGTGTTTCTTTGTCTAATACGTTTTCCTATTTATTTGTATTGTAGTCCTGTAATATTATGTTGTCATTTCTATGTTATATTTAACATTGCCATTAACGTGCGAGGTTTGGCATGCCACAAAACCAGGTTCAACCCACCATTTTTTCCTTTAAAAATGTCCTGTACCAAGTCAGGAATATGGCCATTGTTATATTATAGGTCGTTTCTGTGTGTGTTACAATTTAACGTTGCGTCGTTTGTTTTCTCTTATTTTTGAGTGTAAATTGACATTGCGATAAGACGTGTCACGGTACTTGTCTATCCCAAATTCATGTATTTGGTTTTGATGTTATATTTGTTATTCTCGTGGGATTTTGTCTGGTGCTTGGTCCGTTTCTGTGTGTGTTAGTTACATTTTAGTGTTGTGTCGTTGTTCTCCTCTTATATTTATGCGTTTCCGTCAGTTTTAGTTTGTTACCCCGATTTTGTTTTTTGTCCATGGATTTATGAGTTTGAACAGCGGTATACTACTGTTGCCTTTATTTAGATGCAAAATGGTCGGTATTTTTGTAATTTTACTTTTTAAGAAGTTATTATTGTCCATTATTAACACGGGAGGTTGTTGATTGTATGTTCTCTTGACAAACCAAAGAAATAAGTGAGAATAAAAAAATCTTATGGTTTAGTAAAATAACAAAATAACCGAACTTTCAGTTAAAATCAAAAGGGACATTTCCTTAGCAAATAGTAAAACCAAAAGGTCAAACACATCAAACGACGGATTAAAATTAAGTTGTATAGCTGGATAAACCTCTTAATTGTATTACAATCGCATTCAATTTCATTATCTTGACAACATTGTGTATTTAAAACAAACAGATGCGGGAGTTTCACCTTACATTGAAGACCCATTGGTGGCCTTCGGCTGTTGTCTGCTCTATGGTCGTGTTGTTGTCGCTTTGACACATTCCCCATTTCCTTTCTCAATTTTAGATATGGTAGTTAAAAATTTGAAAACAAAGTAAGGGTACAGCAGTCAAAATGGACAACATTTTATTATAATGTTGATAATTATAATAAAAACTGTTTGTTCTACAACGAAAACCCAATGGTATACATCACAATATATATTACACTGTTTAGACAAATTACTGAGGTAAATAAAAGAAAAAGAACACATAAATAAATCCCATAGCACAATAAAACAATGGTTGTATCATAAATTCCTACACAGGTGCCTGTATCTATTGTAATGTGTCTACCTATTAATGGTCCAATATCCATCCTCAACATCGAATTATTCAAATAATAAAAACAATAAATGGTAACCAACTCGATATGTATCAACTGGAAGATATATATTCTGTATGCATGTACTGCTGGAATGTTACTAGCGACATTTTCTACTTGTTTCCATGAACACATAAATATTGCTAAAATTTGTCAACATTGTAGTTACGGGTTTGAAACTTTGAATATTTGAATATTTGTTTTATAACTTGGTCATAAATGTCAAAATATTAAAAATGTATTTAAAACTGAAATTACACCTAATATTATATGCAATTTCACGCCTGTCAACTGCATTAATGGCTGTTGATTATTCTATTTCCTCTCCTCTCTTAATAAAAGAAACTTCGTTAATTGATCTCTATCTTCCTGGTTATTGTACATTGATTAAAATACCCTTTGTATCGCAGGTTAAGTATTTCCTTGGGAGAAAGGTGTTATTCGAGTCATTTATTCTTCCTGTTTATTAAGTTCGTAATAAGTGAACACACTCACCTAAAAAATATGTGCCAGCGTTATATATTTTATTTAGGGATAATACATGTATGCTTTATGCAAATGGTTACTATTGCAGGTAGTAAAATAACTGTTGAACTCAACATTTTAATGACACTTGGTCCGAGTACACAGTTATTTCGTAGTGCATTTCTTTTAGAAAATAAATGAAAATTAAAAAAATCCCACCTGCGCTTTCTCAATAATATTTTTACAGTGTGTTGTACTACTTTTGGGACAAATTATATCAAAGTTATAGAAAACTTCATCAGCTCTAACTCAAAATATGGACAATGTTAAGGGGGTCTTGAAATCTTTTGACAGCTTCCGAAGTGCTAATTTTTTACCTTTTTCAGCTGGACCTAATCACTACTTTACATTAATATTTATGACCTAAATTTTTTTACAGTGTCATTTCACCCCCCAACTTGCTATATGAGGCATAAAACATGGAGAAATGAATTTGGAAGGAGTATAACAAAAACTGTTAAGTAACACACTGTCCACACTAAGGACTATATTCGTGGACAACGAAAATCAAAGGACGATAACTGTGTACTCGGACCACTTACTATATTTATATAAGTCTCATCTGTAAATAATACACGTTACAAAATAACTTTTTAGTCACTAGTGACAAATTGGATAACAGATACATTTATTAGTATATGTATATGAAGGGGATTAGTAATTAATTTAGAATTAATGCACTCTTTCTAAAGTGGTAAAAATTGTTTGTCGCTGCAACAAAATAAAAATAAAAATACTGGGTCTATAAACAAGCACGCTTTACCGTTTATCAAAGACGCTAATGCTACTTGTTCGTGTGCTTCACCATTGTTGAATTTACTAAAAAAAATAAAATTCAACCAAGCATTGAGTACTCGAAACACCTTACTGTATTACATACCAGAATAACAAAAGTTTCCGAACAAACACTGTTATATTACTGGGTCGTCTAAGTACTTTATGGAACCTCTTTATACGTTATAAAAATCTAGGTTATCAGCGATCAATGTCGGAATTCAAGATGCAGCAAAACTGCATACTCACGCGCCATTGTGATTCAGATGTCAAAAATTAGAAGAAAAAAAACAATTAGACAATCACAGTGTATCTGTCTTTGGAATATATGATGACATTAGCCTTTCTATCCGTGTTACAAGTATACCCTTTTCCAAATAAAAAAAAAACTATAAAATAATTCGTCATTCTTTGTTTTTAAAAATAAATGGTCAACTTAGATATGAGTATCCTGCCCAGCATGTTTAAGAGAGAAATCCTTTTATTTTATTTTTAAATATTTCAGATTAAAACAAAAACATTCTCTGCAATTTACCTTTATCATGTTTATAGCTTACTACTATACTCATATACTGTATGCTTTATTTTTCCATTGTAGAGCGCCAATATTTGACTTACATGTATAATTGCTTTTATCTTCGTCGTTAGCTCTTTGGTGGATAGTTGTCTATTAGAAATCATGACACAACTTTTTTTTTTTTAATTTATATTATCAGCGTAAGGATGCTTGATTTCAAAAATGACAACCCGTGTGTTAAGTTTTTGTTTTTTTTTTTTTGGGGGGGGGGGCGTCTAAATTTCAACAAACAATTGAAATTGCCTCATTCGACTACATTCTGACTTTTTTCTTTATTCAATTGGGCATTTTCGGAAGAATAAAAAGTATCTAGCGTTATTGTTCAATTTGACATTCTGCTATATCGATAAAGTCCTCTAATTAAATTTGTAAAGTGTGTTGACTTTCTTACACGCATCTATCCCATTGCAAATAAAGGATTCCATAGATACAGCTAAGTGTGTCTGATATTATGATCTTCATGTGAAATTTGACAAAAACGGTCGGTTGAGAGTATGACTTTACGTAATAGAGATAATTTCAGGGTAGAAATTATGAACCCTTAATTTCTACGTATTTACAATATTTCAGCAGCGCATCCATGTTGAGTAATGTATCTCTTAGTTAATACAATATTCCGGATAAAGGAGTTTGCAATTTCCTATTATAGGTTCCTTGAATTTTGTTGCTGCTTACAATGAAGCATCTTAGCCGAGAAGACTTGACGGACGTCAGTACGAGTTGAGCGATGTGTAATATATGTTTACATACATTACATATGAGGACAAATATGTTCCAATTTTCTTTACCACAATTGTGTCCTCATTTTCGTGAATCTGATCTGTTAAATTATGACTTTCCCCTAGATTGAACGCACATGAAAACAGTGCACTAATCGATGAGCATTGTATGCAAAATCAATTATTCATATAATACCAAAAACTTTGGTTAGCGCTTTGAAGTGATTTAATCATTAATTGTCCAAAATAATGTTAATGTCTGTTTCTTAGCTTCTCAAGACCAACATTTGTTCAACACATGGTTCTTTTTCCTATAGTTTATGCTCGATATGTTATAGAATATTCAATAATTTGTGCGATTAAACGTGTCATTCCACTGTTTATACATATTGATAGTTTAATCAAATTTTTATAGGTTGAGACAGTCCCACGTGATATTGAACAAATCTTCATTTTCCATTCTGAGGATCATATTCCCCCTCTGAAATGTCGGGATTACGTCGTGCGACGTTACGGGTGGTTAATGAACATAACGTTTTGAACTTATTCTTCTTAGAATAGCAATAGCAAAAGTTGTTATCATGTTCAAATTTATTTAGACGATAAAACAAATAGACTTATAATTAAATTTTGATCTGTACTGTTTATCAATAGGTATGTCGTGTTTAGTTTAACTTATAAAATCAAACGGATAAGGAAAAAATATATGCAAAATGATATTTAATATTTTGATAGTAAACCAAGCATTAGCAGTTGAATAAAGCATCCATTTCCCTTTGCCTCGGGAGATATGAAGTATTGCTCACCATCGAAAGATCACATCTATCAGAGCCCTCGTGAAATATGAATATTCGTGGGTGAACAAATCTTCATATCTCCCTTCGGCACGGGAAATAAATGTATAATATCTTTTGTTTTGTATTTGCGAGAATTGTTTGTTACCCTGTGTAAAATGTGTTGTCTGAAACCTAATTCGATTGACAAAAATTATGATAAACGTGGCAAATCAAAGAGCATGACATACAGGCCTTATATGTTCGATACTATTTTTTTTTCACAAAACTGATGCTTGGAAGAAATACTTATTTTTTGGAAAGCTGAAACACACGATAAATCGAAAAAAAGCGATTGTTGTGAAATTATATAAAAACGAAATCCGTAGATTGATCGACATAAAATCTAAAAATTGCATGTTATGTAACATTATTTTCTTAAAAGGGATTATAGTAAGATCGTAGTATATGTTTAAATTTGTTACTTATAAGAATAAAACTATTGGTCCCATGGGAGAGAGAGAGAGAGAGAGAGAAGAGAGAGAGAGAGAGAGAGAGAGAGAGAGAGAGAGAGAGAGAGAGAGAGAGAGAGAGAGAGAGAGAGAGAGAGAGAGAGATCATCCCTAGACCCCCATTTTAACCAAAGACGAAGTCGAGGTGCTGATATTGGTCGAGGGATGATACCCGTGACTAAAAAAGTCGAGAAATTTACAAAGAAGTTAAATTATACATCCAACATACTGTACGTTTTAATTGTCCAACAATAGCATCACTACCTCTATATTTCTTTATGAAAACATAAATCCAGTAGATCCAGTAAATCCATGATAAAAAACTATCATCATTTTGAAAAACTTTATCATTTGATTTAGCCATGTTTACATCTGTTTTTCAATAACAGCTGGTTCTGTACAAAACGATTTACCACTGGATCCAATATACCTATTTGTCCGCCATTAATGAACATCACAAAAGTTCCCGTTAAATGTTGATGTCATAATAAAACATATCTTACGTCATAAGAAAAAATAAACACACGATACCGGAAGTAACTTGCACAAGAGGCACTGTTATGGGTTTTTTGCACGAGAGGCCTCTGATAATGGTTATCAGCCCAGGTTATGCAAAATCTATCATATCTAGCTAAGTATATGAAAAATATTATTAGTTACATAGTTTGTTAGTGACCTTATACGGTAAATATGGGGTCAGTAAAAGCTCGAATCCCCATATGAAATTAACTGACCCCATATATACCGTATTAGAGAATTCTCGATATCTGACTTTACAAACGTTATACATAAAGTATACGTAAGAAATCACAATTAAGACTATATTTGAGATTGAATTGTCTCCCTTTTTCCAAAAAAAAAAAAAAACATATCAAAATGCATTCAGCTATAATTTCGCCATTATCTTCATATTTTTCTTAATCTAATTAGGATACTTGAATTAAGACAACATTGTTGTACATAGGGAAAACGTTTATTTTCAGTTAGGGAATCATGAATGCATTGGACAATTAAAACAATCTTGATACTGTACGTGTAAGTCTTTTTGTTTATAAGAAACAAACCGATCAAAAACCAGATACAGCCCAATGCCATTAATGGACTGTTTTAGGGTGCAATCAACAGTTTTTTTCTATGACGTCATATTTGGAGGGACCATGTATAACATGTATAAGTGACCCTTAGTGGTGGACTGATTAATAAAGATACCTGTATAAAACTAGATATCACTGGAATCAGAATGTTTCTAGTTTATAATGGAATAAAAAAAAATTGTACTTTTAATAGTATAAAAAAGTTTTATCTAGAGAAACTGGGGTACGTTCGCCTGCTCCGAAAAGAGCTACAGTGGCTGCAAATAAGTTTTGAATTTTCACTGCTAAAAACACAGACTGTTTACAGTGTTGTCTCCCCGCAAAACATGAATATTTAATCTAAATTTTTAAATTATTTTAATCATCTAACCTGTTTTAATTGAAGTTAATTAAGATATCTTTACAACCAAATACAAAAAACATGA
This sequence comes from Mytilus edulis, assembly GCA_019925275.1. Taxonomy (NCBI): domain Eukaryota; kingdom Metazoa; phylum Mollusca; class Bivalvia; order Mytilida; family Mytilidae; genus Mytilus; species Mytilus edulis. The sequence continues at coordinate 59,400,404 of CM034356.1, forward strand.
TACTTTTTCACCAATTATGTTGATAAAAAGGGACTTCCCTCCATGTCTATTTTTAGTTGGGGACTTATAGCACCCTTAAGCTTTATAGTCTGGTGTGGTCTTTTTGGAATGTTTTCGCCTTTATTTTTTTTTCATACTTCGTCATCCCGGGCTTTAATATCTCAGATCGTTAATCTATGTCCTAGCTTAGACTATTTCTTACGAGTTATGTAGTGTGAATTGTTGCAACTGTCTTTTTAAATTGATTTTACCGACTGCTGTTGCATCACTTTCTAAACTTAGGAGAGCATTTTGAGTCGGTAAAAATGTTTGTCCACCGCCATAATTTATGCTCGGTCATATGCTACTCAGTGCTTGACTTTGTTGCTGTTTATAATATTTGTTTTTGGTTCGCACATGTTTGCTTTCTCGTTTTAATTCCCTTGCCTTTCCCTTTCCAAAATAGAGATTGTGTCAGTGCATAATTAATCGATCTTTAAGCGTACATGCACGTTTTCAACTTGAAAAAGCAGTTTCGATTTTTTAGTATTTATAGTGATTCTGGTAACTTAAAATTATTGACCATTAACCCTTAAGAAAAATAATCGTAATTAATGGAAGCAAAGGAAGGTATAAAGAGCTGATATCCAGTTTAGGATTCAATAACTGGAGACACTGCTATACATCTGTTGTACTTTGTTTAAAATGCCAAGGGTTAATTATTAAGTCAAAGCATATTATCATTAAACTATTATAATTGAAATAAAGAATCTCAAAATACAAATATCATCTCACTTTCTTGACCGTCAATTCACGATTTTCAAACCAAAAAAGGTTGTATCTCTAATTTAAAGTTGTGTTTGACGTATAGTTATAATAACTAGTATTTTGAAGGAGTTTTTTTTTCTCCGGAAAAAAACCTTCAGATATACCTTATAGTCAAGTCAGAATCAACATATGTGTGAAATTATAAAAAATCTAAAGATAAATGTTTATGGTTGATACAAAACTTCACGCCAACATATAAATGTGTCGTATATCTTGTATCAAGATAGTTCTTGTTTGTTTATTGTCGTCAGTACATAATTAAGGCAATCTGAAATTGAACCCTGGGTCTGGACTAAAGCTAAAACACGAAGGCCATACGGTAACCAATAGTTGTTTAAAATCAACATTATTTCCCCTGATAGTTACACGTAGCTATCTGATTGTTAATACTGTTAGATATCGACGATTCATCTTTTGTGGTTGAACAAAGGATTTTTTTTAAAGTTTATTTTTTTTTGGCTTCATATATATACTTCATCAAATTGTCTGTACGAAATAAAATGCCCCTCCGCACCAAATATTTAAACATATACAAAGATGGTTCGTTCCTTCTATGATGTTAACATTAGAAAGAAAAATAACGGAACATCTGAGTTGCTATCTCCTTGCCATATTCTACCAAACATCTCTTTAAACGAGTATACACAGTAAGGTTGAACATATAAATAACGAAGTTATTTTTTAGGAAGAATTTCTTTATACGAAATATCGAATGAAACAAGTGTGGACACCGACTAGCGTGGACAGTATCCACCATATAAGAGAATTACTAGGTCAAACTCATAAGACCCAAATAAATTCGAACTTGATCTCGATTTTATCATGGACATTTGCCAGCCAGATGATACCACCAGATAGACCACCAGAAAGACAGATAAACAAACAAATATGACCACCACAACGACAAGACCATCAGACAGACAGACCGACAGGCAAGACCCCCAGACAGTCACAAAAACAAGACCACAAGACAGACACACAAAAAAGACCACCAGACAGACACACAAACAAGACTACCAAACAGGCACAGACAGACAGACAATCAGACAGACAGCAAGCCAGACAAGACAACCAGACAGACAGACAGCCAGACCAGACCACCAGATAGACAGAAAATGCTACCAGACAGACAGAAAAGACCGCCATACAGACAGACAGACAGACAAGACCACCAGTCAGACTGACATACCAGATAAACAGGCAGACAGACAAGAACACCAGATAAACAGACAGACAGACAAAAACACCAGACAGACAGATGTACAAGACAACTAGACTAGACCACCAAACAGACATAGACACAAGACCACCAGAAAGATATACAGAGAAGACCACCAGACAGACAAGACAAACAATACCACCAGACAAACAGACAAAAAAGACTACAAGACAAACAAATATATTAATAAAGTTTCCTACAGCTCCTCTTCACAGGTAAGGGACTTATATATCTAGTTAACACTAGATGATAAACGATCTATATCAATCAACAAAATGTTTTATAGCTAATTAGGCACTAGTCCCACACAAATCAATTTAGTTTAATTACCAATTAAACTTAACCAAACTTAAACTAAATCAGCATATCTTTGCGTCTTGGCTTTAAAAGTCATATATAAATATATTACGGATTACAAATGTGTCGAGGTTTGTGATTGGATAACAACACAGAGATGTCAGTATATATTCAGGAAACTGCTGGGGTATATACGACGTTTTTATTCCCAATTGGAACCTCAAAAACGTCATCATAACACCGGTTACTAAGTGACGTAGTCAAAAGCTATCAGACTGTCAGAGGCTCACAGAGGGAAAATAATGACGTGCTTCAGTCAATAAAACATTTTTGATACAAAATCACGCAATTTACACTTTTAATACTTAAATTTAATGTTAAAACTGTTATTATAAATTATTACATACACGATAAAATTATGTTCACAGCAAATTAGAAAATCCTTCACGTATGCCGACATGTCAGGTTGTGTTTTTCAATATATATGTGTTGTCAACAAATACCTGCACTGGAAAATAACATTAAGTCAGGGGTAATCCGTAATATATGTGTAATTCAGGTCTCAGACAGGGTATATACTGTGACATTCCCGGCTTAGGGCTTATATCCCCTTCGCCTTCGGCTCAGGGGATAGTAAACTCTAAGCCGGGAATGTCACAGTATATACCCTGTCTGAGACCTGAATAACATATAATGTAACATTATAACGTTGCTATGAAATAAAGAGAAGAGCAAATATATTTGCGGGTTTCTACAATGTACATGAAATACTGATGAGACCGAATATCTACAGATGAGCCTTTTTCAAATGATTAATACAGTTCGTTCTTTTGTTGTACTATAAAACCACTGTTCCAGGTTAGGGGAGGGTTGGGAATCCGCTACATTACGTACATATGTGCCTGTCCCAAGTCTAGAGCCTGTAATTCAGTGGTTGTTGTTTGGTGCCGTGTTACATATTTGTTTCTCGTTCATTTTTTTTTTTTTTGGTACATTAATTAGGACGTTAGTTTTTCGTTTGAATTGTAAAACGTTTTACATTTGTCATTTCGGGGCCTTCTATAGCTGACTATACGGTATGGGCTTTGCTCATTGATGAAGGCTCTACTGTGACCATTTTTATTAATTTCTGTGTCATTTGGTCTCCTGTGAAGAGTTGTCTCATTGGCAATCACATCTCATTTTTTTTATTATTATTTTAAACGAGAAACATTTATCAAACATAGTACCAACAAACGACAAGCACTGTCTACCATTATAAGAGCAGTGATAAGCAAACAATTGACGTAAATTTGAGTTGAGTTCGTTTTTACGTCAAAAAATGGCGGTGCGACAACCTTGTAAGCCTTTGAAAAATCGCTCATAAATTACCATATATCATTTTTCAGGATATTTGTCTTTAAATTCATAAAATTAAGCAAATTAACATTGAAGTAGTAAATACAAATACTAAACTTTTTTCATTTTAGATAAATGTTTTATGATTCTCAAATCTGGAATCCCATTTTTTTTCACCGTGGGACAGATTCGCCCTTGTAGTATGCAACGCGTTTTTTTACTATGACATCATCATAACGTCATAAAAAATGCACCAAAGACTGAATATAATGGAAAAAAACGTTTTTCAAAATATTAAATAGTTTTGACAAAATTCATAGTTTAGTGGTTACAATAAATGAAATATGTTACGCGGGACAACGTACAAATGGCCGTTTTTTTTAAAATGAAGCTTCTCGCATGCAGCATAAAACATATTTTCAACAATTATTTTTTTCGTTTTTATTTTAAAAATCGGTATTTTTCAAAATACGTACAATAGCAATGAATATGATATCACACAATTATATATTTTGGACTTGCATCTTGCCAACTACACCGTATTTCCAATGAGGTACGAACATCGCGCATAACGTCATAACATATGCAACTTAAATTAAAAGATACTTATAAATTTCATTTTATCTATAAAAATCGTATTTTTTTTTTTAGCTTACTGTCAAAAAAATATATATATCTGTAAAAACAATCACCGACTTACCATCTGACGTATGCAATCAGTGATTAAGTTCGTAATACATAAGTTTTCACCTTTTTAACGGTCTAAAAATGATTTTGGGAAAAGAAAGACAATCCAAATTAATAATTTTCACTTTCATACGTACAATGTATGTTACAATGACGCTTGAAAGGTATAAATAACCTGAAGTTGACGCTTCATACGTACAAATACCATTGTTAAGTTACATTTAATGTATAAAGTAGATACTTATGTCGCTTGTGTTGTTTTCTCTAACTAGCACACTATGTAAATAATTTATCTTACCGACTATCTTAACGTGTGAAATTTTGACTAGTGACCTATCAAAATGAGCTAGTCTTCAATACTGGTATCATTAAGAAACTACTTCCATTGATCCTACAAAACAGATGCCAACAATAACAACTTGTTAGGTTTAAATGTGTTTTATGAATTTATTTCAATCTTAATCATCAATTTCTCTTTACCTTTAAGATTTTTTCTCAGTACCGTTTTTGTTTTTATAGACGGACGTAACACCACTACTAACCGTGTATGAAATAAGCCCTGTCTCCCTACTAATCTAATATGAAATATACAGTCTCCACGCGGTTGCTTTTAACCAACCATATTCCTAAAAATGTATAGAAGGTAAGATAAATATATATACATAATATACACATGGAAAAAAGAATTGCAACACCTTGAAAAAAAAATGCATTTTACAACTTTTACTGTAGTCGAACTTTACAATGTCAAACATTTCAAAACTATTCTTATTAATAAGATCATGGTTGATCGTTATACGTCAAAGAATTAGTATGTTGTGTGCAGCCTCCATTAAAACGGATAACCGCGTCTTATCGTCTTCTGATTCCTGCCTTAAGTCGACTTATTTGTTGCTGAGGTAGTAGCAATCATTCCTGATGAAGGGCATTGTTTATATCATGACATGTTTGAACTGGGGTGTCCTTTCGCCGACTTTACGCTCAATAGTGTCCCATATATGCTCGATATGGTTCAAATCCGGGCTACGATCGAGCCAAGGAAGATACACAGAACTCCTTTGGAACAATGGATCTTCCTCCACGATATTAATTTCCATCTTTGGCGAGCTCTGCACTACATTGGATACGGGCAACAGTGTGTCTGTTCGTAAGCAAAGGTTCCCGACATGGTCTTATCGCATGATTGTTTAAAGTCTCCTGTATGGCCACCACTTTCTTGTTAGGATTGTATTATTTGCTGTCCAACCTTCATTATGATTGATTTTCCCTAGCAGATGTTATAGGGGGTCTTCTTGATCTCGGACTATCTTTTACATCGTGTGATTTTTATTCTCAAAACAACTTATAGTGGAATGGTGATGACCAACAATACGTGCAATTGTCACAGCGACATACCTGCTTCTCTCATGCTGATTATCTGCCATCTTGCTACAGTTAAGAGTTGTGGATGACCAATTACAAGGTATCAATAACATACTTTATAAACTTGGTTATTTAAAGTGTAAAAACACCAGTTTTACTGTTTACGGGAACAGTAGCTGCATGTGCAGATAAGAAATTTATTTATTAAACTCGGGTGAGATTTAAATAATGTTTAACTAGTTCTATTTCATTAAATTATATCACAAAAAAAATCAAGAGTTGTTTTTTTTAATTTGAATTTCAATTTGGTGTTGCAATGTTTTTTTTTCCATGTGTATATATGATATTCACTTATTTCAACAATCTGTATCATTATAGTATGGTCAATCATGTATTAAACTCGTTATTTCTATATTTCATAGATGCAAATTGTACGTTTCCAGAAAACTTGAAGGGCTCATGGATAAGTGCACAACACGGAGTATTAACGTTTACAGCAAACAAACTTTCTGGTTATACTATATCGTTGTCTTTCACATTTAGTATGTCTGATTTTGAGTGCATTACTCTATCCAATGATCAGTATCATCTAAGGTAATTAATTGTTGACACCAAAACAAACAAAAAGCACAAACTGAATATGTTATTGCATCAAAATAAAAAGTGACGAAACCAAATCATAATTGAAAAAAATAATAATTCAAAGCCTTAGTTTCATGTACAACACGATATTTCTTGCAATACATATCGCAATTGAAACTGTAGATGAACTAATCTGCTATAAAAAGAATGACTTCCTATATCTAGTCTAGAGTGAATTATATATTAAATAATGGGTACTGAACAAAGACAGGATGATATGTTTATTTTTGACTACGACAAATACAACATAGAATGGTCATTTGTAACATATATGAGACCTTACATTCAACTGTCATAGAAAATATTAGAGGCTTATTTAGTATATGAAGACTTAATTCTATAGTTTGTTTTCATAGAATTAATAGAGGAGTGAATATATGCAATATCAACTTAATGACATAAAAACAAAAGGAATATACAAACATCTGAAGGTCTTCAACAAATGACATGTGATGACCAGTTACACATGTTACATTTGTTAAATACATAAAAGTTTGTTTTTTCTCGTTAACAAACATAGTACTTCTACAAAAAGACATGCCTGCATTATTTGTGTATAATGTGAACTACATATGCATCAGCTATACAATTTAATTAAAATGTTAATACCTTCAGAACAAACTAACGGCTTTATATAATCATACTGATCAGCCAAATTGTTTACATTACAGAGGTACTTCCACGTTTGTTGTTTTTAATGTTATTCGTAGGCCACACCTATGTCTGGAGTTTCACAACGTGACTTTCGACAAGTATTACTATTATGTTGCAACAGGTTAGTGCTCTCATGGTTTTATGGGTGGTTAAACTAAACATACCTCCGTTAAATTATGGGGGTATTTACGAACGAGCATTAACATGAAAAAATCGTTTAACAGACTTCAGGTAGAAATACAAGTCACTTTACTGAGCATAATTATATAAGGATTGTTTCTATGTGAATGTATATTACAAGCACTTTTTCTGAAAAAAATCCTATATGCCTCAATATATCACAATGTAATTAACTCACATTTCAGAAAAAAGTCACCAGGTCACGAACTTACATTAAATTACGATTTCACGGTTGTCAACTCCAATAAAATAGTTATCCAAGGTACCAGGATTATAATTTAATACGCCAGACTCGCGTTTCGTCTACATAAGACTCAACAGTGACGTTCAGATCAAAATAGTTATAAAGCCAAACAAGCTCAAAATTGAAGAGCATTGAGGACCCGAAATTCCAAAATGTTTTGCCAAATACGGCTAAGGTAATCTATTCCTGTGATGAGAAATTCCTTAGTTTTTCGAATCTATAAAGACAAATGACCATATAATTGACTTTCATATCAACGCCAAAATGCTGATTACTGGGCTGATGATACCCTCTGGGACGAAACGTCCACCAGCAGTGCCATCGACCCATAAAATTATGCCATATAAATCAATTGATGTATCTACAAAATGGTGTTTAGAACGCCTTTATCTAGGCGTTGTACAATATTATGTTTTTATCTGCCTATAAATGACGTATGTTTTTTCAAAATTCAATCGATGCTGAATGTAATGATTGATTGTTTAATCCTAAAAACATGATTTTTATAAGATTTTTTTTAAATTTTGAACTAGCAGACAGCAACTACTACTACTGTCGAGTCTGTATTTTGTTTCTTTTTTCAGAATTTATGTATTCATTTTTTACCCCTTGCCTCATCCAGTCTGTCTTATAAATTTGTATTCTACTCTGATGAGTTCAGCTCTTTTCAAATCATTTTTATAATTTGTTCTTATGTTGTACTGTTACACTACCGTTCTATGTTACGAGGAGGATTGGTACAGTACATTATTAAATTATTTTCAGTTTTTGTCATTTCCCACTGCAAATGCAGTACTGTTTAGACAGTTTGCTCGCATTTAATTCAGTAACAGATTAAAAACAGCTATTGAACAGTCTGAACATTGACTGACCACAACCGCAATTTCTGAACAGAACCAAATTTTCAGTAGCGTATAAGACTTTAGATTGACTGACAAACTGAGTTGACGGAATAATTTATTGTTCAGTCTTTTAAGAGTAGTAAAATTAATTGAGAATGGAAATGGGGAATATGTCATAGAGACAACAACCCGACAAAAAGCAGACAACAGCCGAAGGCCACAAATGGATCTTCAACGCAGCGATAAAATCTATCACACGTAATTGGTCATCAGCTGGCCCATAAATAAAATTGTGTACCAGTTCAGCATGAACGGACGTCACACTAAAATCCAAATTATATAAATAAAATAAATAAATATGAAAGCCTTACAAAAGCCAGCTAGAGACTCCTGACTTTCAACAGGCCCAAAAGTTCGGCGGGGCTAAATAACTTTTGTGAGATCTTGACCATCTACTTCCCCTCTAGCCAAAATAGAATAAAGACACACGACCCATTGTTTGCCTTCGGCTGTTGTTTACTCTATGGTCGGGTGGTTGTCGCTTTGACATATTCACCATTTCCTTTCTCAATTTTACACATAGCTATATAGGAAGAAATGTTTCAAATTAAAATATGTTTGTGGACAAAAAGCAACGTATACATTTGTTTAAATTACCAGAATGGCACGCCGAAGTCTTGTGAAAACTATTAAATTAATACACGCATTAGTCCATTGTGAAACATTGTGTTTTCATTAAAAAAATCATTTTTTTTAAATTCAGCTATAGAAACTACGATCAATGACAGAATTTACATTAGTAACAATGACAACCCAGTGATGCACGACGATGTGTGTAACAGACAAACCCCTTTTGAACTAGGATCTTATGTCATGTTGATAAAAAACGGTTTGTTTTTCAGAAATTTCCACTTGCATATATCGTATCCATACTACAAATATTAAAATTTTCTTTAGGCTTCTTAGGTTCTTTTTGAATCGTACATATGTCCCATATGTTTAGGATAAATGTTATCTAGCACAAACAGACTCCAAGTTTTACAGTAATAAGTTTTTTTTTTTTTTTTTTTTTTTTTTTTTTTTTTTTTTTTTTTTTTTTTTTTTTGTAATTATTTTATTTTTCAAGATGAAACATGTGAAATTACATAATACAGTATAAGACACAAGGTATAAAAAGTTAATTAGTACTTGTCAGATCGATTAAATCATAATGGTATAACAAGATATAAATATTACAATTGATTTTGTTAATTAAATGCTGCTTCTAACAATTGCCACTTCTGATCCATTTTATTTTTTTGTGTAGGGGTTAAGAAACATACAGAGTATTTTTCTATTGTAATCCAATACTTTAAATATTCTATCCCACCATATTTTGTGGGCAATACACTCTTACATCTACATTTGTATATATAGTATTTAAATAACAACAAAATATTATTAACTGTTTTACTGTTGACAGAATCCTCAGACACACCTAAAATCACCTCTTTTGCACTAAAAGGCAAGAAGATTTCATAATTTCTAATCCAATCTATAATGGATAACCATAAGTTTTGTGTTACATTACATTCCCAAAAAATGTGAAAAATATTTTCTTTAACTTCCGAACAAAATGTACATAGTTCAGTTTCTTTTAATTTACATTTATATAAAAAGGAATTACATGGTAAAATCCTATGAACAATCTTAAATTGAAAATTTTGTAAAAACGAATTTTTGGTTATAATGAAGGGCATGGAATAAATAGCATTCCAATCTTCAATCTGTAAATTTAAGTCTATTTCCCATTTGTTACGGGAAGAAAGAGATAATACTTTATTATCCTCCAGAAATAAATTATAGAAAAATTTACAAGACTTAGGTTCTTTTTTAACTTTATCTACTAATTTATTTTCAATATTATCAAGTTTAGAACTACCTACTATCCTACTTTTCCATATATTTGGAATAGCACTTAAAATACCATAAAACTCTACAAAATTAGTATTGAAATTATACTTTTTCGCAAATTCTTCATATGAGAATAATGTATTATTATCTGACACCAGATCATTGATGAAAAATATGCAATTTTCAATATATCTACCCTTCAAAATCATCTTGCCATCCATTTTGATGTTTGGATTTAGCCATATGGACTGGGACAGAATATCGGTGTTGTTTTCAACTTTCAGTTTATTTTTCAATTTTGAAAAATTAACCAGGATATCATGCCAAAAGGGATTGACTTTTTTTGCTAAATAAAGCAATCCTTCCTTACTTAAATGTAAAATTTTGTCCCCCCCAATTTACAGTAATAAGTTCACAAAACAAATTATACCTGTATGTTTACACTGTTTGCTTCTGTAAATGTGACATTGTCTGTTCGAATTTCATCCTACGTTGAACACGATATCATTTCGAACATATATATTGCAAAATAGAAAACGATCCTTGCCTTAGTTGCTTGATCTTGAAATCAACTTAGATTCGACTGTCCTCTGTTTCGATACTTATGCATATGTTTTGGTAGATCATCTATGTAATTAAAAAAAAGTTTCGAATCTTAAAATGTTATTAATACTTGCTTGGTTTAAGCAGCATGAGTATTGTTCAATCAAAAATATATTCGTTTATGTATGAAAAACAATTCCAAGTATACTTCAAAAACAAACCAACAGTGCACGAGTAAAAAAGTACCAAAACAGAGATTCGATTGTCTAGACCGATCAACTATATGTCAAGCTAGTAGACATAATCGACTAACGACTAGAAAAAGTGTTAATGAAACTTAACAGACTATGAACAATCTGCCTTTACCACCAACATTTAGACAACAAAACAAGTTTTATTTCTTTTAATGTATAATACATCTTAATGTGAACTGCTAAACATATTTGATACATTTTTTAGCAACGACAATTTTACTTAAGCTAATGAAACACAATGGTAAACATAATCTTTTAACAGTAGAGGTATCGACCCAGTGTTGTAAAAAAAGAAAACATCACATTAGATAATGTAATGCGTCCGAAGACCGTCATCAGGAACGATCAAAGCCAAATATTTAAAAGCCGAGGTTGTATATAAGTACCGTAACAATTGAAGAGCTATATGATAAAATAACATCTAACAAAAAAATACAAATCAACATAAGGTCAATTTTAATTACAGGTTTAAAGATAGTGCAGTATTTTGTTTTTGTTTACACAGGTACATCAGATACTAGTTTAGCAATGAAATGTCCTAGCATTATTTTAAGAAATTTTGCAAATGTAAAATTAAGATCGTCTGATGGAACACATAGCTGCTCAGGAAATTTAGAAATATTAGCTGACAGACTGAAAATAAATTATACATACAATTCCTGTGATATCAGTCTAACATTTTCAGGTACGATAATTTCTAATGTTTAAAGTATAACAACGTACCATTTTAGAATGATAATGTGGACTGCAACATGTACAATGTGAAACCTAAATTTGTAAGAAAGTGTATTTATTATTTTAAGAATCTATAAACATCTTTAAAATGCTATAGTTCGTGATGTTGAATACAAATGAATAAAACTAGAGTAATGGTAAAGATCATTTTTAAAAATTATTCTAAATCTTTTAAACATTTGCCATATTTTAGTATCCTTTCAAATGTATGATTGAATTACAACTAACGATTGTTTTGGGCGGTTTTAAATACTTGCACTTAGTTTACAGTTATATGTAGCTGAAGGACAATATCTTGTTTTATATATAAGTCGGTGGACTCTGGAGTTGTTTGTACAGCACACATTCTGAAAGCACGACTTACCTTGCCGCACTTAATATGGACGCATTCGTTGTTCGTGGCAAGCCATATAGAATAGTTTGTTATGTAAGTATTTTGTTACGACAAATATTTCAAAGAACCATTCACATTCATTATCAAACGTCTGTACTTCTACCTATTCCAGTTCGCCATTTAAATCCACAACGTATGAATATCCCTGCCTTACTCTTGTAAATATAAAATTTGAATTCCGTCAGATTTATTTTTTGTGTGGAAGATTGAACATTCAACCTAAAGACTGCCTTCCTAGCGTATATCTAGTCATGCAAATGACAGAAGACAATATTGTCTGATGACCGATATCTATTATAAAGATCCCGTCATGTCCTTACTTCACAGGCTTCAAAAGATAATCATTTATAAAAAAAAATGTTAAGAGCATCGTTTATATTTTTGTTTAATGGAGGGATGTCAAAAGATCTGAAATTTGATACTCGGATACTCGGTCATGATACTCGAGTACTCGGATGAATCTTAAATGTATATTGAAAGGTTTAGATTTTAGGTGGGATGCAGTATGTTTGTTATTACCTTTCGTTAATAGCAATTATTGTTTGTGTACGTGTTCATGAACCAAATTCCAACAAAATCAAAAATATTTCCATATTAAGTCCGACAAAGTAAACAATATATGTACCATCTCATTCTGTTCCTGATGAGTTGGTACTTTTATAATACGACTTGTCAATTAATTTGTCAAACACAATAGTGGACTCTAAATTGCTTGTGCTTTTCCCATTTTTCCGTGTTGATCGGTCTTACTTTTTCTGTGCTTTGTTTTATTGCCATTTTTGTATGATTTTCTTTCGTTTTGCCATGGCGTTGTCTGTGTATTTTCGACTTTTGGGTTTGAATGTCGCTTTAGTACTTTCGCCTATCTGTAAATTAAACAACTATTAATTTAAATGCACATCTTAAACCAATCACGTTTATTTAGAAGTCTTGATTAACAAGCAAAGGTAACTTTTTAAGGCTTGTGATGAGTTAATTATTAATCCATGCCATGAAAGTGTTGATCCATGTACAAACACTGTTAAAAACATCTTTAATCAGTTGCATAGGGTTTACAACAGGTCACTTTGATTTTGTTCTTGTTTAGAAATATGATCTGGCCAACAATTTCAGACGAAAGACGGTTTGACTTTCTATTTTTTGTTACAAGTAGTGCACATGAAACATTCCCTCGGAAGGGAAGGACGTCGCGGGTACTACGTTAACAAATAGTAGCCTCATGATAATTATATTTAATTTGTTTATTGACTTTATTTAGTATTACGAAGAGGATATCTCAACGGAACTAAAGTAAGTGGAAATATGATGAGAAATATCTCAAGATAAATAAAAGGCAAACGAGTATCCGAGTACTAAAACTATAGTCGAGTACTCGGCCTTCCGACCAAATACCCGAGTACTCCAGTACTCGTTGCCATCCCTAGTTTAATGCAATGGCAGTTAAGATTTTTTTTTAAAGTATGACAATGATCATGAACAGGAGGTATATTCATGGGATAAATTCTAAAAATTTGTTTTGATATTTCAACAACAGAGTTAGTCAAAACAAAAGGTTGAACAATCCCAACTAGTTAATAAAAACAATAGGTTGAGCAATCCCAACTAGTTAATCAAAACGTAGATGCATCTATCCTAACTTTTGATACCGAGTTCCCTCCTCTGGTGATCTCTACCTTTGTTGGGAGTTGACGCTTATTCTTGTTAGATGTTTATGTAATACACTATACTGGCTAGTGTCAAGACAAGATCGGTTTCGTATTTGGGGAAAAACCGATCCAACGCTTTAGATATATAATATGCGATTAACATGGTTGGCAAAACTAAATGCATGGATAAGATAAGATTTTGTTTAAATATATTCTGATAACAAAAATAGAAACTTTTTACACGGTAATACAGCAAAGATTTGATATTTGCGGTTCATTGTTGTATATTCTAATATTTTTTGAAATTATTTTAGACTTTGCGATGGAAAGAGAAGACCTTGAAGGCAACCATATATCCTGGATCGTGTTTGCCCAATCAAACCGCGTCATATGTTAGTTCACCTGGTGTCCTCGTGGAAATGTCTGACATTTCAGGTAAGTAAAGATTATGTGGTTAGCATGTGAAATTACAATCTTATGTTTAGTTCATGAAATACTGAATAGTATTAACTTATTACAAATCATCTTTTAAAAGAAGTCTGCAAGTCTCCAGTATACAACAAACCTTTATCTTCAAGTGGTATTTCAAATGTCTTCACATGCAACCTGTTCGTCCTACCATTTAGAACAATCTAAAGTTATTACTGTAAGCAATATAAAAACAAAATTCTCTTTATTAAAAATCAAAAATAAAATATGTTGTATCATTGAAGTAGCTAATTATTTTACAAGTTTGAAAGTGAACTGTGGTGATCAGATCTGAACTTTCAAATACTTACATTTAACTTCGTACCCGACATATTTTCTTTGAATTTTTTGTTATACCTTACACTAATTACCTTCAGGTTATATTTACTAATACATGTTATATAATTACCTATGATAGTATCCACACATTAAGATCGGTCATTATTGTTCTACTTATGCATAATTGACATTTCTGAGACATAAAGAGTTGATTTAAAAATCAAATTTGAATGGTTGAATGTATTTGCCATGTAGAGTTTCCAGATATTAAGGAACTATTCTAGGAACATTGTAATTGTATATATTTCTTATTTGGGACAGTTACCTGTCATTGGTGTCTATATGCAAGCATTAACTAAGTTTTTAGTATAATCGGTGAATCTGTTTTTATATGTTTAAGAAGTTAACATTTCATCCATTAATTTTCTGTAAGACGGATGCTTGTGTGATTTCCTCATTCTTTTACAGTCAGCTTAACTATGCTTTCTTATTATATGTAATGCCGATAAATTGTTATCATTGTCTGTCGTCCTGTTGTCACTGTCCTTCAAATAAAATTGCTATTTGGAAAAACTTTTAGGATTTTTGGTCCTCAATGCTCTTCAACTTCGTACTTTATTTGGCCTTTTTGAAATGTTTTGATTCTAGCGTCACTGATGAGTATTTCGAAGACGAAACGCACGTCTGGCGTTTATATAAATTTCAATCCTGGTATCTATGATGAGTTTATAACACATTATTAAGATGATAAAACAATTTTCAGTACATCAGGTACATATAGCATCAAGACCGTCATGTATTATTTGTGAATTGATAGCCGTTTTGAATCTACTGCAAACACTACCGCCTATACGAGAATGTCGAATATTATTCATCAATAGTTTAATTTTAGATGAAACGCGTCTTCTGATTGGCTGACAGTGTTTTGTTTATATGCTCATAGACACAACAATTCTATGTGACCGTGACGTCATCAAAGTGTTTTTTGTGATTCACTCCGTCGTAAAATGAAATTTAGAATTAAATTATAAGAATTGACTTTAATATGTTTTCTATCTATTCAAAATAACATCAGCCATGTGGTACACACTTTAAAATAACACGCTAACGCGGGTTCTTCGGTGTACACCACATGTTTTATGTTATTTAGAATAGACAGAACAACTATTACAGTCATTCCTTAAATATACAATTACCCTTTCCATGTTTACGTACTATATCTCTGTGTCATGTATTTCTTCAGATCACGAACTTAGATTTGTTACAGATGAAGGTAAGTTATTTGCTATTTTTTTCAACATTTTCGAAAGTTGAGAATATCAAAATTATGACACACTGATCAGAATATCTTTAAGTTAAAAAGACATATTAACATGTCCTGAACCAAGTTAGGCATATGGCATTTTTTATGTATAGTTCGTTTTTATGTATGTTGCATTGTTGTTTGTTTTTGTTGCACTTCTGTGTTCTTTTATTTCGTTTTTTTCCCTCTTATAGTTTTTCTCGGTTTTAGTTCGTAACCCGGATTTGTTTTCTCTCATTCGATTTATGACTTTTAAACGGTGTTAGCTACTGTTATCTTTATTTAAGGCCGCATTTAAGAGTTCTTTTTGAATATATAAGCCGATGGATATTATAAACTTAACAGTGAAAAAACGGTATCATGTAAAAATAATAGCAATCGATATATGGGTAGTGCAAAGCTAAACTTGATAAGATTGTTGAATGGGAACCAACGGTTGGATAATAGTTGTGGGGGGATTGTCGGAGGAGCAAATTAAGCTAACATTGTATTCAAACAACAAATTATTCATTTGATTTCACAATTCAAGCGTTGATGTATATGATAAAAATTTAAAACATAACATGAAAGAAATCCTGATCGAAAACATTTCCAGTAGTTGTGTCACATGTGTAAAGAAACTTTTGGGAGTATGTGAACCGATGTGTTATCCAAAAAGGTATGTTAAGGTGTCTAAGTATTATGTTTTTTTTTTATCTGAAAACAAAGTTGTCTTACATTAGGTAATAATCTGCATGTCTTAATTGTGCATACTTAATTCTAAATTCGTGTATGGAATAGATTCTACTGTTCAATTATATATTTTTGAATAAAGATAGCGAAATAGTTACACCAACATTGCCATCAGGTTAATAATATCATAAATAAAGCTGATACAAAACAAGAAACACCAAACACCAGTCAAAACTGCTATACAATGAAAATAATGAGCAACCGAAAAGGAGAACCTGTGAACAAGAAAAGGTTTAAACAGAACTCATGAAACTTACGCGCGTCTGGCGCAAATAAAAATTTTAATCCAGGCATCTATGATTTATTTAACTTTGGACTTTACAAAATTCCTTAGATCAAGGGTCGACTAAGGTTTAACCATATTTACAGAATCGTGAATGCAATTAATATTTTCAAGCGATGGACAAAAGTAAAGTGAATGTCATTGAATTAATTTTGTTTTTCTTATTGAATTGACAGGACTAGCTGTAGGGATACCCGTAGCTGTTATTGTAACGGTCTGCATCATCGGAGTTATTGTGTTTATTCGGCGAAGGTATGAACCAAACGTGTAATAATTTGAAAGGAAGATTTTGTTTTATTTAAATAATTTTCTTAACCAGGAATAATTCAATTAAATTCTTCGAAATACAATATACAATCAGCAAAAAAGTGAAATAACAATAAAAAAGAACTCCGAGGAAAAATCAAGACAGAAAGTCCATAGTTAAATGGAAAAATCTTAAGCTCAAACACATCAAACGAATGGATCACAACTTTCATGTTCCTTACTTGGTACATACATTCTCTAATGCTGACACTGGTAGAGTTTCGTCTTATGAATGTCCCTCTGTTAGCTTTCGCCTCTTTTGAACAGTGAGAAATGTATTTCCCTTTTCCATTGGTTGTTTTTACATGCACTTTAGTAATTGATAATCAGAATTTTTAATAGACAATTTTTTTTACGGACTTGTGCATTATCTGACAATGTATTGAAATGTGTATATTTGGAAGAAAAGGAGTGTCAGGGTTTATTTGTGGTGGTGGTGTCAATATTTTAGGCGATTCATTTTACAACTTTTGTGTTATTTATTAATAAAAAAAATGTCACCTAAACGTATGTGAGTACCATTGATCCAGAACTCAGTTTCTGCTCCTCTTATGAAACTAGTATCAATTATTTTTAATGAATTATCCAATGAACCTTAGTTTATATAGGTTATTCTATATAATGACCTTCGGTGCTGACATTTTTAAATCAACTGAGATGTAGAGTGGACTGATCAAATGCAATGTTTTTGGAATAAATAACACACTCATCACTTGTAGTCCTTCATGTGTCCGTCGTAGTTAACAGTTTATAAAATCTTCATTTCTGAAACTTTACCGATGCAATTTTAATCAAACTTGACCGAAATTATCATTAGGGTATATCATCTTGGTTGTCAATTTTTCTTTCTTTCTTATTAAGCCATGGTGCTGTCATGTTAATTTTTGAATGATGAGTTTGAATGTCCCTCTAATATAAAAAAAGAGCGAAGGATACAAGAGGAACATTCAAACTCTTAGATCAAAATTAAACTGACAACGCCATAGCTAAAACGGAAAAGACAAACAGACAAATAATAGTACACAAGACACAACATAGCAAACTCAGGTGCTCCGTAAGTGTAAGCAGATCCTGCTGCTCATGTTATACCCGTCGTGTTGCTAATGTTATAATAAACCAGAACGGGATATTATGATTAAGAGGGACGAAAGATACCAAAGGGATAGTCAAACTCATAGATTGACTTTAAACTGACTAAAAAAAAGACGTAGTTACGACATTAGTATTATTTTCGATATCATCTGTGAAACGGATATTCCATAACGTTCAACCAACTCGTGATGGTGTCCGTAAATTTAAAGAATAATCTCCTTAATTTTATCATGCCCATTTTATATAAATTTTATTGTTTATCAATATACTTTAGTAACATTTTTCATATCTGTTTGCTTTAGGATTTGTTAACATTGGCTTTCATATTTTAATTGTTAATATTAATACTAATATATGTATGAATGGTATATATATGCTGGAAAGCTCTTTGGGTAATTTCAATATTATATAATGTGCTGTTACATACAAATACTTTATAATAATAATAAATAATTCCAACTTCACCATTTGGATCTATTTGTTTAATAGCTTCCTTGTGAGCAGCAACCCTATAGTATCTTTCGTCCCTCTTTTATTTATAAAATGTTTCCGAAGAACTCGCTTGTAAAACAAGTTGACATGGATTAATATAGAACATAGGGGTAAAATGCAAATGTGCTTTTAGTCTTGAAAACCACTATGAATATAGAAAATCTGAAAAAGTAAAACTGTTTTGAATGATGAGATCTTCCTATTTCTACGTATTTCTTAACTGTCAGAGGACACTTTAGAGAAGTTATTGCCCTGAAAGATGAACTTAAGTGAAATTGAAAAAATCAAGAAATTAAAATTGATACCAAAAGCCTGACGACCATTAGTTAATGAACAAAATAAGCAAATATTTTTTTATTGGAATTCCATGGATAAAACCAGAGGATTCTGAATATCTGACAAAAATTCAAAACCAGACAAGCAACATCCTTAAGGATGTTTGCTCCTCTACTTTTTTAATTTTTGCCAGATTTTCGGAATCCTCTTGGTTAATCCATGTATTGACATCAAATGATTTTGTCCATTAACTCTTACTTTTCTTTTCATATTTGAATTACATGTTATTTAAAAAGCCATATTTCAAAATCTTATGAAATCCTTGTTATCTTTTCATAGTTTTTTAAACAAAAAAGTGCCAATGATAAGTGAAAGAAAATTCTAGAGAGAATTATTTCCCGCAAAATTTTCAACGGTTCATATCTCGAAAACAAGCTCACGGACCTCCATTTTTTTCCGCTTTCTTAGTTTCTTTATTTATATACTTTCAACTTATATCAGTCTTTTTAAAAAGCTTGTTATTTTTAAACAGAGTAGCGAACACCCTTAAATGACATGTTTTACCAAATTTAAAAATGTTTGTCTTGAAAACTATAATAACATGAATAAATAAAGAGAATCTTTAGATAGCAAAAATTAAAAAAAATGGCAAGATCTTTAAGTAATTCATACGGTTCAAATCTTTTTTTCTCTCATTTGAGTTATTGCTCTTTAATCTCAATTTCTACATTATTTGTTTTTGAATTTTGTATTTTGAATCATATCTAAAAAAAATGTTACTATAATAACAGACAGTGTTCAACTTTAGAAAAACAAAATGATCAGCAAGACAAGATCAACGAACAAGTCAATATTGCGTTTAACTTATCTGACCCCTATTTAGAGTAATTCTCTTTGATTGTCATCTTTTTATCATTTTTTGCATTTTGCATACAGTCTAAAAAACTGAATAAGGTAGGCAGAAACTTAAATTAAAGGAATTAAATCAGCAAAAATAGACAAACAAAGAATTGATTGTCATGAATTGTCATGAATTTTATGCTACCACCAACAAGATGAAGTGTGTCCATTAATGAAAATGCACATATACTAAAGCGACGGACACATGCTCTTTAGAGCCACTACTTACATGTATATGCCCCTCTTGAAAAAAAGAGCGTAATCTTGATTTTGTCTAACATATGAACCAATAATGCCAGATGCTTCAAAATTAAAAAAAAAAGAATTGAACTTAGATAAAACAATCTGACAAATGTTCTCCTTTTACAGATACATGAGTAAAATAACAGTTGATAACGATCTAGATCAACAAGATATAGCACCTGCGCAGTATCCAATAGATGACAGGATATTGTACAGCCAGGTTTCGAAAGGCACACAACATATTCCCTCTGAAGACACCCAATCACCGTATGCCTTATCCGAGGAAGGGGTATATGATCAGACCAATGAAAGAAGACATGTTGTTAAAAACACGGAGGTATATAGCCATGCAGTTGATACCGTGTATGACTCTTCTGAACACAAGAGACAAGATAGGAGAGAAGAAATTTATGATCACGTTTGCGGTCAGAATACGGAGGATTGATACGACTTAACTACAACACATAACTGGATTCATTACAGCTGCAGGATTGTAAATCTCAAAATGTTTTATACAGAAAAATCAATCCTGTAAATTGAGCTGTAATAAGCCCACTTGTCTTGTTCGCGATTTGTTTCTATATATGTGTGCATATAGCATTCATATATGTACAGATTGTTGCCAAAATGATTATTACTGTAAGGAACGCGTTTTCCAATTGCATTATTTTATGGAACGCCACAGCTGTCTTATGTGGAACTTTGATATTACTTAATGATATTTTGTCTTTACTTAATATGGTTTTGACATAATGTAATGATGTTTTAAAATAACTCAATATGGAATAGTTATTACTTAATAATACTTCGATATTACACGATATGGTTTCGTATTGACTTGATATAGTTTTGTCATTACTCAATATGGTTTTGTCATTACTCGATGTGTATGTGACTTAACGTAATGTAGTTGTTTCATTACATGATGTGGTTTTGTTATTTCGTAATGATGATTTGTCTATTCTTGATATGGTTTTAACATTACGTAATGATTTTCAAAATTTGACGATTTTACACTACTTGATGTGTTTGTTTCATTATTTGATGTGGTCTTGTCATTCTTTGATGTGGTCCTCTCATTCTTTGGTGTGGTTATCTCATTCCTCGATGAGGTAAACATTGTAAAACCACGTGACCAATTCGGAAAAACCTGTTCTATTTTTAGATCAATTTCCATGTTAAATATGCCTTGAATGCGTGTGGCCTTCCATCTAACTAGTGTTCAAATTAAAGCTCGGGTTACTGTTTGAGTTAAATTTTGAGTTAGTTTTCGAATTCAAGTTATGCTTAGAATAAAAGTTCTAGTTAGTAATGAGTTTCGAGTTGGACTTCGAGTTTGAGTCACATTTAAAGGCAGCGTTCTAGCTACAACTTTGAATTTGAGTCACTTCTTGAGGTAGAGTTTGAGTTAGATTCGAATTTAAGTCTCATTTAGATTAATTAAGATTTCGAGTTGAAAGTCGAGGTATTTCATATGTCTTTTTGAGTTCGTAATTAAATTTTCTATTGCGGAACAAGAGCTTTTGCTCGAGCTTCCGAAAAGAGGGCTCCAGGATATGCGGACTAAATAAACAATGTTCGGGTATACAAAACGCAACATAGGAGTTGAAATAAAGTTAGATGTGGTGTGATTGCCAATGCGACAACTATCCACCATAGTTTAAATGCAGTGGGTGTAAGAAATCGTATATAGGCAACCGTACAGCTCTCAACACTCCGTATAGTCAGCTACAAAAGTCCACCATGCATTATGTGAAAAAAAATCAAACGTAAAAACTAACGGTCTATTTAAAAAAAAACAAATATGACACATATGTATATGTTAGCGGCAATAAGTGAAATTTGGCATTAAACTTAAATCCTAGGCAGTAAGCTAACGCCTAGGCATTAAGTTATTGCCTGAAATTTTCAGGCATTAAGCTTATTTCCTGAAATTTGATGATGATTATTCATATCATTGCCGAACATAATTTTAGGCAATAAGTGAACTCTGGAATTTATGCATATTTGCCTTTATTTGGTGATTTATTCTTGATACAAAGTCGTTTTCTTATTTATATTTCTAATATTACATGTATAATAAATATGCATTAATTTGACAGATCTTCAAATTTAGTAAGTTTATTTAGTAATTTTAGCATTTAAAAAGAGAATTAACTCATACTTTTTTCATGTTTTTGTGGTTTAACAACATATTAAAAGATTTTTTTTAAAAGTGATTGTTTCCAATTCAAAAAGTGGAGAGATTCTATAGAATAATCATTATATTTATTTGAATTTTTTTTTTACACTTTACTAGTTGAGCTGGTTTGAAACTGTCAAAAGTAGACAAAATCAAAATATGATTTTTTTGCTCCCACAATATTTTCATTGAATAAGTAAATTTGCTTTATTAACAGTTATACAACTTGTGATAGCAAAATGACACAAATTTCTATCAAGTTTCATATCTTTAAATTATTAGTAGATGCGTTTTGATATAAATAACATATTTATTGGTGATTTTATTTCTGGTCTCTTGTGGAGAATTGACTCATACCACATTTTCCTTTTTAGCTCACCTGGCCCAAAGGGCCACGTGAGCTTTTCTCATCATTTGGCGTACGGCGTCCGCTGTCGTCCGTCGTCCGTCGTCGTTAACTTTTACAAAAATCTTCTCCTCTTAAACTACTGGATCAAATTAAACCAAACTTGGCCACAATCATCATTGGGGTATCTAATTTGAAAAATGTGTGCGGTAACCCAGCCAACCAACCAAGATGGCCGCCATGGCTAAAAATAGAATATAGGGGTAAAATGTAGATTTTGGCTTATAACTCTGACACCAAAGCATTTAGAGCAAATCTGAAATTGAGTAAAAGTGTTTATCAAGTGGCATTTCATCTGCCCTGAAATTTTCAGATGAATTGGACAACCGGTTGTTGGGTTGCTGCCCTCTAATTGGTAGTTTTTAAGAAATTTTGCTGTTTTTGGTTATTATCTTGAATACTATTATAGATAGAGATAAACTGTAAACAGCTATAATGTTCAGCAAAGTAAGATCTACAAACAAGTCAACATGACCAAAATGGTCAGTTGACCCTTTAAGAAGTTATTGCCCTTTATAGTGAATTTGTAACAATTTTCATTAATTTGTTAAATTTTTGTAAATTTTTACAAAATTATTTCCTGTTACTAATGGGGCAAAGTTCATTATAGATAGAGATAATTGTAGGTAGCAAGAACGTTCAGTAAAGTAAGAACTTCAAACACATCACCATCACCAAAACACAATTTTGTCATGCATCCATCTGTGTCATTTGTTTAATATGCACATAGGCCAAGGTGAGCGACACAGGCTCTTAAGAGCCTCTAGTTTAAATTTAGGATGAAACTGGGCCCTGTAGTTTTGCCTCGATAAAATTCGAATTTCTTCTCTTGCTCATATTCACAGTCTGTTATTTGCAGTAATAAAATAAAAAAGTTGAAGTACTCAGTATTTTTATGAAAGATGCACGAGATTTGCCTTCGAACTTGAAGTATGAAACTGTGACACTTCGAATTCAGCTCCCTCAAAGCATATAATGATTTTACCGATTATATATTCAATTTTAACTATTTACAATTAGTTTGTTCAATTCTGATATAAAAACGTAGTTATACTTTTTTTACCTATGTTTTGTTTCATAGAGTTTAAATGTATAATATCAAAATTATCAATTACCTTTGATTTAAAACTAATACTTATTTTCTAATAACTAATCACTTTATAAATCAAAGTTGTTGGTTAAATTTGATACAATACTCCATTTTTTTCATTTGCTATTTTCTTTTACGCCAATACTTAGGACAGTGGTTAGGACATCCTAGCTAAGATAATCCTAAGATAGCTTCGATGTGAATGCTGAGACATGTCGTTTGTCGGTCCTAACTTTATCATAATTTCTGTCCTAAGATTATCTTATAGGACCGATCTTAGGACAGTTTCTATAAACAGGCCCCAGTTCTCATAATTTTACTTGTATTTATATTTTAGGCATTAAGTTTAATGCTTGCACACATTTTTCAGGATTTAAGCTTAAATCCTAGGATTTAAGACTAATGCCTAACATCATTTAGGCAATAGACTTACTGCCTAGGCGTTAGCTTAATGACTAGGATTTAAGCTTAATGCCTAATTTCACTTATTGCCGCTAACATATACAACAACAACAATTGAACATAAAGAAAGTGCACGTGGTGGAGTTTAACATGTATGTGAACGAACATCGGACTGCTACAGTAGTGTAACAGCACAACACGAGAAAAAAATATAAACTAGACAAAGCGATGTCCCCGCAATCCACTCATTTAACCGCTTATACCCAAAAAAAAACAGAGTTCAATTTTTCTCCCAAAAGAGGAAAAATAATAAAAAGAAAAATTCCTGACCACATGCACACCTTCAATACATGTACAAACAGCTAGCAGAGTGGTAAATTCCTAGAGAAACTGTAGGAGGAGTTATCTGGAAACGCCCTACTTATGCAAGTAAATTTCCAAAAAATGACAAAGTTAAACTTTCTCCCAAAAGATCACATATTAATAAGAATCAAACCCTGACCACACACAGCACACCTTCAATATATGTACAAACAGACAGTAAAAAGAAAACTTCCTAGGACTCGAACTGTTAGAGGAGTTGTGCGGAATAACTATATACCCATAATGGGACGGTTAAACACTATGCCCCCAACTTTCAGTTGCGGTAAAGTTGCGGTGTCTTAAAAACAGTTTCAATTGGCTGACTCAATAGATCGGTATGATTGGGTAATTTAAATCCATCGGGGTGATCTCTGCTCAACGTGTGGCAACCGTCGTGTTATTCGCGAAATTACAAACCGAGTGATTCGGTTTATTTGGAAGTTCACATTCGAGTAAAAGATAAAGGTATTATGGTGACGACAACTGGAAGATGTTCATCGTCACATGTAATACAGATACTCCAAAAAGTTTATTTTTCAATTAGTGCGAGGTAGATCAGAGAATTCAATTGAATAAAAGTAAAATATTGATATTCGTATATGTGTTCGTAGATAGTAGATGTTTTTGTGTTCTGTTAAATTTTTCCTTTTAAAATTGTTATACGATGATGACTGATGTACCCATATTTTGACTATTTATTGTGTCTGTTTATTTAACGCATCAATGTAAATATATCGGAAATTGATGAGACTGTCATTAAAGTGAGAGGGTTAGCGCTATAAAACCAGGTTTAATCCACCATTTTCTACATTTGAAAATGCCTGTACCAAGTCAGGAATATGACAGTTCTTGTCCATTCGTTTTTGATGCGTTTTGTTATTTGATTTTGCCATGTGATTATGGACTTTCCGAATTGATTTTCCTCTAAGTTCAGTATTTTTGTGATTTTACTTTTTACATCAGTTTTGCCAAATAGTTGCACTTTCCGTTGACATTGCTGATCTCATGCGAATCTTCTGGTACGTGCATTGTAAACACGTTTTACTTGATGAGCAGACACCTACAACTTTATGTGCAGATACCTATTACATTATGTCGCTTACACATATGAAGTTATGTTAAAAAAAATTAAATGTTTCTTTTTACAAATGTGTTTAGGTGTGAAGGCGTTGAGTGAAAAACATAATCCGCGCTTAATTCTAAAAATATACTCGCGGTCATATAAAATTATTGAAAGAAGCATTCGATACTTATAATTACATTTTTTGGCAAGTATTATTAACGCACAATTTCTTTCATTTACATGTGCAATTGATTTTTGAAGCTCATATCATCATGAATGTTAAATTTCATTTTGAAATGAAGGTTGATTTCAGAATGACGAAATATTTCTGTTCGCCAATCATAATAACGTAGTATTATGAAATATACATGTTCTATAAATAAATAACTATTACGTTATGTGCTAACACATTTTACGTTATGTTCAACCACTTGTTACGTTGCGTACAAACACCTATTAACACAGTTCAAACAGAAAACGCTTGCGTGACATAGAAATAACAGCAACATGAAAAAGCATATGGTTTTTGAGCTTTAACTCAAAATTGTGTATGCTAAAATGTAAATGTTTAGATTCCCTATCTTACAATAAATAAAATTAACTTTGACTCAACACGATTGGAAAATTGGACGACGTTTAGACTAAAAGAAATAATTATATAAAATTATTACCTGGGGATTTCATACAGCACATTTTGTTGATACAAATGCTACATAGAGGAACATGTGATCAGTCTGTTTGAGTTCCCTCGAACACTTGTCAAAATCAAGAAGATTAAAGAAGCCAGGTTAATTAATTTCACATTCAGATATATTGACGATGTTCTCTTTTAATTACCAATCCAAACTTTCTGATTGAAATCTGTTAATATATCATCGTTAATGAAAAATAAACTATAGAACAGACACAGCCACCTGTTTCATTTTAGACTTATACATCGAATTTGAAATACATAGTCATCTCAGAAACAGAAACAGAAAGCTGCTCAATCTTTGTAAAACGACACCAGCATCTGCGCACAAAATTAAAGCCCCAGAGGTGTGGTAAAGATCTTGTTGATAAACATTCCGTAATTTGAAAAAAAAATTTAAAGAATCAAAGATCTGAAATTACATACAGAAAACATACGACTTTGTGGACAATCAGAACAAATATATCGACAAATTGGCAATATGTGTTTATCTATATTATTATTTGGGAAGTTCAACTCTTTTACAGACATCGCTCATTTTAACAAAAAAAAAGTCATTAAAAACAAGCATATCACTTGGGTTTGCTGTATTAAGATTGAACCAACGAGTGAAATTTGCAATCGGGAAAGAAAATCGTCCCTTTTGTCGCAAATTTCTGTGTCGAGTGTCCCAATTTTTATACTTCTGTAACAATCCTGGCAAATAATTTATTCTCAAACATTTATGCTCATTTGTGTATTTACTTTTCTTGTTTCAAAATTCGTCAAAATATTTAAATGAGTCTCTCTCTAAAAATACCCCTACGCTTGAGGTTAAATTGTACTTTTAACATTGTTCATGGAAGCGTTCCGCAGAATTTTATCTTTCAAAAATATCATATACCTTTTATTTAAACCAAACATGCCTAATGTCATAAACATTACAGATATAGGTTGAAATTTTGAAAATATGGCCAATGCAATTTCCCATAGGAAATCTCTTTGCGGCAGTACCTGTGAATATAAGTTTTCGTGAAAAAAATAAGTCCCAGAACGGAAAGTTGATACATTGTGTATGTACTTCTATTATATTCAAAGGTTAAAAAAATAGGGTTTTGCTGCATTTGTTCAACGTTTATATGTCTTGAACCTCTTCGAGTTCTTAAAAGCTATACTACCCCTACCTTCACTTTTTGACATCCTTATAATTTATTTTTAGGCGATACCATCTTTTTCTATACTAGTAACATTAAGTTATGTCTTTATGTCTGTTAGCCTATGAGATGAAACACAGAGATCATATCTGGGAATAAGTGGTTAACAAATTTACATATCTATGAGTATTATATATCTCCCCAAAAGAAGCGTGGCATGTGGAACATCTGTATTTACAAAGTGCAACGTAAAGACATTTACTTTTTTTGTACATTCAGCTGTATTTTAATAAAACAGTAGAAGTATATTATTTTTGAAAACCTTTCTGGTCTATACGTTTATAGTTAGAAAATTTCAATTAGGAAAATTATTATGACACTCATTCACGTGTTTACTTCCTAAAGATTTTGTTCATTTCAGAACAAATATTTCATTACCCAGTAGAGTACGCATCTATTTCATATTTAAAAGGATGTGATACTACACCGAAAGCTATTGGTTGTTTCTTTCTTTTCTTTATAAATAACATTTAGTTTCTTTTCTCTTTTTATGAAAGAAACTTCGTTTGTTATGTCTTCCTGTCTATTGTCGATTGATGAAAATAGCTATTTGTTGGCAGTAAATCGTTTCCTTAGGAAAAATGGTTATTCGGGTCATTCATTCTTCCTGGTAATTTAGTTCATTAACATTGAATACACCAGCTACGAAATGTGCCGGACTTTTATTTTTTGTTTTGGAACAATGTTTTTTATTCAAATGGATACAAAAGCGGGTAGGTCGAAGTTATTCTGAGCACACAATATGAATGTTATACGTAATACACGACTAAGCTATTTCAAATTCTCGTGAAGCAAATTAAATGTTTTCATAAAAATATAAGGACACATTTGCAATCAAAACGTTTCATCATAGCTTACGTTTCCTTAATTTGATGCGCCCTGCTACGTGTGTTATTTATCCATATCTAGAGCATACATTGCATTCTTAAGATCCGACGATAACATCGAAAAAAACCACTTTATTTGATTATTTGTCAATTTAATATTTCAATAACTCATTGTATAATAAAATCAACTTTTTGTTGTTACTAATCTCAGAACATGATTGGCTGGGATTTTTTGTCATCATCTCTTTCACTGCCCATTAATCAAAATTTGATAACTAGTGGTTTAGAATTTAGTGGAATATGGAAGGCAATCGAAAGTGGTTTTCGTTTTCAAAATTTGAAATTTATTTGAAAATCAGACAACATATTATTTTATAGTTACATTTGAATTATCGGATTTATCCGATCTCAATAGTTCAATCAATTATCAGTAATATTGATAATTAAACTTTATCGATTAGATAAATTTTATCATCCTGTGGTTCATGAACCAATGTTAGAATCTACATAATCACTATATAAATATATTCGAATGTAATATAAAGGTATGCATCTTTATTTTTTCCATCGCTTCCTTAATAAACATTATATGATATAAAATAACCGCAATGAGTAATTATTTTATCATAACAAAGCACAAACTAGTTAATGACGACAGATTGATTGGAATGATTTACAAAAGTATATAAATCAAACACAAGGAAGAAGTAAGACATTATAATTCATCAGATTCAATAAACAGATGTGTTATGATCGCTGTTTTGAGTTTAATGTTTTTTCATCTGAATTAAGGTAGAGGGGGTATTTATTAAAATCCATAGAATTTTCAATAATTTGTTAAAATGTAGTTAATATCACGCTTTATAAAAATTTAATGAAACGTATGATTCAATGGGCTTTTTCTTACGCTACAGGTTGTGCAAAACTGTCATTCAGATTTTGTATATACCATGCAAGGAAAGTCCAATTGTGGGTGATGAAAAGAAAACTGCACCATGAATTTTAAGATAAAATATCATACGCTAGCTCTATTATAGATATAGGAAGATGTGGTATGAGTGCAATGAGAAAAATCTCGATCCAAGTCACAATTTATAAAAGTAAACCATTATAGGTCAAGGTACAGTTTTCAACACAGCAAACAGCAAGCTATAAAGCGCCTTATAAAATACTTGCAGATAAGGAATAAGAAACTGGTGGCTCTCAAGAGCCTGTGTCTTATAATAGTGACTGACGACCCCTTATAACTATTTGATTTATTGTTCAAGTTTTGACCATTTGAAATTGATTTTTACCAATTTTCCCATAGACTTCTATATAGTAAACACATATGTTCTATGTTTAGCAATGGTGGCCATATCGGTTGTATGACTGAGTCATCGGATACATTTTTCAAACAAAATACACTACTTATAATTGTGGCAAATTTTAATTATGTTTGACCAGTAGATTAAGTTGCGAAGATTTTGTAACGGATTAAAAAAAAAAAAATATGTAGAAAAATGACTATTGAGATCAATAACTCCTTCAGGGGTCAATTGAGAATTTGTTGTCATGTTGACTTGTTTGTAGATCATACATTGCTTAATAGTATTGCTGTTTACAGTTTATCTCTATCTGTAATATTCAAGATAATTACAATAATCTGCAAAATTTTCTTAAAAATTACTAGTTCCGGGGCAGCAACCCAACAACGGTTTGTCCAAATCGTCTGAAAATTTCAAGTCAGATAGATCTTAATCTATTGAACAGTTTTACCCCGTAAAATTTACTCTGAATGCTTAAGTTTAAGAGAAACAAATCAAAACCTACATTCACCCCCTTATGTTCTAAATTTATCCATGGTGGTTATGTTGTTTGGCAGGCGGGGTCGTCGGACACATTTTTGAAACTGGATATCCCAATGATAATTGAAAAAAAAATAGTTCTGTTATTCATGTAAGTTCTTTTTAATTTTAGATTTAAAATAAAAACAACAAATAATCATAGTATCTACCTTCATAGCTGTATTTGATACCAAAATTAGGGTAATATCCTTTTACAAACAATGTTTAATTGCTTTTCGACCACATTCTTTAAATTTCTTTCTTTACGATTAACATCGACTTGATCCGCACTTTAATCCGGCTTACATATATGGTTAAAATACTTACTTGTGTAAATTAGAAGTTTACACTAACAAATTCCAAAGATCAGTGAGTAAGAATTTATTAAATATAAGTCCTTTTTCAAACTTTTATTCTTGAAATGATATCGAAACAGTTGATGCGTATATAACGCATTCCAAAGAACCTACATGTATGCTAACGTAAATACAGGTATCGTCTCAAAGGGAGATATCAATCGTGCTTAAAAAACATTCTCAAACTGACATTATTGCTTATTATGCTAGTTTGCGTTATATAATATTTCGATTTCGTGGTTTAAACCAAAAATTGATTACATCTTCGTCATTAGAACTCTGCATGTGATTAATTGTGTAATGGACCATCATACCATTTGTGCTTTTTCTTATATTATATGGAAGCTTTTTTTTTTTTTTATTAACAACACATGTGTTACAGCTTACATGTGTCTAAAGGGTTTATTCGCATACCCATATTTTTTTACATACCAAAATGTTCCTTTAACTATATTCGTCAAATATCATACCAGAGCATCTTCAAAATATCGTTTAGCTTTTTGTAAAGTATACAGTTGATGTCATTTTCCTAACAAACATTTGTTGGGTGACATTAATGTTGAAGGTATCTACCATGTCTTCCCCATCAAATTTGAAATTTAAAATAAAAATATACAATGTGTCATATATAGACTTTTATCAAGACATTGACTTGCAACATCGAATACAAATATATCTGTAAAACATTATTCCTAATCTATAACTGCACATATAAGTTAAGTATATTTCATTTGAGACGATTTTCTGGAGCTTTTATGCTTTATACGAATATAACTGTAAATCAGATTGTGATCTACGGATAAAGTTATATATATAAGACAAAAATCGTGATAACGTATTTGATTTTGTTTTGTCAATCATATATCTATCTCACCATTCAAACTAAGGATACACAATCACATAGTTATCTAGGAAATAGTTATAACAGTCTACAAATCTGAATAATTTTTCCAGATGCGCAGTGTACGTTTCCAGCAGACTTGAGAGGTTCTTGGATAAGCGCAGACAAAGGAGTACTAACATTTACAGATAATAAACTTTCTGGTTATTCCATACAGCTGTCTAGGACATTCAGTTCGGTAGATTTTGAATGTAAAACTCTATCCAATAATCAGTATTATCTAAGGTATTTTAAATGTTTACCACGAGCAAACAAAATAATGGTTTAGTGCATCGAAACGACAAAAGTTTTAAAGAACAAACAAATCATAAGGAGCAATTTAAATAATAACTGGACAGCAAAATAATAACCATTAGCATGACCAAAACTAAAAGGTTAACAATCTTTAGACATAATAAGCACTCCACATAATAAGAAATAAATACAAAAACAGCCAACACACTTCAAAGACCGTTGGTAATTTCTGAAGAGTAAAGAATTTATTTATAACTGTTTCAAGAAACTAATAAATGACAATCGTATTCGATTATAAATCAAACGCACTGTTATCTGTGTTCAAGACAGAAACATCTTACCCTTGGTCAATTGTTACGCGAGACTGTGACTCTATAAGATATAAAATCAGTATTGGAAGATATTGTATTTTCAACAAATAAACACATTTATATCTCTGCAATTTGTTTTCATAGAAATATGAAAAGTTGAAAAAAGTTATTAAAATGTAAAACGTATCTACTTGACAAAATAAAGACAAACAAGAACATCCATATTTCTTCAAAGGAGAGAAATGTGAATACAGATTGCGAAGTGTCGATACTTCGACAAACTGCGTCAAATTTTGAGAAAAAAAAGTATATATATATATGTTTATTATTTACTCTCATTCAAGAGAGTCAAAATATGAAAAATTACAAAGTGAACAGAATATTACGTGAACAAAAATACATATCAATCACATAAAATACATATGCATCAATTTTTAAAGAAATGACGCGTATGCAGAATGATATATTAGCTAAGATTACTTATACACAGTCTGTTATATGTAATTTGTTTGGCATGTTTTAAAGACGAAATAAAGGATAGTTAAATAATAATTAAAAAAAAATGTAGGTAAATTGATATTTAGTAACAAGGGCTTAATTCTGTTTTCTTCTTTCTTTTTAGAGGTACTTCCACATTTGATGTTTTTTCTATTATTTATAGACCGCACATATGTCTGGAGTTTTACAACTTGACCTCTGATAAATATTACTATCATGTAGCAACAGGTCAGTGCGTGTATGTCTATGTGTATGTGTGTATGGAGGGCTTTAAAGAACCATGATTTTCGTCAGACTGTGTGTACGAACAATTATCGTCTTTCAAGTAATCGGTGCATGATTAAAAAAATTCAAGGTAGTAACTACATGTTTTAGTTATTTAAGGTACGATTATATATTTGTCACATCACTGATTATAACTTATAATGTAGATGTATTCATGCATATGCATGTACCACCACATAATGCAAAGAATGACATATACATGTTAACCTGTGATTAAAAATTTGCATACACTGCTAAAAGAAAGGTGTAAGATATCAAATGGGCATGTTGTGTTCAACACTATAATAGCTGTATCGTCGTGGTCAATTTTAGAATGTGTGAGAGAACCACCAACATTCAGTAGGTACTCATTTTTGTGAATTGTGAGTAGTGCAGAAGACTTGGTAGAAACTCGCATGTGTTTTTTATTTCTTTACTTTCTCGTTTTTGTTTTTTTCAGATATACAATCCACGATCAATGACAGAATTTACATTGATAAAGATGTAAACCTAGTGACGCACGGTGATGTGTGTAACAGACAACCCCCCTTTGAAGAAGGATCATATGTAATGTTGATAAAATATGGTATGTTCTGAAGAAAATATCATTAACTTACATTGATGTTATGTAAAACATTGAAAAACGTCTACCCTTCGTTGATATATGATTAAAGGAAAACTTGTTAAACAAATGTGTTGTCGAAACTGACCATCAATTAAGTTTTACACTAAATAAATAAATTACAACCCAAACGTCAAAGTATTATCACAATTTAACAACAATCAAAGTAATTTCGAATCTAAATGTCAACTACTTAACGAAAATGATATCACTTCAATTTTGTTTTATCTTTATGAATCCCAAAACTAAAATAAAATTTGTTTATAATATTTTTATTACAGCTATTACGATAATGCAACGTGTCTTAGTTTTGTTTTTCTTTAAACAGGTGCATCAGATACTTCTCTAGCAGTTGAATGTCCGAATGACATTTCAAGAAACTTTGATAATGTGAAATTTAGTTCTCCAGATGGAAATTATAGCTGCTCTGGAACATTAGATATATTCACTGACAGACTGAAAATTAATTACTCATACAATTCATGTGAAAACCGTCTCACATTTTCAGGTTTGTTTACATTTTATGCCCATGGGAATAACAGTTTACCATGACAATATAATTGAAACGATTGACAACATTTATAAAATAGAAAATTGCATCACGCACGGAGGTTTTGTAGAAAACGAAGCAACATGCCTTTTTTAAATTTTAATATCGTTTAAACACAATTGTCTTGAAAATGAATACATTAATTAGAAAAATAACAAAGAATATTTTCAAATATTAGAATCATAATCGAGTTTTAAATCTTAACCATCAAAAATTACATAGATGCGGATAAATAGACAATTACTGTTTAGTGTCTTTAAATGTCAGCTGTATTTGTACGAGGCTACGAAACAGGTATAATGTGAGCTTTAGCGAGCTATTACTCCTGTTCCGAGCCCAGCACAATTACAGCTGATATTTAAAGACACTAAACAGTTATTGTTTTATCCTGCAATTAATTCTGTATATTAATTTTGCATTGAAAGACACAAAAACTCACATTTGTTGCATTTATTTTCGATTTAAAATCCCTTGAAGTATACGAGTTGTCCTATGCTTCAGAATTTAGAACTGAACTTCACATTCACTTAACATGCATGCTGACATTGACATTGTTGATTTTGTTACATATGTACACATTCACGTTTTGAAATCGATGATTGTCGTCGTAGAAAATACTGCTGTTCATATTCGTCTGTTATTAAAAGAATTGGTTTAATTCTTATTGCTCTAAAGAAATGTTTGACAACAAACAGAACGTATAAAGATAATCATGAATTCGCATAGGGTCAAACAACACGTAATTGGAAGGCGACTGCAATATACAGTCGGAAGTCACGCCGGTTCATACAACACTCGTCAACATCAATATACAAACGTTGTCCGGGCAGTACTCGGAGCGTAAGAGCGATCTCTGTATAGTATACAGATATAGAATATCGACATATGTAGGGCTGTATCTGTATAATAGACACCTAATTGCAGGATAAAACAAGTTTATATCTTGTTTTTCATCATAGATAGTGGAGTCTGGCGATGTTTATACAACATAAATTTTCACAGCACAACCTACCTTGCCGCACTAAATACGGATGCTGTCCTTGTTACTGGTCAGACATATAGAATTGTTTGCTATGTAAGATATTTCGATTATATGACAAATCATACAATGAAATAGATACAATTGTTGTCCAAAGACTAGGTCTTGAATTTACATACTTTTTTTACTCAACATTGAAAATACACAATCATATAGATACGTCAGAACATTTTGGTCATAAACATTTAAAGTACGATACGCGTAGTTAGACTTCGATCAGATAACAACCATTAAAAAAAATGGATGTTAAAAAAAAATTCCCTATGAAAAAGTATTTCTCCATTTCTTCCTATAGATCTATTCAAAAACGGTTGTTTAAGTCGTTTGCGTTCCTCATCAACATTTTTGAATTTTCTGACTTTTGAATATACCCCTTTTGACTCTCGTCTTGTTATATAATTGGTGGATTTGAGATAACTATAATCTTACGGTTCGTATTTTTTGTGATGTATTTAAATACTAAAACATGTGTATAGAAGGAAGGGATTGTTTTTTTACCAAGACCGCTTTTATTTTTGTTTTAACTCCTCATTGGAACTCAATTACATGCATTTGGACCTGCAACATCCACAATTCAGTCCCCCTAGAGTTGATGCAAGGATTTGACACTGCAAATCTAGAGATCGTGGCACTATTTTTCAACAAGGTTTCCGATTTTACAAGCTTTGTCTCTCCCGTACTATCTGTGTTCTTCAAAATCAATAATGTCGAATATGGTCTACAATCATGTTCTTTTTAGACATGTTAGCTATAGAGAAAATAAAACATCCCAAAACTCATGCGTATGTTAAAGCTATCTTATATAACACAACAAAAACCAAGTTAAACGTTTACTGTTGTAAGTTGTGTATTTGACAGATGTTATTCATATGTTTGATGTGAATGGGTTTTTGCTTTTGAAATTTACTTCGGGGCTTTACGTTACGAATTTTACTCGGAGTTCAGTATTTTTGTTATTTTACTTTTTATACAATGTTTACCATCAAAATCTGTTCCTACGAGAAAAACGCGCTTTAAAGTTATAATATAGTTATCCTGTTAACAAACCTGCTAGCATTAATAGGATATGGATAACATAAACAAAACGAAATTATTTCATTCTTCCTGATTGTAGATGTTTATAACATTTTACTTGCCTACAAATTTTCACACAAAAAGACCACGCATCTTATTGTTTTATTATTTATTGTATTCAGTAATAGTTTATCAAATAATTTCAGGCTTTAAAGTGGCAAGGTAACACCTTAAAATCGACATTGTTTCCTGGATCATGTCGACTAAATCAAAATGCTTCTTATGTTGTTACACCTGGAGTATATGTGTCAATGTCAGACATTTCAGGTTGGTACAGAGTATGTTGTTTAACTATAAAATCAAATTTATAGTCTCTAATCTCCTTACTTATGTGTTTAATTTAAAGAAAAAAATAGACCGTTAGTTTTCTCCTTTGAATTATTTTTGTTATGTAATTTTACGGTCTTTGATACCTACGCGATATGTTTTTTTTTCTTATTGTTGAAGGCTGTGCGTTGAACTATAGGTGTTAACTTATAATACAGTTTGATTGCTTGCTGAAAGTGTCTTATTGACAATTCTACCACACTCGTTTATATAAATGATAAAAAAAAAATAGAAAATTTTGATGGTTCTATACATCCAACGTAATGGAAGATGCGATATTTATCATAGAGTTGCGTATACTTTAATATCAAATCTGGGTGAGTGCACACAAGATTATAATAAAATCAGAGTAAGGAAGATAAGGGGCCTTTAGATGTTTATTTGAGGAAAAGGGGGTAGGACAGCGCAAATATATAGATTTTACCACTGCATCGAGTGTGGTACAATATGTATCCACTCATGACAGTTAAATTTTCAAACGTAAAACTCGAGGCGGGCCGAGCATTTTTTATGTCTAAAGTTTTACTATCGACAGTGGACAAATATCGTATAACACGAGATTTGGTGGTGGAATATGTTTCTCTGATAATTTTTAGACTATATACAGGCAAACTTATTCCTTCTTTTCAAATGATCTGAAAAAAGATGTGTTCATTCTATGTGACTTCATCAGGCATGGTCGCCTTATTTCATATCGTCACAATACGAAATTCGAAGGAAATCAAGAAAAATCGACTTCATAATCGAATTTTGACCAATGAAGAACTGAGATCACAAAAACCACACGTTGATTAAATAAAAATAATCCTCATGTCAGGAAAAGGATAAATCGTGTAAGAAATAGAGAAAATCATTTAATGAATATGTCTAGTCAGAACAACATCATGTTACACATGAAAAAAGTGATGGTTCAATAGCTTCGTTTCTTTGGGTGCTATGGGGACATTTATGCTGCCAATTGGCAGACCAGTATATAGTTTTTTTGCCTATGTTTAAAAAAAAACTTGAGTATAAAACCCGAGGAAGCAATCGATCGTTCTTTAATAATCAATAATTACTAATCTTCCTTTAACCTTTAAATTGATGATGTTTGATGACATTTCACTTAACATAATATCCTTCTGAACGGTTAAAATGTTTAAAATATCATTCGATTTTACATCACGATGATGAACCCGACTTCCAAATATTACATATCAAGTGTAATCTAGACATATTTCCGATTCAATGAATTTAAAAAAAAATATATATTTTACTTTATATCATTTTCTGCTATTGACCTTTATCGCTATTTTGTGCATTTTTCATTTAGTCTGTTTTTGTGATAATTATTCATATCATGCAACTCGCTTGAGATGGAAAATTGTCGCTAGAAACTAAGAAGGCACGTGGCATTGCTAATGAAATTGACAACGTCGTCACAGGTAAAATAGCTCTCCCTTGAGACAAAATAATTATCTTGTGTCTTAATCAAAGCTCATAAGTTCCTGTTTATTGTACATGTAATACAACGGATCAAAATTATTTTATTCTGGTTATGGTTCCTATTTTCCGTCATTTTTTTATCTTTTTGTTTGAATTGGTTTTCACCCCCACCAATACATTATGGAAATCTTATTGAATCTTCAGAATAAAAACGGTAATAACTCGTACATATTTTTTGTTTTAGGACCAACGGATACTCTTATCACAGAGAACACAACAGAAAACACAACACAAGGTCATTATATACATGTATCATACTGAATTGTGTTTAAATAAGGGATGTCAACATGTACTCGATTACTCGAGTATCGCTTGGTAGTACCGAGTATCGAATAGCAAAATAATACTCGACTAATCAGTTTCCTGTGAGAATGTTGATGTTTTCTAAAACTTAATTTATTTTTTTTGTTATTTAAAGCGTCTTTTGGGAATAAAATTAAATAGAAAAAATACGATTCAAATGTTTGCGTTTAACTATAATTTATAATTCCTCAAAACAATTGATGGCTATAAACGAGAGCACTTTTACAAGACCCGTGTTACACTTTTTATTAATTTTAGTCATTATCTAACCATTGTACCACCAGAACATATATTTTTATCAGAAGGACTGTTACATAACCAAGTACAGAAATCGCCTCGTCCAAGAAAAAGTTGACAAGATAATATTTTAAATAACACCCCTTTGTTAATCACGAAATGAGTTTTAAATGTTCCCAAATACTGTTGTTTGAGTAAATAAATGATGTTTTTAAAGATATCAATTAATAACTTGATTAGATTATTGCAATCTTGTATAATTAGTACGCGTAGTTAATAAGCTATGAATTATGGTTCTAAATTCCTTTAACTATTATCCTATGTAATAATGTTGAGTGTTTTACGTTCATAAGACAACGACACACAATACATACATGGGTGTTTGTGTTACCAAGCGAGACTCCAGTATCGCTCGGTCAATCCAAAGAGTACTCGATTAATAAATCTTCATCGAGTTGACATCCCTAATTCAAATCAAACTTATTACAGTAGCTAATTCAAATCAAACTTATTACAGTAGAAATGTCAAACGTGTAAGGAATTAGCCTGTACAATTTCATTAGTAAATGAATTTAGATTTATAGTAACATAATCCGTAATGTTATAATTTGTAAACTTTTCATTTCAGGACCAACAGATCCACAAGTCACTGACAACACACCAGCAAACACAACACAAGGTTAATATCATACTGTTTTGTGTTGAAATCAAACTTGTCAAACTAGAATTGTCAAACTTGTAAGGAATGCACATCTATAGGGTTGAATTTCTGTAAATAATAGACGATGCAATTTTCCAAAGGAGCTCATTTTACTATGAAGTTTTGAAATAAATAATATCCTAAAGTGGGAGGTTAATGTTCATATGCACCACATTTTTTTTTCAAAAATCTAAATATAGGGCATATTTTCAACGTATAAAACTTACACGGAAATTCGGAACTACCCCATCCTTGAATTAAAATTTTTCGCAGATATCAATATGACCAATATGCATATGTATTTGCACTAGACACATTCCCAAGTGATCTCTCTACGAGATAAAAAAAATAGAGATCATAACTGGGAACCAATACGTCAACAAAATTACCTATCTTTGAATATTATATATCGTCCAAAAGAGATCCGTTATTAAATGAGCTTGTCCTAGGTATCTTAGGTTATTAAGTTACTTTGAATAACATTATGAAAAGCATGGACAGGTGTGAAGGTTGATTTACTTCTTTGCAAATGAATTTTTCTTTGGATGTTGCTGTTGCGTAGTTGTAACAATAATTTATGGAGAAGAAAATATGTTGAGTGTATACCAGTTTAAAGGAGTAGGTCCGATAAGAGCCGATTTCGGCCTCAATTTTCAAGTTCATCTAACGAAAGATTTTAGACACTTTCTAAACACTTAAGTGTCTATTTCAATTGATTCAATCAGGTAATGTGGAAGATTTTAACTTAATAAGTCATTTAAAACGCCCCGATGCAAGCTTAAATATGAAAAATCTATTAAATATGCCAAAAATCGTCACTTTTCAGATGGTTTTTGTCAAAAATGAAAGTGGCCGCATTCGTGTTCATCCTCAACCTTTATATATATTATGTATTATCATCAAATACAACTTACATTTCAATATTATGAATGAACACGAATGCGGCCACTTTCATTTCAGACGGACACCGTCTAAAATTTAACTAAAATGCTACAATTGTGAAGATTTCAGTAATTTAGCATGACTTAATGATGCTAGTACCCGATATATGTGCATTGTGTTGTCAAAAACAGCCCATATTTATGTAGCAGAGGCATAATACTTTGCAATAAATATCTAAACGATTACATTTTCACAATTTTCTAAAACTGCTATATTTTGAGGCCAAAAAGGGGTCTTACTGAACCTACTCCTTTGCACCTTTTCGCTTGATCAATTTATTACTGAGATATAATATATAATGCGTCCAATTTAGAGCTTGCTTTATACATGAATACTTTTAAATTACCACAAATGATATGTGCGCTATCAAATTGTTCAATTCGTGTAATAACTGTTAATAATTTGTTAATCGAACATGACGCTAAACAGTTATGTCAAGAAAACAATTCTTCTCTCGACTTAGTTTCGAAAAACAATTATTATATCTGACATTGTAATGATACGTAGTATGGTTGCTGTTCGATAATTATTTTTACTCCTCTCTTGCTTTTCAATCGGTTATTGAACAAAGGTAAATATAATAAAAACAGCAACTCAAAGAAAAATAAAAAAAAAGCAGATTTTTCGTTTACTGAATATATTGTTAACGTATGGTCACTAATTGGTTTCGACCACTTCCGAAAAAGTATATAACAATTTACCATAATGATGATCCATTATTTTGTTATTTGTCCTCAGATTATGGACTTGATATGATTACTCTGTTGGCCGTAAATGTAACTATAGAAAGTAAGTTTCAATTATACTTGTTCAGTATGAGAGAATTACGAATATGAAACATCGAATTCTTGAATTAATGGCTTTTTTAAATCGAGAATATACACCAAGAAGGATGACAACGTTTGGTTTTTATAATTATGCTTTAAACGCGCAATTTCAATTGTAGTAATAACGCGCAAGAACAAACGTTGTTAGTTGCTGTTTTTAAACTAATTGAATTGATGATTTATTACATTTTCAAACCAGTA
Source organism: Mytilus edulis (assembly GCA_019925275.1). Taxonomy (NCBI): domain Eukaryota; kingdom Metazoa; phylum Mollusca; class Bivalvia; order Mytilida; family Mytilidae; genus Mytilus; species Mytilus edulis. The sequence goes on from CM034356.1 coordinate 59,441,429, forward strand.
AATTGTCGTTTATGAACATAATCCCAACCGCCGTTATAGGTAATAAAAAAATACAAATCAATTATTCAATGGTTTGCAATCTGAACGCATTGTTGATACGTTTGAGTAGATTAAGGAAAAACTAAATCTTAAAAGATTACAACCTATTGTAATGGTAACTTTATGACACCGTTTGAAGCATTTAATAATGGTACATGCATACATATGTTTGAGACATGTGCTCACATTAGACTGAAAGCTTATATCTCAAATTTTGCTAGTGTGTTTTTTATCTTATCTTAGGCAAAAAGCAGCCTGGACTGCGTTTGGATGAGGACAGTCGAGTAGAAGTAGGATTGTATTCACCCAAACGAAACCTTCACTTTTGTAGTTCTGGATGGGATGATTATGATGCGACAGTCTTCTGTAAATCTTTTAATAGGACATGGATAGGAAAAGCAATAGCTGTTGAAAAATTGCGAGATGTACCGATTTTTCCTTATTCCTTTGATTGTTGTGGATTAGAACCTAATTTGTTTGCATGCAATATAACAGAGGATGAACACATTTGTAATACAACAAAAGTAGCCGGTGCCATGTGTTTTCTAGGTATCATATGTTAATGAACAGACTGATTATTGAAAAATACATCATATATCGTGATAAGGCAAAAAAAGATTGTTAGGTTTCAACAAATGAAACAATATGTTTCAAATTTCAAGCGCATTCGGGGATTAAACCTTTATCGATTGGTAACACCAATATTCGAATAGTTAAAAGCATATGATGTATAAGAATTAATCCAGTTAAAAGCTATATGCTCAGAAAGATCATTAGAAAATAAACGAATTATTTTTAAAATTCACAGTTATCCAGCACTGGCATTTACTTTTAAGTTAGTTCACATCAACAGCCATTAGTCAATTATCCATAATAACTATTGATATTTTAGTTATGTTGAAAGAACAAACCTTCTTATTCAGATATTTATACACTTTTAGGGTCAGGAAAAGCAGGGAAATGTGTCACGAATCATAATCAAGAATTATCAACAGTCGAATCAGGATCCCCGTTTTTAGGTTTGCGCTTCTTATTATCAATGAGTGTTGCTCACACACGAGATAATGTTTTTGTTCGAATTAAACTGGCTTCAATTTAGTGTTTTAGTTCCACTGAGCTTTCGAATCTACGTTCGAGATACTCAATTTTGATATGTTTATGTTTATAATGATTTTGTTTAAGTTAAGTAATGTGTTAAACAATTATTTCTTGTTCTTTAACAAAAAAGGATTATGTGTACATTTAAATTGATACCTTTTAAATATCAAAGAATAATTTGAAAATTCTTAAATCAAGGTATGCTTTGTGTATTTGTAATATGTTTATTACTTTTCATCAAACTTTTACTTGTATTTTATAAAAACAGTTAATAATCATTCAACTGTAATGTAATGGGATTTTATGATACAAAGTCGATCTGTAAAACATGCAACTTCTTTGTCCCGTACGATTAATCAACAAGGGATTTTGTATATAACATTGATCATTCTTAGAACAAATTTTAAAAATCACGTATAAAAAGAGTTTAACAGTTAAAACACATAATGCTTTTATAGTTTACATTGTAAACATATTTACATGTATTATATCGTGTTGTTTTTTTTATATCGTGAAACTTAAATGTTTAATGCTTAAATTGTTTCTCTATTTTTCGTGTAATCATTGTGAAACTTGAAATTCAAATTGTATTCATCCATGATTAAAGTCACATACATTTTTTTCTTTATTTCAAAGGAGTTTCTGTTGGAATATCTGTGGCTTTTGTTGTAGTTGTGTGCGTCATCATAGTCGTTGTGATCATTCGACGAAGGTATGCACAAAGATTTTCGCTAGTTCTAAATAAGACTCTTTATTTTTTTTATATTGATTTTAGCTTGTTTATAATCAATCGTAATGAATAAGGAAACATAATACAGTATTATGTTACCAAAAAGACTCACATCTTTTAGAAGCAAAATGTTCGGTATTTTTGTGATTTTACTTTATAAGGAAGTAATAATTGTCCATTATTAACACGGAAGGTTGTTGAGTGTACGTTTTCTTGACAAAGCAAAGAAACAAATAACCAAAAAAAATACCTAATGGTTTACTTGAATAAAAAATAAACGAACTCTCAGGAAAAATCAAAAGGGACATTTCCTTAGCAAATAGCAAAGCCAAAAGTTCAAACACATCTAACGACGGTAGAACAACTGTCATATATTTGACTTGGTATAGACATTTTATTATGTAGAACATGTGAATTACATTACGTTTCATAGCTGGATAAACCTCTTAATTTTATTACAATTGCATACAATTTCATTATATTGACAACATTGTTTAATCAAAACTAATAAGTATGATAGGTAAAGATTTGGAACAAAATAAGGGTACAGCAGTCAACATGACCAACATAGTATTATAATGTTAATAATTATAATAAAAAATATTGTTTTTCTACAACGAAAAACCAATTGTATATATCATAATGTTTACACTGTTTTTTTTTTCAAATTATTTATATAATTACGTAAATCAAAGGAGAAAAACACAAAAAAAATACCCTAGCACATTAAAACAATGGTTGTATTATAAATACCAACACAAGTGCCTATCTTCATTGTAATGTGTTCATCTATAAATGGTCTTATATCTTATCTCAAAATCGAATTATTCAAATGATAAAAACATGTATTATATAAACATGATAAATACAAAGTCGCATTGTACTTACATTATGTTGTTACACTACTGGAGTGTTGGACATCCGTAGATAAGTTTAACACCGCAACATTATGTATTTGCTTTCCGTAGTCAAAAGCTTGTAATGCATTCGTTGTCGTTTGTTGCTGTTGCACATTTTTGTTTTATATTTTATTTCATATTGAATTCAGGCTGTTGGTCTTGTTTTTTTCAATGGCTACAATATATGATAAGTGACAAAAGTACAGAAGTTTTATTTCGTATTTTAATCTTTTTATATTACTCCCTGATCAGCGCTAATAATATTATCATCAGCATAATTTTGTTCTTCTCAATTGCCATATAAATAAAGTAAAATGCACGCCCTTTTTGAAATTAAATATGTAATAGGGCACTAGAAATGTCTGTTTTAATCAAAACTCTTTGCTTTGTTTTTAAAACAGAAGTGGTAGATTTTCACTTTTAAAATACTATAAAAATATTTGTACGACTTTTCCCCCAGCAGAGCTATAGAAAAAACACTACATTAACGGGTGTTACACGGATACTTTTTTGATGATACACGTACATTTTTAGTTATTACACGGACACTTTTTATGAATAGAATCACTCTTGCATGATCAGTGAGTTCATGGATTTAAACTTTTTGTTTCACCGACATATTTTCTGTTTTTATCATTTTTAAATACTTATGTTAGTATCATTAAAAAAAATTCGAATAATTCCAGAAAACAACTATTCATATCAGTACACTATGATATTGACCGTTTTTCCCCCAACAAAATGTTTTCATCCCCAATTTTATGAGAAAAATTATGTGGTCAAGCAGATGACAAAATAATGATTTTCAGAATACAATATATTATTGTGCAAAATTCGGAAAAAAAACATTTGGGTGACAGCGTTGAAAAACTAAACAATTGTCTTACTCAGAAAAGAACATACCATTTTTTTTTAAAGCGAAATGGTCGGTCAATCAATGTATTTTTTTTTATTATATGGACATGTATAGTATTCTGGGCAATGCTGAAACTAAAGAAATGCTGATACCGACGTAAATATTTCAATAAAAAAGGAAATGCATATAACATGTATAAACAAAATCAAATCTTATCAAAAGATAAAATTCCTATCAACTCACCAATGCACGATTGATCCTATAAATGTAATGCGTCCATGTAATACATGTTCAAATAAGGCAGCAAATCTTCATTAAAAGCATTCGACTAATGTCATCGATTTGCGACGTCAAGCTGCGATTGGATCTTATATATAGTAACATCTGTTTAATTCTGTTCACTCTGTCAGAGACATATAAAAACCTGTAAACATGACATTTTTTCGAAAGGTACACTAGCTACGAGATATTTAAAAAAAAAACATATAGACTATATTTTTTTTGCTCAATCATTTATAAAATGCAAATAGTGAAATAATAATTGGCTTTTAGCAGCCAGTGTGTTTCAATTTTGTCAAAATAAGATGAAAAACATTGATTATGAATTAATCACTTGCAGGTGAATAATTCGACCTCATTGAATCCGAATTCATGTGACCTTTAATTTAAACGCTTAGCTTGAGATGGATAACAAGTGAATTGTATGTGTAAAGTTATTTATAGGAAAAGAATGTCAATATTGAAAGTGAAACGCAGGTTAATCATTTGCTTAACTGATTCGATCCACAAACAAATCATTCTTATCAGGTATAAACAATGATAAACATTTATTGTTCACCTAAAATTAAATAGACCTAGAAAAATCCAACAGCACGAGTTAGTTTCATCTACTCATATCTTTATTTATGTTTACATGGCTTATATGGTCACCGGATGACTTTAGAGGTCACCTCGATGGTTATTAAGATGGAATCTGGACTAAAAAACACAAAGCTACGTATGTCCATGCCAGTGCCCTGTTTGTTATTTATGTTAAACCTTTATTAGTTTGGATAAATATTTTACATTGTTATAAGTCAAATATGAGAATTTCATTAAAATCGGTAAATATGAATTTGACAGCTAGTGCCCCTTTCAATCCAAAATATGTGTCTGGTAACAAGACAAAATCTATTTTTTTTATAACATTCCATAGAAAATTCAATCTTTTGATACAAATATATTGTTATTTAATTTATACAAGTTGAATTCGTATGTATAGAATTCATATATATGTGGCAGCAGATGTACGATTATTACGATTTCCAAGAGGGAAAAAGGAAGGTGGCTGGAATGGACATCCCAGGTTTATTCAATAAAAAAAAATGATCAAGCTTGTTTATTTTAAATCCCTAAAATGTGTACAACATTCAGATTTTATTTGAAATGGTTCTTTTGTTTAAAATCATTAGATTCTTGATTTTTTTTTAGAAAAATGTTATCGTCTGAATGAAATTGAAAAAAAAATGTTTTTCAACTGATATTTACATGTACTGGTATGTGGCCATTTAGATTTCTAAAATGTTTAGTTTTGATACCTCTTCTAAATGCAAAAGTACTATTTCTTTCTTGAAACGCCGTACAAGTCAGATACAAAACAAAGGTAACAAAGAAACAGGCCGGAAATCGCCTCGGACCTTGACCTGACTACTCCTGAGAAAAACTATCTGGCAACGGTTGTTACCGGCCTGCCTGTTTCTTTGCTTCCTTTGTATTGTACCTAATGCATGTACATACTGTAACCCATATACTTAATGTAATGCACCTTTCTTAAAAAAACATATATTTTAAAGGGATCAAAATTTGTTATGACAATTGCTTAACCTCTATGATATATGTATAATAATGGATAACCCCCCCCCCCCAAAAAAAAATAAAAAATACACAAAAACTATATTCAACTAATTTAATCAACATTGAAAATGAAATTATTTCAAAATTAAAACAATTAGAAGAAAATGCTTTAACAGTAGAAAATCTGGAAGAGATTGATCAGAAAAAAGCAGAACTTAAAATGTATAGACAAAAGAAGGTTCAGGGACAATATGTTAGGTCAAGAAGTCAGTGGATTGAAGAAGGAGAAAAACCTACTAATTTTTTTTTAAATCTAGAGACTAGAAATTATATTAATAAGACTATTCAAAAACTTACTTTAGAAAATGGTGTTATAGTGGAGGAACAAAAAGAAATCTTAAATCAGACAAAGGTGTTTTATGAAAAACTTTATAGAAAACAAGATTGTTTAAAAAAAGGTTGATTTAACACGGGAATGTTGTTATGACGAGATACCAAAGCTTAGCGAGGATGAAAAGCAATTATTGGAGGGAAATATTAATTATTCTGAATTAACTGCAGCATTAAAGAGGATGAAAAATAACAAATGTCCTGGATCTGATGGTTACACTGCAGAATTTTTTAAATTTTTTTGGATTGATATTGGTAAATTTGTCCTTAGATCTATAAATTTTGGGTATGGGAAGGGCCAAATGTCTGTCACCCAGAGGCAGGGAGTGATTACATGTATTCCAAAAGATGGTAAACCAAAACAATTTCATAAAAATTGGAGACCTATTACTTTACTTAATTCTACATATAAATTGGCATCAAGCTGTATAGCAGAGAGAATAAAATCTGTTTTGTCAAAATTAATAAGCTCGGATCAAACTGGTTTTGTTCCAGGTAGATATATAGGCGAAAATTGTCGATTGATATATGATATTCTACATTTTACTGAAGAAAATAATATTCCAGGAATTCTCCTGCTGATTGATTTTGAGAAGGCATTTGATTCCATATCTTGGTCATTTCTTTATGATACATTAAGATATTTTAATTTTGGTGAATCTGTTATATCCTGGGTTAAAACCTTCTATAACAATATAACAGCTGCGGTGACACAAAACTGCTGTCTGTCAGAATTCTTCACTATAGAGAGAGGCTGTAGACAGGGAGATCCTTTATCCCCTTATATTTTCTTGCTATGTGCAGAAATATTAGGCATTTTGGTAAGAAATAGTAGGGAGATAAAGGGTATTACTATAGATGATACAGAGTTTGTACTTTCTCAATATGCAGATGATACATCGCTCGATGCATCTCTTCGTGTTCTCCAACTGTATGCTGAAATCTCGGGACTTAAGATAAATATAGAAAAAACAAGTGTTATTTGGATAGGTAGCAAAAAACATAGTCAGGATCAAATTTGTGTAAAGTGGGGATTGAAATGGGGCTCCAGTACATTTAAACTACTTGGAATTACTTTTTCAGTCGACCTAGATAGAATGATTAATTTAAATTATAGGCCAGTTTTAGATAATATAGACAACACTTTGAAAAAATGTTCAAAACAGTATCTCACCCCCTTTGGAAAGATTACCATTTTAAAAACTTTGGTCATAGCTAAATTAAATCATCTGTTTCTATCTATCCCTAGTCCAGATGAGAATATGTTACTTAATTTAACAAATAAAATGTATGCTTTTATCTGGGATAATAAACCAGATAAGGTCAAGCGAGATCTTTTATGTCAAGATTATTATAAGGGTGGTTTAAAAATGCTAAATTTAAAAGCATTTATACAGGGACTAAAACTTACATGGGTGAGACGTTTGTATAATTCGAATTCAAAGTGGGTGAGATTAGTCTCTATTGTGGAGCAAATAAATTTTATTGAAATAAGTTATATTGGGCCTATTAAAAGGTCATCAAATAAATTTTGGCAAGAAGTTTTTGATGATTGGAAAACCCTTAATCAAATTAGAAAACCAAGATGTATTGATGAAATTCTATCTTATTCTTTATGGGAGGTAGAAAACTTAAAAATTGGTGGTTCAAGAGTCTACTATAAAAACTGGGCAAATGCGGGAATTTGGACAGTGCAAGATTTGTTAGATGACCAGGGCAAAGTTATGTCATTTCAAAATTTCCAACAATTATATCAATTTAGGCCAAATATTTTACATTATTATGGAATAGCACACTCGCTTAATGAGTGGTTAAACACGATAAATATTGAAGTAAACGAGAGAAAAATTCATGCAATACTACCTTTTAACATAAGTATCTTTTTTGAATCAAAAAAAGGTTCAAAAGACATGTACAACATATTGAATGAAAAATATATTACATTTGCTGCAAAGGAAAAATGGGAGAACCATCTTAATATGACTGGTATTAACTGGAAAAAAATACACACTTCGTGTACAAAATATAGTAAAAGCACTAAGCATAGCTGGTTCCAATATAGAATTATCCATAGAATTTTGGGAACTAATTCACTACTTTACAAGATGAAAATATATAGTAACAACATGTGTACATTTTGTAAAGAAGGACCAGATACCATAGAACATTTATTTTGGAGCTGTCCGATGGTCGCCAGTCTCTGGCATGCACTAAACATTTGGATTTTTGAAATGACAAATATTGAACTGCCTTTGAATATTATGATTATTTTATTTGGTATCTTAGAAAATGTTAAATTGAATTTTGTTAAAAATAAGATTATTCTTTTTTCAAAATACTACATCTACCGAACAAAACTACAAGAAGTTTTGCCAAATTTAAATGCTTTAAAAAACTATTTAAAGGAACACTTGAATTTAGAAAAATACATTTCATTTAAAAACCTTTCTGTAGAGGAATATAACAAATACTGGAGTCCCTGGGCCCCTATCATAGAATAAATAATAAATGTTAAAATTTGATTGAAACACCACTTATGCATATCGCAAGAACAAGTAAGACTTCAATGTTATAAGATATTTATTTATTTTCAAGCTACTATTGCACCATCATATATATTCAATTGTTGTTTTATTATCTAATACTTCTTTTGTGTGAAAATGCCATTCTGTACACCTTTGTTCATACATGTTGTGCCAGTCTATTTGTTACAATAAAGAAAATTCATTATAAAAAAAAAAACATTGATAATGTGCGTACAATTTATTTTTCTAGGGTCGATGTATAATTTATGTGAAGGTAAAACGTTCCTTTCTTATGATATTTTTAAAAGATATAAGAAGATGTGGTATGCGTTCCAATGAGAGAACTCTCCATCCAAGTCACAATTTATAAAGTAAACCATTATAGATTAAAATACGGTCTTCAACATGGAGCCTTGGCTCTCACCGAACAGTAACTCTAAAGGGCCCAAAAATAGTATACGTCTTTACAGAAGTATTCATCACAAATACAGTTACAATATCCTGCAGGCATAATATTCACTTGTTTTCCTATTGCAGGTCCGTAAATATATATCACAAAGAAGATAAGGAATCCCTCAAAAGAGAGGGAGAAGAAATTAAAAGACAGGAAACTAGTTTCAATGCATATACAAATGGTGCTCCGAGATTATCTGACCACACCTACGACCTGTTTGAATCTGACAAATTGAAGTGTTGCTCTCTAGACAGTAATTTACAGAAGGAAACTAAAGCATCTTTCACAAATAAAAAAGAACAGAGCAGATACCAGAAGACCGGTTTCGATGAATTTACAAATAATGAACCGAGATTGTCTGACCACACTTACGAGCTGCTAGAAATTTCAGGATACAACAAAATGACAAATGTACCTGTTCCTTCTGCAAAATGAAGCAAAAAAAATGCATTGGAAAAGGTTTAATACGTGGATTTTGTAGATAAAAGTTTACTATGCCGGTTCGCATATACAACTCACAATATAGCTGTCCTAAACTAATATGCAATCAAGAACCAATAATTAAAGCATTTTTTTTTCAAACGGGATGTATGAAGACACACCCACGTTCATTTAAATTTATAAACTCCTTACTACTCACTATCCTACTGTCTGTCAACACATTTATTTTTGGTATTGCACAAGTCATGTCTTCTTTGATTGTCCATGACGTGAAAATACTTGATCTCTGGGATTTAATTAAAGTCTCTGGTGCATGATTTTTTGTTATTATTAATTGTTTTTGGTTTCTAACTAGCTGTCAGTAACTGCAAGTACTATTAAATCGTATTTTCGTATTTTCTTGTTAATTTCACCTGTTCATACTATTTGTAATGCTTTTTTTTGCTATTTGATGTTATCTAAGTGTCTGGTATTACTATACATTTTTAATCTTCGTACTGTGAACACCAAAACTGTTTATTCTATAACCTTTTCCTCTCTCCATTTACACTGTATACCAAACAACAAAATTATATTCATTTACCGGTGTATATTATTGTAAATGACGGATTATTGTTCAAGGTTATTGCTGTTTTTTTCTGGAATTGTTTAACATTTCACAGCGGTATAATACTGCTTCCTCAATTATTTACCTCTTTTTCTTTTGATTTTGTATTTTTATTGTATCATTACTCAAATGTATTCCTTCTATGTGTATTCATTTGTGTTGATATGTCTTTTGATTGAGTAAAGCTATTTTAATTGATGTTTTGCTATGTTGTGATGTTACACTACTGTTTCAGATAAGAGTGAATGTCGGTACTTATGAAAACGTTTAAACCAGCTGCAATTGTTTGCACCTCTCCTAAGTCAGGAATTTTGATGTTCTGTTCTTATCGTTTGTTGTTAACAAGTGTTTCTCGTTTCTCGTTTTTATACAGATTATACCGTTGGATAAACCGTTTGAATGGTTTTATACTAGTCATTTTGGAAGCTCGCTATAGTTTGCTGTTCGGTGTGGACCCATGCTCCGTGTTGAAGACCAAACGTTGAACTTTAATGGTTTACTACTTGTTGACAGTCGTTATCCATTCAGTTTATGTGTTTGTTGAGCTTTTGATTCTGCAATTTGATTAGGAACTTTCCTTTTTGTATTTTCCTCGGAGTTCAGAAATTTTGTGATTTTGTTTTATAGTTATAAAACTGTCTCCAGAAAAAGCCAAACGTATGGTGCATGCCCCTCGAATGCTATGTGGTGTTTCAACATCATTAATTCGAATTTCCTTTTCACATGACATTTGTTGAAAAATTGATATCCAAAACATTTGACTACCCGAGTCTAGAGTTTGAAATTTGTATCACCAAGGCAGGTCGACGCCCAATTTTAGTGATAATGAAAATCCCCTTTCTAAAGACTCTATTGACAAATTATTCTATCATTTACTAGACGCAAAATAGATAAACGGATTTACTTTGTTTTTTCCAAGCGTTTTACTGATAAAATGTGTAAACAGGAACTCCTGATCATATGTCCTATTCTAAACAGAAACCTAAATCATTTGACCTGTCACCGGATAAAAATTGTCCCGTAGCAATACATAGAAGAAGTTTAGGTGCGCATGTTTGCCATGGTGATTTTTTTTTAATATAAAAGTTTTAGAAACAATAAAATGTAATTTTAGAAAGTTGAAGAATCATATAGCCTTCCAATAAGGTTCATATGAAATTTATTTTAGGATGTTTTGTGGGCCATTTTACTGGTTGACAGTCAGTATTTTCATATCCGTACCGCCAATAGGTAAATATATTTTTGTAGTTATTTTCAACAAAACTTTCACCCTCGATCTTTTCAATTCAATTTAATTGAAGAACAAGAAGGAATGCATAATAAATACAGGTAGCCTTTGCGAGAAATAAATAAAGATAAAACAAATATTTTATTCAAATAATTATATATGGTGTGAGGTATAGATATATAGATCGGCAATGATTGCATGTGCATGTACATTTGTACATTTGTACAAGGATAGATAATATTTATAAGGGTAGATGTTAACTTATAGTGCGAGTTTTTTTCGCATTTGCTTTTCCCCCCGACAAATGAGACTGTAAAAATCGGGGCCTTCTTAGTTGCTTCCCTGGGCAACTGAGGGTTGATGTTTCAGGTGATTGTTAATAAAATATGTATAATATTAAAAAAAAAAGAAGGAATGAATAAAAGATATTTTTGTTTACCTCTTGAAAGATAAATGTCTAGGTTATCAGGACAGGAACATTGTATCACACTGTAGTTAATGAACTGAAATTCTTCCTTAGATCAAATTTTGAAGACTTTTGTGACATTTTCACCCCTTCTTGCAATATTTTGATTCAAATAAATGCAGATTATTGCCATGGTTACACCAGGAAGAGATTATATTTCACCATTATAACTTTTTGAAAAAATATAATCCCAATTATCAAGCAAGACAGGAAAGTAAAAATTATGAGTGTCAATTTAAAGTTGTTTTCTGAACTATGTATTACTACTTTAAAAGGCATGATCTCATAGAAACAAACTCTAGAACTAGATGGCAATTTGTCCTAAGAAAAAAGTAGAGAATCAATGTGCTCTGATAAGCTTGCTTATGATGTGCTTTATTCCTTGCAATTAGGTCTCAACCTCAGAACTACAGATAAGAATCCAAACTGGATGATAAACTCCCTCTACCAACCCGCGCTAGCTAATTCTTAAGAAAAAATGTTAACACCGCAACTAACGTTGGATAAGAGGTAAAATGGCGGCTAGACTTCCCATTTCTACCAACCATGCTGTAATGTCCATTTTCATAGGATCAGCGGAGTGAGGACCAAACTTCATTTCCACCATATCCATCATGTTCATGTCTGGAACTTTTATAACCGAATATTCGTACTTTGACTTAATGTTTTAATTTACATTCATTCGACTTGATAGTCTCCCTACCCAAATGATCCGTTTGAACTCATTTATCATTACTAAATTATTATAATTTGAGCTGCGTCAGAAAAATATTATCTTTATTGAAGCGCACGTATAAAATCTTCATGTATAAGACGTTGTTTGCTTATATAACATTTAGATACGAATTAAAAGATGAATGTTTGTCTGTTTTGTAGGGTTTTTATAACAACTTAATTTTCATACAGTTGCTGAAGAGGGGCGAACGACAAACAAATACATAATGATACACGACACAACATATAAAACCTAAGACTTAGCAACACCAATCCCACAAAATTGCAGACTATTTTGGTTTTTGCCCGAAATAGGTTAGCATTGATAAGCAGGCGATACGTGTTCCATTTTCTGCAATATATTCAACTCTCTTATTTTATTTGTTTTAAATCAATTTTGCTGAATGGTGATGGCTCATTTCAATTTAATTAGGTAGAACATGTCAATTTAGCACCTGCAGACGGGGTATGTATCTCCCAATTAATACGATATCCCCGTGCTTGTCAGTTTTTCATATCATGATTTTCTTGATAGAGGGTTACTGCTCACAAGGAAGCTATTAAACCAAGAGTTCCAAATGGTGAAGTTAAAGTCATCCCTCGTAAATTTTACGGACGCCATCACGTCGTAACTACAATCCCCTTCCCTTTCATGAATGTGACCTACCGAATTAGACTATTTACCGGATTTGTAATCACATAAGCAACACGACGGGTGCCACATGTGGAGCAGGATCTGCTAACCCTTCCGGAGCACCTGATATCACTTCTAGTTTTTTGGTGGGGTTCGTTTTGTTTATTCTTTAGTTTTCTATAATGTGTCATGTGTACTATTGTTTGTCTGTTTGTCTTTTTAATTTTTAGCCATGGCGTTGTCAGTTTGTTTTAGATTTATGAGTTTGACTGTCCCTTTGGTATCTTTCGTCCCCCTTTTATCTGAAATTTGTTTTACATTATAAACCTCCTATTTCCAATAATACACACACTTGTGTGATATTGTTCACGTTAATAACGTGTGAATTGAAATAGAGTCCCGCTGTAATTGTTTGAACCTGTCCTAAGTCAGGAATCTGATGTTCAGTGGTTGTCGTCTGTTTATGTGGTTCATTAGTGTTTCTCGTTTTTCGTTTTAATATAGATTCGACTGTTGGTTTTCCATTTGAATGGTTTTACAGTAGTAATTTTGGGGGTCCTTTTTAGTTTGCTGTATGGTGTGAGCTAAAGATTCGTGTTGAAGGCCGTACCTTGACCTATTATATATATATATTGTCATATGGATGGAGCTCGAGAGTTGTCTCATTGGTAGTCCTACCACGTCTTCCTATATCTATTATGAAATCATTACTAATGTGCATGCGTGCAACCTTTTCGAATCAATATTTAAACGTGCTCTTCACTTGACTCTCAAAATGGAGGATAAATCAATATACACAGGTAGTGATTGTCAGTTCACTTTTATAGAATTCTACAATTAACAACTTTATCAGTGGTCTAAATTTGTTAAATAATTGAATTGAAGAATTCTATTACTTATTCATTTTCAATTTTTACCAGGGCTTTTTTTTAAACAAAATTCGTACGACTAAAATTAATCGTGAGGAATGCAGAGTTGTTTATTATTAGCTGTTATTTTTTATGGCATAAACATTCATTTTTAGAATAATTCTTTCCTATCATAAAAAGGATGGAATTTGGTTGTATTCACATTTTTATCTAAGGAACTCAGTTTTTTGTTTATCTCTTCCTGTTTATTGTAGAATGATGAAAGTAACCATTGAACTATAGAATAAATAAAACAGGTGTTATTCGGGTCATTTATTCTTCCTGTTCATTAAGTTCACTAAAATGTGCCGTAGTTTAATATTTTATATAAGGATAATATGTTTTATCAAAATGGTTACAAATGCAGGTAGGTTTACCACCTTCTGGATTTCACATTTATATGTATAAAGTTGTATGCAGCTTTTAAACATGTTTATTTCATTTATTGTTTTCATTTTAAGGGCTCTGCTTCAATTTCCTATATAGAAAATGCCTGTATCAAGTCAGGAATATGATAATTGGTTTAATCTGTTTGAGCTCTGGTTTTGCCAGTCGATACGGGACTTTCCGATATGATTTTTTTTTGTTGTGTCTCGATTCTATATAAACTATTAGTTTCCTTTACATTGACACGTTAATACATGTGTTATCCAATAAGGAAATAATCATAAAAATGATGTATTTAACAATCACAATAGCAAAATGAGGCAAAAGATACCAAGGGGACACTCAAAATCATCAATAGAAAATAACTGACAACGCCATGGTAAAAATGAAAAAGACAAACAGACACACACTAGTACAAAAGACACAACATAGAAAACTGAAGACGAAGCAACAGGAACCCCAAATTACGTCTGTAGATTTTTGTTTTACCCGAATTAGGTTAGCAGTGATTAGTATGCCACACGTTTTTCCTTTTCTTGAAAAATATTTAACTCTTTGTTATTTGTTTGAAATCAATTTTTCTGAATTGTGATGGCTCATTTCAATTTAATTAGGTACTACATGTCTATTTACCTGAAAATATGTTCAACATTTTAAACGTCTCTTTCCAAAAGTATACAAACTAGTATGATGTTGTTAACGTTAATAAAGTGTGAATAGAACTAGAGTAGAAAATCAGTGTTAACGTGCATGTCTGCAACCTTTTCAAATCAATATTTAAAAGTTTTTTTTCCAGTTGACTCTCAAAATGAATGATAAATCAATATACAAAGGTAGTGATTGTTAGTTGACTTTAAAAGACTTCAACAATTAACAACTTTAGCAATGGTTTAAATTTGCTACATATTTAGATTGAACAATTCTATTACCTATTCATTTTCAATTTTTACCAGGGCTTTTTTTAAACGATTCAAATTAATCTTAAGGAATGCAGAATTATTTATAACGTACTATTTTTTGTTTGGCATAAATGCATTCAATTTTAGAATCCTTCTTTTTAATTATAAGGGGATAGATTTTGTATTCACATTCTAATTTAAGTAACTCAAATTACCGAAATATTTGTTGGCGTTTTTTTATAAGCATCACCGACAGAATTTACACATGAACACTGTTTATAAGTCGAGAATACAGCAAGCAATTAATTTCCATAAATAGGTTTTTCTTCGAATTTAATTTGTAACATTTATATTTAATTTACTGTTCTTGTTTGTCGCCATATTGTTACTTTACAAAAACTGCCGCAATTCTGGAATTATGTCCTGTTTGCTAAAATATTTCAGATGCCAAGTGTACGTTTCCGGCAGACTTGAGGGGTTCTTGGATAAGTGCAGACCGAGGAACATTAACATTTGAAGCAAATAAACTTTCTGGTTATTCAATACAGGTTACTAAAGAAATTGGTTCGGTAGATTTTGAATGTCAAACTCTATCGAATAATCGATATCATCTAAGGTATGTTTATTGTCTATAACAAACAAATATTTCAGTGTAGCAAAACAAAAAGAGTTTAAAAGAACAAACAAGGTCAAAAGAGCAATTAAAATAGTTAATGATATATAAGCAACAAAATAAACAAATCGGCAAAATTCACTATGCAATATACAGAAGCAAATTCTAAAATACCAAGTAGCAACTTGTTGCCAAAACTTTCGGTGATTTCAAGTATTATTATGTCGTGTACACTTGTAAAAGACAAGTCATAATCGAAAACGAACAGTGCACATTAACATGATACCCTGTTTGATTGTGGTTAAAACATATACAGTATATCAATGTTCATTTATGATGTGCGAATATAACTGTACCTTGTTAATAGGGAATTAAATCGGTATATGAAGAGAAAGGGTCCTTATATATTATATAGTACAAACATATATCGGTCTCTGTTGATAGAAATGTAAAGACAGGTTATAAAATGTAATTTGCAATTTTGATTTACTAGTCAAAATATATATCTTATTTGTTCTTGTCAAAGAGAGGCAAAGGTTATCAAAGGGACAACGTATAAAAACGTTTACGGGTACAAGGAAGACAAACCCATTATATTTAGTACATATGCCACAACTATATATATATAACACTATATAAACGTATGCTTATAAATAGTCGTATGTATACGTAAACTATGTTACATGATTCCACCTAAATAAAGGATAGTTAACAGGTTAATAAAAAAAAAAATTTAAAAAAAATTGTTGGTAAAATACTTATTACTCCTCAATCTTTAATATTTCTTTTCTTTTCAGCGGTACTATGACGTTTAAGATTTTTAGTGATGGTGATATTTTTAGGCCACACATATGTCTGGAATTTTACAACTTGACTTCTGAAAAATATTATTACCATGTTGTTACAGGTTAGTCCGTGCGTGTGTGAATATGTGTGGATAATAAACGAATTTAGCTTTTCATAATTTCATGTTAATTGGTATGTACGAACGACGTCAAATTGTTAGCAATCAGTTATAGACAAAAAATCTTTGGACTATTTTTTTTAATTCAGTAATGAAGATAGTTGATATACGTATTCAACATTTTAAAGAACATTTTACTATTAACAATAACCACAATAAACCTATTTCTCGTATCAAACATAAACTAAAAGAACTAGCCAAGACATTTGTTTTTGCCCCGGCCGATAAAGCTGCTAATAATATTATTATTGTTTGACGTAAATTTTACATTGAGGTTCTGAAAAAAGAAATCACCAATTCACCAACATTCCAACTGACTCCATTTTCAGAAAACGACATATGTAACAAACATAAACTTTTAGCTACCGCTTTACAAGCAGAGCCAAATGCAATGAAAGTCCCAACTATGTATTGGCTTCCGAAGCTTCACAAAACACCTTACAAATATAGATTTATTTCGTCTTCAAGCCATTGTTCCACAACTAAATTGTCTATTCTTCTTACCAGCACACTTGGTACAATTAAAAACCTGATAATAAATTGTTCAAATAAGGTCTTCGGAAATAGTGGAATTAATTACTTTTGAAGTGTCAAGAACTCGTTGGAAGTACTTGATAAATTGCATGCTTATATTGGTGATTTTGAATCTGTTCAAAGTTTTGATTTTTCTACCCTGTATACCACATTGCCTCACATTCTCATTAAGAAAAAATTCACACACCTAATAAAATGGGCATTTAAAAAATCAGAATGTGAATATATATGTTCAAAATCTTTTATGTCATTTTTTAGTAGCAATAAACAAAAAAACTATGTCAATTGGACATGCTTTGATACTATATATGCCCTTGAATTTTTACTGATAACATTTGTGTTCGCTTTGGGGATTCCGTATATCGTCAGATTATCGGAATTCCAATGGGAACTAACTGTGCACCACTTATTGCCGACCTGTTTTCGTATGGCTATGAATTACAATTTATGACAAACATTTATGTATTACTGAAAAATTATTACACCTGGGTTTTTGATATCACAAACTAGTCAAAACATTTACTAAATTTTATCATCGGTATAAGGACATCATTCGTAAATATAGCTCAACATGCAGACTTCTTATACGTTCAGGTATTTCACATCCAACTTTTTATGGAAATATTTTTTAGAAAGAACAAAGGTGTCAGTATTCACCTCAAAAACTAACAAAACCTTTGAATACACTTATTAAGAAGGGATATAGTTACGATACTGTTGTTAGGTTATTAAAGATTGCATATTTTGGCGTTAATATTGATTCACTTATAGGGTCTTTGCATCGGAACTAAACACATTTATTCAAAAACCAGTTGTTAGCATGACACGGGTTATGTTCTTCTCATATATGTTATAATGGTATGATACTAAACCCCTAAAGGGAAGGATTGTGCCTGATGTTCATATGATGAAATCATAATCTTTCAGTCAGTTTAATTGAAGTCTGGAGCTGGCATGTCGATTAACTGCTAGTAGTCTGTTGTTATTTATGTATTATTGTCATTTTGTTTAATTTCTTTGGTCACATCTTCTGACATCAGACTCGGACTTCTCTTGAACTGAATTTTAATGTACGTATTGTTACACGTTTACTTTTCTACATTGGCTAGAGGTATAGGGGGAGGGTTGAGATCTCACAAACATGTTTAACCCCGCCGCTTTTTTGCGCCTGTCCCAAGTCAGGAGCCTCTGGCCTTGAAGGCATAAAACTTTGCTCAGTGCTCTGAGCACAAAAATCATGCTCGAAACATGAAATCCAGCAATTTGATTGGTTGATTTTCGAGTCTGAGTACAAAAATCATGCTCGAAAGTTTTATGACCATGAGGCCTGGCCTTTGTTAGTCTTGTATTATTTTGATTTTAGTTTCTTGTTTACAATTTGGAAATTAGTATGGCGTTCATTATCACTGAACTAGTATATATTTGTTTAGGGGCCAGTTGAAGGACGCCTCCGGGTGCGGGAATTTCTCGCTACATTGAAGACCTGTTGGTGACCTTCTGCTGTTGGTTTTTTTCTATGGTCGGGTTGTTGTCTCTTTGGCACATTCTCCATTTCCATTCTCAATTTTATTCATAAAATTGAAAATGGAAATGGGGAATGTGTCAAAGAGACAACAAACCAACCAAATAAAAAACAACAGCAGAGGGTCACCAAGAGGTCTTCAATGTAGCGAGAAATTCCCACACCCGGAGGCGTCCTTCAGCTGGCCCCTAAACAAATATATATTAGTCCAGTGATAATGAATGCAAAGTCTGTTTACAAAATCAGGGTAGTCACTGCCTCCTGTGAGTGACTATAGGTACAAATACTAGTCGCTAAACTTATTATAACTTACTTATACTCATATACATGCACGCATGCATTCAATGACACACGAATATAAACCTCAAAACAGATACTTGCCCTAACAATGCTAAAAAAAGAGGCAGACAGTATGATTTTGACTTATTCGTTGAAATATCCCTTTTTCTATCTGTTGGATCAATTTTAGGCGAGGACGCAGATAAACCTACTTAATTTAGATAAGAGTATATATATTATATAGTTAAAACTCGCAACCTCATAATGTTAGTGTCTGTTGTGTCGTAGTTCTCCATCTTATATTTGATGTGTTTTCCTGTGTTTTGGTTTGTAACCCGGATTTGTTTTTCTCTCAATCGATTTATGAATTTTGAACAGCGGTATACTACTGTTGCCTTTAATTTAAAAGGGTAAACTATATAGACCTTCGGTCAACGGGAACTTGCATCATACACATATACCAATTATAGATATGATGACAAGAAACAGTGAGCATATATTTTATATGTATTAGTCAAAACATTTGTATTAAATTGAAAATTATCTCGTTCTTTTTTATTTCAGTTACAGAACCTACGATCAATGACAGACTTTACATGAATAAAAGTGAAAATCTAGTTAAGCACGGCGATGTGTGTAATAGACAAACCCTTTTGAAGTAGGAACATATATTATGCTAATAAAGGACGGTATGTTTTAAGAAAATACTATGCTATATTGTATCGACACTAACTAATTGAAAATTCTTTACGGTTTTGAATGTTCCCTTTGTGATAAGTATGTTTATGATAATGTGTTTAACATAGTTGTTTGCAAAGTCCACCATGAATGAAATTCAACACTATGTAATGATCCACAACCAAAAACATACATGTAAAGGCACATTTTTTTCTACAAAAACAGTAAACAGTTACGCAGTAAAACAGAAGACAATATTAAACAAATTAGACACACCAGTGTAGGTTGCATAACCTTTAAATTATATGTGGATTTTTTGTCTACAGTTTCAACACTTGTCTAGAATGTTTTTAAATAGATATTCAATGTAATTTTAGCAATAGCATTTTACTTTTCGCCTATTATGTGTGTGAGTTTTGTTCAAACAGTGTTGTCAATATAATGAAATTTGATGCAACAACTGTCATACAAGTGAGATGTTATTCTAGCTATAAAACATGTAAAACTAGGTTAGATCCACACTTTTCTCCATAGACAAATGCGTGTACCTTGTCAAGAATGTGACACTTGCTATCAATTCGTTGGATGTGTTTGGGGTTTGAATTGCCATTTGGTTATAGACTTTCCGTTTTAATTTTTTCTCGGTGTTCAGTACTTTTTGTGATTTTAATTTTTTACCAAACCTTACAAGACATATTCGAAATATTTAATAGTCATAACAAGTGATTGTTTTTCTTTTTGTTCAATTTAAAATCCCATTTTTGTAATTATTGAAAACTCATACATGTCTTATAGGGAATAAATAGACAGCAACCTAACCATGCTAACATTGCTTTCTGACAAAACCAAACAAAACTAATTATGAGAAATTCAACTTATTAATCGTCAACCGTAGATCTTGGTCAAAACCGTACAAATATATTAGAAGCTCTGATGCTTTATCATTGGACGATGAGACCAACAATTTTCTGTAACCACCAACAATTAGTAGTAAAAAAAATAAAAATGTGAACGTATTTTTTAGTGTGAACATCTTAACTAAATAATACCATGTTCAGCATACAATAATTTTATTTGACCTAATAAATCGCATAATAACAAAACATCTCTTCACATGCATTCAATTACGATATCGCAACTGTCTTAATTTTACTTTTGTATACAGGAGCATCGGATACTAATCTAGCAGTTGAATGTCCCAACGATATTTCTGAAACTTTAATAATGTTAAATTTAGTATGTTTGATGGAACTAATAGCTGCTCAGGGAAATTAGAAATAATAACTGAAAGACTGGAGATGCACTATACATACAACTCATGTGATAACCGTCTTAAGTTTTCAGGTGCGTATTGTTCTTATGCCTATTATGGATATATCAGTTTACCATGATAATGTAAATGAAACGATAGAAAAACAAATGGAGAACTTTAAATATCGCTGAAAACACATACTGTGTATTCATAAATAATCGTTTGATAATAATTTTCGTTGATTTCGGTGACAGTCGAACCACGAATTTAAATGTTCAACCAATTACTTTTTTTTCTTAAAAAAATGATATCCACGAAACAAATGAATCCACTTGAATTTCTTGAACATGTTGATCATGAATAAAACTATAAACATTACAAACTTACGATTATTTTCAAAGATTCGAATCTTAACAGACCTTCATTTGCTTTTTCTTCATCTTTAAAAAAAAATAAAGACCTGCATTCACCAAACCGCTAATATATAACTAACGGACATGTAATAATAAAATTATACTTTTTCTTTTTTAAATCTTAGTCGATGGATTCTGGCGTTGTTTACACAACATAAACTCTGGCAGTACGACATAGCTTGCCACATTGAATATGGATAGATCCCTTGTTAGTAGTCAAACATACAGAATTGTTTGCTATGTAAGTTGATTTTGTTATGAGACTGAATTTTTGATTCTCCTCCAGCACAATTTGCGAGTATGGTCTTGCGAAACGATGCTATTCCGTCGGAAGGGGACGATAAATGACTGACCCGTGTTAAGGGAGAGCAATATCTCTTGTAAATAAACGTCACCCTTGTGGATTTAGAAAAGTATTAAGCTAATGCCGAAACAAAGCAGAACTCTCACCTGTAAAGTGAAAAGGATTAAGTTGTAATAACTTGCTTCCCAATCATCCATAAAGGAATATGTTTAAACTAACGTCTTAAATTTTGTTTAGAGTTTTTACAATCGCAATTGCAAATTCACAAACACATAGTCAACCGAGACTCGAGGCTATACACTTTGGAGTGTGACTATCGTATTCAGATTTAGATTTGGATAACAACCAATCATATTAATACTGGACTACAATTATTTTTTCTTTAGCTATCAAGAATATTTTCTATAAACATGCCTTTTTACCAAGTCAAAAGGGTGTTTAGAATTTTATCGCTGTGTGTTTTTATCCTTTTGCATTCCTTGAGATAGACATATACATTTTTAATCTCTACATGTTATTTTATTTGGGATTTTGAGAAAATTTGAAAAAATCGCGGATACCCAGAGGGTTGGCATAAGTGAGCATAACTCTCTGTATTACTAATATAGAATAGATAAGATTCGAATTGAATAATCTTGAAAGGTACACTTAGATATGTTTGATATGGAGTAGAAAAATAAATACACCTGTGTTTCAAAACATGTATTTAAGTTAAGAGCAGGATACCCTTGGTGAATGTGTAAAATAAAAACATTACTCAAAGCTTCATTTTTTTATTTTTTTTTTGGATTAAGATATGGTGTCTTGAGACAATGGTTTACTAGTCATCCGTTATTTGTCTTTAGTAAATGTTTGGAGATGTTAAAATGAGTCTGACCCTTGCTAGTTTTCAGATAAAGGATACTACAGATACAGTTAAGTCGGCCTCATATCTTGACTTACATCTAGAAATTGACAATGAAGGTCAGTTGAAAACAAAACTTTACGACAAAAGAGATGATTTCAGCTTTCCAATTGTTAGTTAACTTTCCATTTCTAAGTAGCAACATTCCAGCAGTACCTGCATACGGGGTATATATCTCCCAATTGATACGATATTCCCGTGCTTACATTTCCTATCATGATTTTCTTGATAGAGGGTTGCTGCTCACAAGGAAGCTATTAAACCAAGAGTTCCAAATGGTGAAGTTGAAACCATCCCTTCGTAAATTTTACAGATGCCATCACGAGTTGGTTGATAAATAAAGGCAACAGTAGTATACCGATGTTCAAACTCATAAATCCATGGACAAAAAAACAAAATCGGGGTAATATACTAAAAATGAGGGAAACTGTTATGGAATAACCGTTTCACAAATGATATCGGATATGTTCATTACGTCGTAACTACAATCCCCTCCCTTTCATGAATGTGACCTACCGAATAAGACTATTTACCGGATTTGTTATCACATAAGCAACACGACGGGTGCCACATGTGGAGCAGGATCTGCTTACCCTTCCGGAGCACCTGAGATCTCCCCTAGTTTTTTGGTGGGGTTCGTGTTGTTTTTTCTTTAGTTTTCTATGTGTCATGTGTGCTGTTGTTTGTTTGTCTTTTTCATTTTTAGCCATGGCGTTGTCAGTTTGTTTTAGATTTATGAGTTTGACTGTCCCTTTGGTATCTGTTGTCCCTCTTTTCAGATAAATGTAATGTATAGGCAAACGTAGGCATATATCAAGATGTCTTAAATTTGTGTTAACAAATAATGTAATCAACATTTTGTCGAAAAAACCACATACAATTATAATAACGTCTCATCTGTTGTTCTTGTAAAAGAAACTACCTTCCTAACTTTTATCTAACACTCGTTCAAATATCAGCCAAATGTGTCTCTTAAGAGACAAATAATCGAGAGATTATTTCCTTTCTCTTCTTAACATTTTCTTAACTTGCATTATAATGATCATAAGCAACTAATGTATTTATTAGAAAATAATGTGTCAGCATACTCTAACGACACAAGGAAAAGTTGATCAATCGGATCTAGTTGATCTAAACTTAAATAGATCTTTCCTATAACCTGATTCCCACCCTTAATAAGATCTACTTTTATTGCAAGTTGTACATATTATACTAGCTATGTGTAGGTAAGTGTCTAATAAACATCTGTTCCATAATTAAGGAAACGTCGGTGCACTATTCATATAAATATGCAGGTTACAAAACTCCATTCACTAGCATGGTAGGATTAAAATAAAAAATACTCATGACATACTCGCTTGCTGTAGTCTTTAGAGTGTGAGTTATTGACGTATTATGAACTCGCATTTGTTGATTTAAAAAAGGAACTTCGAAACATCCCATTTACAAGAGTACATTTGTAAAAAATACTGTTTGAGAACAAAACTTTAATTTCTTTTACAAAAAGATATCATACACACGAGATGGTTATTTACTATATCATGTATATTGTATTATACTTTTTAAAATAATTTTAGACATTGCAACGGCAAAACAGAATCTTAAAGGCAACAATATATCCTGGATCATGTCGACCCAATCAAACTGCGACATATGTTATTTCACCTGGTGTTCACGCTGAAATGTATGACATTTCAGGTAGGTAAAGGGTATGTGGTTAGCAGGTACACTTATCCTCATAGGTTAGGTTCCGTATAATGCTCACTCATTTGTTTCATGTTTAAGAATGATTATTGTTAACGTATTTGAACTACACACTCAGAGGTCTGTATTTGTCCCGCCGCAAGGAAACTTTTCTGATCTTTATATTTTCAACAAACCCTTATCTTCAAGTTGCATTCCAAATTTTTCCAAAAATATATCTTGTTCGACCTACATGTCATATCAAATTATTGCAATTTTCATTAGCAGTATAAAAGCTTCCTCTCCCGGCTTTAATCTTGTTTATTCAAAATAGAAAATATTTGAAAATGTTCAATCATTTATAATGAGTAGTTTTTCTTTTCTTTTCTTTATGTTTGAGAGTGAACTACGGTGAACGAATTCACAGTTTTCGGATTATCAGGATTTTTATAAAAAACATACAGGTTTAAAAAAAAACCAAAAGAAAACAACGCATTAAAATTAGTTATCATTTCATCAAGACTAAGATTCTGTTAAACGGGATGTGTGTGTGATCCCTTTATTTATTTTAGTCAGCTTGAACTATGATCTCTATATGGGGTAATGCCGACTATTTGTTGAAATGTCCTGTCGTCCCATGGAATGCACGCTTAACACGTTTTGTCCCTATCCTACAAACAAATTTGCTGTTCGGAATCTACTCCAATACACTAATGTCCTATAGAGTGTCAAACGGCATTTTTCATATAACTTATTCACGTCCTTTTTGTATATATGTCTATCAATATAAAGTTAACCTGAAAATACTACTACTTTGTGTCATTTATTTCTTCAGATCATGAACTTGAATCTGTTACTTATGAAGGTAAGTTGCCTGCGATTTTTTCCAACACATTGAATAGTTGAGAATTTCAAAGTTATGACATACTGATCAGAATGTCTTTAAATGAAAAATATATAAAGAATGGCAAATACAAGAGCCCTGTTCGTTGAGTGGTATTATAAAAAGTGACAACAAATTTGATACGACTGTTTAATGGGAACCAATGGTTGGTTAATATTTATCTATTTTATTTCTTTTTTTTCCTTTATTGGGGGAGGGGATTGTCGTAGGAGCATAAGTTATCAAAGTATTGTTTAAACAACAAATTATTCATTGGGTTACACGGTCCAGGCGTTGTTTAAATGAAAACATCAAATATCAATCGTTTTAGTTTTGTGTATTGAATCATTTGGGAGTATGTGAAACGATGTGTTATCTATAAAAACCTGTGAAGTTGGCTTATATTACAGTTTTCCTGACAACAGGGCTGTCTTACCTTAGGTAATAATATGCATGCACCGATTCAAGATAAACAAAAATCACCCAGCAGACATTCGTTATAATGTAATGAACTTGAGCGTGTGCAGTTCTTGCTTATCTTGTTGAGCAATAATAATCTGCATCTATTTTTTAATGTTTGGTTCACAACCCAGTAGTATGTTCGATACCGTATTTTCTTTCGCATGAACATTTTTGTGTAGTTTAAATAAAAGAAATGTCTCCAATATGCATAATGAAATTCAAATTCGTACATAGATAAGATTCGTCGTTAAAATGCGTTAACACATGGTTGATTCAGTACAACAAAAAACAAACACCAGTAAACAATGCAATACAATGAAAATATCGAGCAACCGAACAGCAGTATCTATGAACAAGAAAAGGTGTAAACAGAACGATGAAACTATAATAATTTATTACGGACTTTACAAAATTCCAACGATCAAGTCCAGGTCTCTTCTGAGGTTTAACAGAATCTTGAATGCAATGAATATTTTAAGCGACGGAAAAAATTATTTCAAACACCATTGAAATATCATCTTTCTTTCTTTTTTATTTCTTTCTATATAAGCATTTGTCCTCCATGTATAAGAATCTAATTTAAAACAATATAGCTGGACATGATTTGTATTTGTTGGTTTATTCCTAGATTATCGAAAAATAAGGAGATGCAGTATGATTGCTTATGACACAACTATCCACCAAAGTTAAAATGAAGTGGATAGAGGCAAGTACACTTAGAACAATCAAACACCTGGTAATATAATGTTCAAATAAAGCCTTTGAAAAAGTAGAATTAATTATTTTGGAGTGGTGTTAGTTAGTTGACAAATTGCATGTTCATATTGATTTTTTTTTATTCGTATATCCTATATACCACTTTTTTTTGCCTTATAATTTCATTCAGAAAAAGTACACATACCTTATGAAAATAATAAATGCATATTTAAAAAATATTATCCATATTTTGATGATAACGTTCCCTTGGCACCATCTTATGTTGTTTATATAACTTAACTCGTTCGATTCGCTCATTTATGTAATATTTGATTGAAACGAATGAAATCTATTTAATTGAAAAAATAAAACCGTGGCTTTTCGAAATCACAAACTTGTCAAAACATTTACTAAATTTTATTATTGGTACAGGGAAATCGTTCGTAAATAAAATTCGACGTGCATACATCTTTTATGTTCAGGTATTTTATGTCCTATCTTGTATGACAATATTTAATACAGAGTACGAACATGTCATCAATAACCTCAAAAACAAACTATCAAAAGATATCTTTAGAAGGAATATTGTTTAGATACTATTGTCAGTAATTAAAAATGACATTGTTTTAGAAATGATATTGATTCATAAAAGAGGGACGACGAAAGATACCAGAAGTACCAGATACCATAAGGACAGTCAATCTCATAGACTGAAAATAAACTGACAACGCCGTGCCTAAAAATAATAAGACACATAGACAAATAATAGTACAGAAGACACAAAATAGAAAACTAAAGACTAAGCAACACGAACCCCACCAAAACTGGAGGTGATCTCATGTGCTCCGGAACGGTAAGCAGAGCCTACTCCGTATGTGGCACCCGTCATGTTGCTTATGTTATTTTAAAACCCTGCAAATAGTCTTATTCGGTAGGTCAAATTCGCGAAAAAGGAAGGATATCGTAGTTACGACATAAGGAACATACCCGATATCTGTGAAACGATTATTCCTTAACGGTCAACCAGCTCGTGATGGCTTTCGTAAAATTTTCGAAGGGATTATTTCAACTTGCTACACAGACAGGGAAATTTTACAATGGGAAAGCTGAAATAATCTCTTTTGTCGTACAGTTTTGTTTTCAGCCGACCCTCATTGTCAATTTCTAGATGGAAGTCAAGATATAAGGCAGCTTAACTGTATCTGTAGTATCCGTCATATCTAGTTCGATAGGATAGAATTGTTCAACAAAGTCACCAAATGTTGTATTATTTAGCGAAAGGACATCATATATATAGCGGAACTTAACGTTAAAGGATATAGCTAGCTTCTTATCTTTCTTCCTAAGACGTTTTTGTATGAATAATAATAAAGAAACAAGTCGGCAAGAAGGGGAGCACAATACATTCCCATGTGAATTCCAATAGTCTGTTAAGAAACACGTCCTCTAAACATAACAAATATGTTGTCAATCAAGATATCAAGCATCTTGGTAATGTTAGTATCAGAGAATATTTTGTTTGAATCAGAGTTGACGATATATTGAATCTCAATAACGAAAACAAATGTTATCTAGTAAAATTCCATGAGCAGTTATAGTATCAAAACAGGTCCAATTATTTATTGTGTTTGTTATAACTAAAAATCACCTAAAAGAGTTTAAACATTTACTATATATATATATTCGCATTGTGACTTTTGCATATTAATTAGGTGTATGATTTTTTTTGTTATTAAAATTATGAGGCAAAGTGGTATATAATTTAAAAAATCAAAACTTTGAACAAATATTAAATCACTAATATAAGCATGCAAATAATCAAGTACTTTAAACGATTTCTTTACGCTTCAAAAGTAATTAAATCCACTAAAGGCTTTATTAGAACAATTAACTAGCAGGAATTTGATTGTACCAAGTGTACTTGTATGTACAATGATGTAAAATAGTTTAGTAGTTACACAATGACTTGCAGACGAAATAAATCTGTATTTGCTAGGAGTTTTAATCACCTTCGGAAGCTAATACTAATAGGAACTTTAATTTTATTTGGTTCTACATGAAAAAAAGTAGATATTGGTTTGTGTTTGTTACATATGTTACTAATACATTTTCTGAAAATAGAGTCAATCGGAATGTTGGTAAATTCGTGATTTCCTTTTGCAGAACCTCTATCATAATGTAAAATTTATTTCAAACACTAATGATATTATTGGCAGCCTTATCAGCCGGGACAAAAAAAGTTCTTGCGAGTTCTTTTAGCTGATGTTTGATACGAGAAATAGGACTTTTATGATTGTTGCTAGTAGTAAAATGTTCTTTAAAATGTAGGATACGAATATCAACTATGTTCATTACTGAATTGAAAAAGGAACCTACGGATGTCAGTTTTTTCTTGTTTTAATCATTTCGAGCTGGAATTACGAAGTGAGTTGTGAACAATGTTTCGACACGGATTCCAATTAATAATTGACGGGGGATAGTATTTAAGTACTAATTGAGGAAGGGTTCCAACTCTCGGTCAAACACGATGTTCATGTTTCCTGTTATAACATGGGAACTGTGGCCATACATTTATTCGGAATTACTGCAAATTCATGACGTAGGTTTATCACACTGATATTTACATCTTTACAAACTTCGCTATAATTTAACACATATTTTTGAGTAGATTTTTTGTAAACATAAAAGATCAGAGGGAGTTCAGTATTATCAAAATAACTAGGAATGTGTTTCTTAACAGAATGATCATGAAACATACCGGCAATATTTATTGACATATTTACCTTCAATAAAATGTTTGTAATGATTTTCGGGGCGATTAATTTTGGGAAATAGTTTAAAATAACAAAATGCAGTTATAGTTTTCATACTTAAGGACTGCAATATTGAATTGTCTTGCAATCCTCTAATATTTGATGCTATTCTTTAATTTTTAACATGTAAACAACAGAAGTTGGTTATCAAATAATGTCTGCCGTGTTTTTTTAAATAGAAATTAGGGTCCGATATATTTGTATTGTTTGTACGAAATTTGTGTTCATTGCTATTTATCGTAAACCCATGAGAACGCCTTTTACGAACAGTTATAGAAACTATATCCAAAATGTTAACATTACCGATTCCCATGATATTATCATTAAGACCGAGAGGTATATATTATTGTTTAGAGACCAGCTGAAGCCCGCCTACGGGTGCAGCGTTTATTCGCTGTGTTGAAGATCCAGTGTTGATCTAAGGAAGTATTCAGCTCTTTGGTCGGGTTGTTGTCTTTTTGATACATTCCCATTTCCATCATCAATGTTATTGTTCGGTCACTCATTTAACAGTTTTAAATATTTTAAATATTTTAATTCTTTGATTTTTTTTTATAATTAGTTAGGCTGATGCAGTAGCAAACTAACTTCCCTTGTCTGGTTGTTTCCTGACAGACAAAAAATATTCATTTCCAAAGGGTGAGGGAAGTGTGCAACACAAAACATGTATGATTTTCGGTTGAATACGGAATGTGTATTTGTTTATTAATACGGAATTAAGCCAGAACAACTTATTTGGTAAATGCATTTGCCTTGACTTCATTATTGCTACATTTTCTTTTACAATTGACATGATCTTTGCTTTAGGCTTATTCATTTTTTTTTTGCAGCTGGTATCCATGTGACTATCGTATCTGCACTGTTTGTCACAATAGTTGCTGCTTTAGTAATCATCTTTATTGTTTGCTACAGAAAAAAGAGAGCCGAAAATTTTAAACCATGTCAAACTGAAGAGAATACAACAGGGAGGACCGATTCGTCAAATTATAACGTTATAAACTATAGTGAAATGTCAGATATTAGCATTATTAAGATAAATGAAAACAGAAATGAAATTCATACTACACAACATCATCTACAAAACATTAAAACTTCAATTAAACAGAACCAAAACATTTGCACCAAAAAAGAATCATTATCAACCAATCAAAACTCGCTTGAACATATTTATGAATCAGACTCAACCCGAAACAATCAATGTGAATTATTAACAAAACAACGGGATTTAGATAAACATACCTATGAGTCAACAGAACTTGTACAACCACCTGACATTAAAACTTCAATGGAACAGCACCAAATTATTTGCTACAAATACGAATCATTATCAACAAACAGAAACTCAGACAAACATATCTATGAATCAGACTCAATCCATACCAATCAATATGAATCATTAACAAAGCCACGGGAATCGGATAAACATACCTATGAATCGGCTGAACTTGCACAACCACACGACATTGAACAGAACCAAGATATTTGCCACACATACGAATTATTATTAACCAACAGAAACTCAGACAAACATATTTACGAATCAGACTCAATCCATACCAATCAATATGAATCATTAACAAAGCCACGGGAATCGGATACACATACCGATGAATCGGCTGAACTTGCACAACCACCTGACATTAAAACTTCAATTGAACAGGACCAAAATATTTGCAACAAATATGAATCTTTGTCAACCAACAGAAACTCACACAAACATATTTATGAATCAGACTCAATCCATACCAATCAATATGAATCAAAGCATGAGTCTACAGAGCATGAACAGTCACACGGCATTAAAATTCCAAGTGAACCAGAAGATATTATTTGCAACATGTGCAACAAATACGAATCGTTATCAACCAATCGATACTCAGTTGAACATACTTATGAATCTACAGAACAAACATTACCGGTATCCCAATATCAATCTCTTACTTACCCTCAAGAATCAGATAAACATGTGTATGCGTCAACAAAAAACGATAGTGATCAAATGTAATATTTTTGGGAAAACGTGCATGAATTGTAGTCTTACAACCTAATATCTCTTGTGTTCATGAATTACATCTTTTAAATAATAAATCATCATTCACGAAGTGAACATTAACCTTTACTGAGTTTGTGCATCCTAAGCGTAAATAACCAATGCAACACAAAATAGTTTCATTTCATAACGTTTTTATTTGTTCCCATCTGAATAAATGAATGTATCATCCTGAATAAATATAAAATATTTGCCATTTGACATCAATTGCTGACTAATATATAACACAGTTTTATAAATAAAATCCAAGTCCTTGTATTTATGCCATGTAAACACAAACTAAATATTTTATAATTATGCATGTGCTGTACATAATCATGAAAATTTAATTTAATTACCAAGGGTATATACACTCCATGCAGAGAAGATATTGATTACAGGAGGGTTATACATATCAGAGGAAGAAGCACAACAGATTAATTATTTGATAATTGTATCCCTTTCCAATATGTATACATGTGAAGAACAAAATATTTCTAAACAAATATGTTGTATGCAATGTTATTTGAGAAGTCTTTAAAAACATGTCGTATTGATTTTTTTTTTAAATTCTAATAAAACATTTTAATTGCAACATTTCTGTACTGTTTTCATGATTGAACTTGGTCATCTAGCTATATTCATTTTAAGGAAACATAGAATTATAAAGTTTTGGTTGCATATAATATATGATAAACCTAATATGGTATATGATATTTATAACCTCCTGCGCATTGATGCCTCAAATGGCAAGAGAAACTGGGTATCACATGTTCGTGATTCATTATTTAGTCTAGGTATGAATTATGTATGGAATGATCAAGAGAACACTATTGTTGCATTTGAATATATAAAATGTCGTATAAATTATCAATACTACCAGAACTGGTTTACTACTTTGAACGGTTGTGAAAAATTGTGTTTATATAGAAAATTGAAAAATGAGTTTTGTTTAGAAGATTACTTAAAGTATGATTTTAATAGTAATATACTGACTAGACTGCGTAGTGGAACATTAAAACTAAATATTGAAGTTGGTCGTTTTGCCAATATTGTAAGAGAAAATCGTATATGTATATGCTGTCATCTGAATTGTATTGAAAACAAGTACCATTTTGTTCTTGTATGTCCTGCCTTTAGATCATTGAGACTACAGTTTTTATCAAAATATTATTGTTCATGACCAACTAATAGAAAACTGTTATTTCTTTTACAGGCTAGCTCAAAGAGTTTAACTAAACAATTGTGTAAATTTCTTAATGCGGCATGGAAGTTAAGATCACAAATAATCATTGCATAGCAGTTGTCATTATGTGCTTATTATGACCATATTGTGTTGTTCTCTGTTTGTTTACGGTCATTATTGTAATTGTATATTATGTTATTTTGCTATAGCATTATGTTTGCTTATGCAATACAATATATTCATTCATTCATATATATATGTAAGTAATACAAATTATTTCCAGAACTGTATCTCCTATTTTTAAACAATTATAAATAATGCTTTGTAACATTTTTCCTGTGACTGTTGTCTGTTCAGTAAAGAAGTAACAGTTGCATTACATCATTGATAAGCAACGGATATATGCGAAGAAAGAACCATAACACTTGAAGAGCTATATTACCAAAAAAAATAAAAAAAAATATCCAAAATCCAAATAAAGTTAACTTTGCCGAATGGCATTACCAAATTAGAAATACCGGTATTACGTGTTACATCTTTTGAAAAACAACATTATTTTACAGTTTTCAAAATAATTTTAAGAATTTAGTAAACGAAACTACTTCAAAATTATGTTTTTATTGTTTTCTAAATAAAGAGATATTTCTTTTGTTCATCTCTTTCTGTTGATTGAAGACTTGTGAACTAAAATTTGTAAAACATTAGTTCGTTCCTGAGCAAATAATGTTATTCATGTCATTATTTCCTAGTTATTAAGTTCATCTAGTAAATACAGTCCATTACAAAATGTGCATGATTTTCTTGTTCTTTTTAGGGATAATATATTTTATGAAAATGCTTAAAAAGCAGGTAGCACCTGGATTCTGCGTTTCTTTGATACCTTCATAACTATTGTTTTGTCTTCAAATTATCATGCAGCTATTTATAAATTTTCTGAAAATAAGAGAAAAAAAAATAACAAAAATAAGTCCCTAAGTAAATGGCAAGATTCAAAAGAACAGAACCAAACTCTCGCCTAACATTTCATTAATTTTAAGTACACTGCTACCTGTTTTACGTAGCAGTCTCTAGTGCAGAAACTTACTCTCACACAATGCAATGGTATAATCTATATTTGCCAAACTTCTTGCATGTAGTTTGTCTCTCGGGTAAAAGTTGTAGGTAGCCGTTCTTATCATGTTTATATTTATTTACTTTTCAAGATATCTTATAAAGTTAAACAATATCGTTCGAAATAATGAAATACATGGTAAATTATATTAAAGATATCTTATTTAGTTAATATCTTATTTAGCTTAAAAGACATCTTGTTTATCTTTAAACAAAAATGTAAACTATGTAAGATTTCTTATTTGATATTATTTTAAAGATAAATTATGTACTTAATAAGATAAACGGTTTGCCATAAAACACACTACAATAGATAAATGAATAAATATATATACTGTACTCTAGATCTTATCTAATAAGAATTTATAAATAGCTATCTTTTCCATCAATTCATTTTTCAAAAGAACAATACATAATAAAGACATGAATAAGGTTCATCAAACATTCAATGATTATAAAGTAATTTCCTTAGTTTGATGACAATTAAATAAGTAACATTTTTTTGTTCAAAATTTTACATTTCAAACCCAAAAAAAAAAAAAAATCAGCCATTCAACTTTGAAGGATATATGAAATGACAATTGGCTTCACAAAATATTAAAATTTAATAAGAGAATTTATAAAACTGCATACGGCTTATATTTTACTCCCATAACATTCCTTGTTATCTTACATGACAGTAGTAAAGGTCACTGTATTCATGAATTGTCTGATCTTTTGTATTCATTACCTAAACTAGACATCAACATATTTACTGGCATTAAATTAAATTGCTTATTTTTAAAACAAGTTGTCCAATGATAACTTAAAACAAGTTTTATAGATCTATAATGCTAATATACATAAAAAATAGGCGAAAGATACCAAAGTTTCAAACTCATAAGGCGAACATAAACTGACAACGTCATGGTTAAAAAATAGAAATATCAACGGACAAACAATAGTACACAGAACACAGCCCCCAAAAAACTTAAGCCTTAGCAACAAGAACCCCACTAAAAACCGGGGATAATATCAGGTGCTCCAGGAGGAAAGGCAAATCCTGCTCCATATACAACCTCGTATTGCACATGTAAGTACAAACCCAGTAATAAATCTAAAGTGGTAGGTCACATCCTGGAAGAGTGGGTGGAATTGTAATAACGACAATATGAACATCATCTGTGAAATTGATATTACATAAGCCGTTAAGACGTCCGTTAAGTTAATCATATTTGTCAAATTAAAAGACTTTTTCCGTTTTTTTAAAATCTATTTTCAGTTACAAATAGAGTAATATGAAACGAGATTCAGGTATAATAATTGTAAGGAAATTATTGAACCAATACATGAATATGCAAAAAAAGTGTTTTATCGACAACAAATATTTTTTTCAGAATCTTAGATTGCTGATAAAAATATTTGGCTGCTACAAATGTCTTGGTTTTGGTATTGAAATTAACTGATCGTTACCTATTGATAAACAATTAAAATAGAATCATGGAGGTCGTATTATATGAGTGAGACGATAGAGCGAAACGCATGTGCTTTTCTATGTTAAGCATGCATTCCCGTGTGATAATTACACTTTGTCATAATGGTTTTTAAATCATTTAACTTTGTGTAGTACATTGCTTTTTCAAAATCATTTATTTTCTTCTTTTCCTATATTTTTGCCTTCTATTTCATCACGATTTTCATCTCACAATAGCTCTACATAGCTGTTTTGACCAAAGAGTCATTGTTAAGGGACTGCATACAAAAATAATGTCGACAAATTAGAGTACTGGAATATATTAATTCCATATAAGTACATTTCTGAAGATTCGAATGTAATAAAGGATTTGTTTTTATTTGTGAAAGTCTATGTACCTTTTTTTTAAAGCAAATCTATAAGTTTATAAAACATTTGTTTTTGTTGTGTAAAATTTAAAGTACATTTGACTTTAAATACTGCTTTTTGTATTTTATGCTTGGCATTTGGACTCATTATGTTGCATGGGAATTGGAAACTGCAGTATTGATATTTGTATCAAAAGTAATGATTACAAACTACACTTTCAGCAGTTTTCAATTCAATATCTTTTATGAGTGTCAGCTCTCAATATTATAACATTACGTCAACATACAGTAGTATATATGGTATTAAAAAAGAGACAAAAGATACCAGAGGGACAGTCAAACTCATAAATCGAAAATAAACTGACAACGCCTGGCCATAAATGAAAGAAGACAAACAGACAAACAATAGAACACATGACACAACATAGAAAACTAAAGAATAAGCAACGTGAACCCTACCATAAACTAGGGGTGATCCCAAGTGCTCCGGAAGTGTTAGTTCCAAGTGTACATGTATACAATAGATATACGAATTGCATCGGGACATTGAGTAACGCTGATCAATACATTCGTGTGGTTCGAAAAGTCCAGAATATCTCTTATTTGGTATTTTATTAATACGTTATTCTCGTGCATGTTCACACTATACGGACTTTATATACAGGAGTGTGGACCTAACGCTGAAACTGCCCCAACAAAGTTATGAGGAGGACGGATTAAAAATGACACTCCGTAAATTTTACGGACACCATCACGAATTGGTTGATCCATACGATGTATCTTTGTCCAAACTAACTATGGACATTTTAACCACGTGCTAGATTGTGGGTTGTCATAACGTCGTCTGATCTTTTTTATTACCGAACGTGACTTATTCCCGAATGTGACTGTTTTGCTGAATGTGAATTCGTATTTCTTTAAGACGTAGCACGGTACTTTTCCATCCCAAATTAATTTGTTTGGTTTTGATGTTGTGTTTGTTGTTGTCATCGGATTGTGTCAAATGCCTTAACGTTTGTAGTTGTAAATCGTATTTTTTCTGTTGTATTCGTGTGCTGTGTTGAGGTAACTACTCATCCAGTTCATTAGTTGATTTAATTTTGGATCAACGAAATGTTCACGATATATTTGGTTTGCAGTTTGATCAGAAGAAACACCCACAAAGCTACATACACATGTAATACAATTAATACAATTAATTATCTAATTACTACTGAAATTAAATATTAATTAGTATTGTAATTTTCACTGTTACTAATATAAGTTATATAAGTCATATAACATGTATTAATCTAATTTTGAATTTCATCCAAATTCGTTCTTTATTTTGGAACACGTTTTAGAAATTTAAATGTGACGTGAATTTGGGCGTTGCATTGACTATGACTAACAGGGCTGTGAGTTTGTAATGTAATAGTTTTTATTCTATAGCTAGTCACCACTTCATTTAAATCGTGTATATCTATTATATAGATATAGGAAGATGTGGTGTGAGTGCCAATGAGACAACTCTCCATCCAAATAACAATTTAAAAAAAAAGTAAACCATTATAGGTCAATATACAGCCTTCAACACGGAGCCTTGACTCACACCGAACAACAAGCTAAACAGGGCCCCAAAATTACTAGTGTAAAACCATTCAAACTGGAAAACCAACGGTCTAATCTATATATAAAAAAAATTAGTCATTTTATAAAATTTACTGTTTGCAAAACTATGTATTATTCTTGATAATAATGAAGTTTTTGTCCCAGGCGGATAACCCTGGCCTCACAACTTTTTGAAAGTATTGGTCCTCGGCGATCTTCAACTTTGTAGTTGTTATGGCTTTCAAACTTTCTACATCTGAGCATAGTTTTATGTGGACGTAGCGCGCGTCTGACGTATTATAATATTTTTTAACATGTTTAACCTGTTACCTTTTGATGGCTATTTTTTGTTTGTTTCTCTGTCCTATATTTTCTCCCATTTATCTGTTTATTTATTGTAACCCTGTCGTGTAATGTTGTCATTTTAATTTTATAATTAACGCTGCCATTGAAGCGGGAGGTTTGGCATGCCACAAAACCAGGTTCAACCCACCATTTTTTCATAAAATGTCTTGTACCAAGTCAGGAAAATGGCCATTGTTACATTATAGTTCGTTTCTGTGTGTGTTAAATTTCGGTGTTGTGTCTCTGTTGTTTCGTAGTTCTCTTATATTTGATACGTTTCCCTCAGTTTTAGTTTGTAACCAGGATTTGTTTTTTCTCTATCAATTTATGTATTTTGAACAGCGGTATTCTACTGTTGCCTTTATTTAGATAGATTCCGCCATAGTACAAATTGTGTTGAATTTTACATTACCTTTTTAATGCATAATATAAAAGATTTCAAGAGTGTTAAAAGCCTGTTAAGTTCAGACCATATCATGCAAGCCATTTTATCGTGTTTAATGTTCATTCACAATATATATGTAACACTCCCAAACGTGTCCGAATCCCTTAAGCGTGTCTATTCTCTCCAAACGTGTTCGTAATATTCAATATCCCCAAACGTGTCCGATTTCAGAATCCCTAAACGTCCGATTATTGTTATTCGCCAAAACGTGTCCACTATTACACACCAGAACGTCTCACGTCTTTTAGCGATAATACACTTATTCCCGAATGAAATAACGTTTACGGCTATTCTATGATGGGAGACACAGTTGATGAAGTGGTTATTTATTAGCATTAGTTTGTTCAATGCCGGTTATTAATGATTATCATAATTGTAAATTCAATCTAACTGTTACATATGAATTAACTTTTGACTGTATTTGCTTATTGGCCAGTTGCAAGAATTTCATGCCGTCATTTTGAGAGAACATACAAATAATTCTTGTACAGTTGAATTAATCGTTTACTTAGTAAATTATTTTGTACTAATAAACCTCGAAAATGGGAGACAACTCTTTTTCCGATTTTCGGGGGCAGTAAAAGGTTTATTTGAGCCAAACTGCTTGTCTCACACACACTTATCGTGAGCGAGTTGATACTGAAATAAAATTTGATACATAAAATCATTTGAATTTTTGTGAAATAGCCATTCAAAAATTCGAGCATAATGGTCGTAACTTACATGTGTGATGGTCGTAACTTCAACTATAATGTTTTGGATGATGGTCGTAACTAAGACAAGATGGTCGTAACTTTTGAAAGATGATCGTAACTTTTAAAAGATGATTGTAACTTTTAAAAGATTATCGTAACTTTTAAAAGATGATCGTAACTTTTGAAAGGTGATTGTAACTGGAGTATTGAGACCAGCTTTTATAAAAAGTAATTTAAAAGTACTATGCATATAACCATGTTAATAAAACTCAGATGTCACAAAAAGTTTACTGAAAACAATATTAATAATTAGTACTTTTATTATAGTATGCATAAAAAATGCCATTTCTTGTGGATTAATTATCTAGGAATCATGAACTGTCGCATATTTTTTTTCGTCGTAGTGGTAATTTGAAGATATTCTGAAATGAAGATTGATCTTCTTATAACTTACTTTTTTTCCAATTAAATGTTGAAGATAATCATTAAAATAATAGAACAATATGTACATCAACTTTATATTTTCACTTTAAGAGGCATTTATGTGTTCCGATTTGGTATGTGCCTATATGTCTGATAACCAATCTGACATCATGGACCATAGTTTACAGAAGCACAACAAATCTGACAATTTTAAGTTTCGCCGAAAAATTTTATACGACACAACTACCAATCTCTGCAATTCAATATCTCTCTCCTGGATATTGGGGGATATAAGCAGACCGGACATACATGTTACATTGACATCCACGAGAAACGCATTACATTAAAACAATTCTCTAAATGCCAAGATTAACAATGATGAAAAGGACAACCAAACTGATGTTGACCAAGTTGATGTGTACAAGTTGATCCCTGGTAACATTACAAAAAACATAACAAATGAAACATAACAAAAAGCCTTCGACTATTTAACAATTAAACAGAAGGCGGTACAACTCCTGACACCCCTCCACATGACGAAGCCTATGTGCCTTAAGCAAGGTCTTTTATTGAAATCCTTTGTTGCTTATGTTGCACACATATTTTGGCTGTGTGTGTTTCATAGCTATGCGAGAAAGGAAGCCGGGCCTAGATTTGTACACTTTACCACACGTCTCGCATTGTTTAAGATCTGTAATAAATGGGCGTTTGAATTTATGAACCAGAAGTCTAAAAATATGGGTCCTTTTTTACCTTGCTTTATGAACCAGAAGTCCGTTTGTTTTACCTTTCAATTTATCCTTGTACATTGGCGTGCTCTGAGCAGTTACCTCGGGTTGTCTCGGGTTGTCTCGGGTTGTCGGAATGTCACATTAGACCCTTCCAGGGATTCAATATCATCCACGTTTTGTTTATTTTTTGTATTGAAAAAAAGAAAAACTTGTTTGATAATTTAAAAAGAAATCCATCACTCCAGAATGCAACATAACGAAAAACCATCGACTTGTCGACAATTAAACAGAAGGGGGTACAACTCTTGACCGCCCGCAACCCTCTCCCTTTTAATTGCAAAATATATTAAAAATTCCGTAGTTTAAAAATTCAATATAATTTGTGTTGCCTTCATAATATAAGTTTATTGTTTATTTAAGCTATTTCCCATCTTCCAATACTGTAAAAATAAACAGAAACAAAAACAAAAAACAAATTAAACAAAACCAAATCTAACAAATATAAATCAACTATATTCGTTTCGATGTCTCTTGTAGCTGACTATGTGGTATGGGCTTTGCTCATTGTTGAAGGCCGTACGGTGACCTATATATTAATCCGAATATT
The DNA here is from genome assembly GCA_019925275.1 of Mytilus edulis. NCBI lineage: Eukaryota > Metazoa > Mollusca > Bivalvia > Mytilida > Mytilidae > Mytilus > Mytilus edulis. Next base: position 59,481,519 of record CM034356.1, read on the forward strand.
GCATGGCTGTTAGTTGCATAGTTGTTTATTTTTGTGTTATTTTGGTCTTTTGTGGACATTGACGATCATATGACATCTTCTTTTTTTTTTTTTATATATATATAACGTAATATTATCACTCTAAAATTAACAAATTAATAATTCTTATCGTTCGGGGTGTTCAATAATTCATCCTTCAAGAAAAATAAGCAAACATAGACATACATGTTCATTATAACCAAACAAACTATAAACAAAAAGAAGCATTTTAACATTTATTTTCCATTTTTTTCTATTCTTTTCCCCCACTGTTCTGTATCTATATATAAATATAGTCGAGTGCACCTTCGAAGGTGTACTTGATTTGGTTCATATCTTTATTTATTTAAACCAATAAATAAATTTATTAACATGTATTTAGAAAAATCATTGCTAGCAATGCATGCGACCATTCTTTTTATATCAAGTACATAATTGCCAAATATTAGGGTACAAAGGGAAAGGCTGTACATTTTCTATAAAATTTCAATATGTTTAGCATTGAATCAACACAAGTGTACATAATACTCAGCATTTCCATAAAATGTACATAACAGCTGTACACATGCTACCAATCACATCAAACATACAGATAAGACTGTTATTAAGTTTAATAATACTTCTGCTAATGAATCCTGACCGTCGTAGTCCCTGTCCTTATTAGCTCCCATGTCGTCTATATCTGCAAGAAATAGTGTGTAATCGATCGCGCTGTGAAAATTAAACCATAGTCTCGCTTTACATGACTTTCTCTTGTCCCGTAGACGAAATTGTTTTATTATACGTTGTATGTAAAAAAAAAACCACCACATAAACATATCATAAACTATATTTATATAATAAAAGATACGTTAAAAAATCTTGACTAGGCTTATTCGGAACTATTTGTAATAAGTTACGACCATCACATATTTAAATTACGACCATCTTCAACATTCATATTGGTTTAGTTACGACCATCATGCTAGAATTTTTTAATAACTTTTTTACAAAAACTCGAATGATTTTATGTATCAAATTTTATTTCAATATGAAAGCACTGACGATTAGTATGTATGAGATAAGCGGTTTGGCTGAAATCGAGTTTTTACTGACAAAAATCTGAAAAGAAAAACTGACCTCCAGATTTGTATACACTTATTAAACATGGCGAAAATAACTATATGCAAGGTACTTTGGCTTGTCTTGGAATATACAGTTGTGTCTGTTATGGGAGAAACAGGTAAGCAAAACAACATAATAACTCATGACAACAATTCCATGTTAAGAAGACCTGTTTGTATTTTTACATCTGATTATGTTTATTTATTAATACAACTGTATTTTACCTGGTATACAACTAAGGTATATTGTATTCATTGAAAACTTATCATGTGTACTTATATTATGAAAAAGAAATAACTGATTAAACAAGATAGTGTCGTACAAGTAAAATCAATATTTTAGCCTTAACGTTCAAGACAAAGTGTTGACTTTTTTGGCGCCGAGTATAGGTAATATCAATACATTGACTGACTGTATGTTTTTATGTGCAGAACGTCTATAATATTTCTCATATCAATTGATCTATTGTTGTATGCAGAACGTTCATTTGCATATTTCTCATTGTGACATATGGATGAATTTGGAAATCCCATTATAGGTAAGGGATGCATGAGAGGGAACTGCTACCTTTCGGCGTACCGATTATCTTTTGTTATTCAATTTATTCGAATACCTGTAAGAAATTGGTTTCTCTTATTCATAGTACACCCATTTTATTATGTCCTTCTAAGGAACATTAATCTATCCGAATAGATAGTAACTAGAACACACCCGCGAATTTTTTAGAGGTCTGTTAAAAGAATGAAAACTGTTGAAGGGTGAATTCTTGTAAACAAATTTATGACTGGGGAATTTCAGGAAAGGTATCAAAAGTGAAAGGTAATTGGTGGCAGAGCAAATTATTTTAGCCCTCTCCCTTTTTTAAGAAATCCGTAATTTTTTTAATTTTCTATCAATTTTCCATATACTGTGAACCAGGGACTTTCTATACTAACTGGACTCGTCAGTATAGAAAGTCCCTGTGTGAACACATATATGTAAATTTTATCATCGGTATAAAGACATCATACGTAAATATAGCTCAACATGCAGACTTCTTATACGTTCAGGTATTTCACATCCAATTTTTTATGGAAATATTCTTTATAAAGCACAAAGGTGTCAGTATTCACCTCAGAAACTTACAAAACCTTTGAATAGACTTATTAAGAAGGGATATAATTACGATACTGTTGACAAGTCATTAAAGATTGCATATTTTGGCGTTAATATTGAGTCACTGATAAGGTCTTTGCGTCGGAACTAAACACATTTATTCTAAAAACAGTTCCCTAGCGGGAAGGATTGTGCCTGATGTTCATATGATGAAATCATAATCTTTCAGTCAGTTAAATTGAAGTCTGAAGCTGGCATGTCAGTTAACTGCTAGTAGTCTGTTGTTATTTATGTATTATTGTCATTTTGTTTATTTTCTTTGGTTACATCTTCTGACATCAGACTCGGACTTCTCTTGAACTGAATTTTAATGTGCGTATTGTTATGCGTTTACTTTTCTACATTGGTTAGAGGTATAGGGGGAGGGTTGAGATCTCACAAACATGTTTAACCCCGCCGCATTTTTGCGCCTTTCCCAAGTCAGGAGCCTCTGGCCTTTGTTAGTCTTGTATTATTTTAATTTTAGTTTCTTGTGTACAATTTGGAATTAATATGGCGTTCATTATCACTGAACTAGTATATATTTGTTTAGGTGCCAGCTGAAGGATGCCTCCGGGTGCGGGAATTTCTCGCCACATTTAAGACCTGTTGGTGACCTTCTGCTGTTGTTTTTTTTTATTTGGTCGGGTTGTTGTCTCTTTGACACATTCCCCATTTCCATTTTCAATTTTAAAATCTCTAAATAGTAGAAGAAAAAAAAAGAAGAAGAAGAAGAAGAAGAAGATATACAATGTATTTTATTTTTAAGTATTGACCCCGAAGGGCATAAACATCACAACATCAATCATTTTCATTACAATACAAACAATGAGATAAAAAAAAGGGTTAATGAGAACTATTTTTAATGTTCTTAAAGAATATGTAGATAAAGAATCTATAATAATCTATTTTTATATAATATCTAATGCATTTTGATGCAAGTTTGGTTGATATAGATAACACACAAACAGCCCCAAAAGAAAGAGAAAAAATAGATATCCATATATGTATAGTCCACTACAAGTTAGATCAAATTAACATATAAAAAGTATCCAAACAGAAAGTAAAAGTTAAGCATGTAATCTATGACCGCCATTGATGGTAAACTTGAAATTAATAGTAAACAGCGAATACAATGTACACTTTATTTATAGTATATGTATCTTCATCGTCTAAAGAATTATACGATACACGATAAAAAAAAATCCTTATCGTGATTCGTCAGAGGTCTCAAATAATTATCGTAACCGTCATTTTTGGACAAAAAAATAACGTGATTCGTCAAAATCATTCTATGTTTTATCGTTTAAAAGAAAGCTTACAATTTATCGTCATACGCCAAAAATTCACGTCATTTGGTAAGAACTTTTACGGTTCGTCATGTAGGTACCTTTATTACGACCCTCATGAAAACTATGCGTAAACTGCCCTAAATGGAAGTCTGGCTTGTTACTTAAAAGTCCAACCGATGACGAAAACAATATCCGGACGCCTTTATTATCGTTCTCTCCCTAAAAAACCCAAACGGAATAATCATAAGCGAGGATGATAAATGCGATTATGCATCGTAACTATAGGACACAAAGCCATGATGATTAATTTATTGTGGAAGAAAGAGAAGCGGCACAAAAAAAACGAGGTCTTCTAGTTTAATAGTATATATGCTATCCATCGAGTATGTGAGGAACTGTCTTATAAAAAACCGTTATACAGTACTTGCAACCTTAGGCGCAGGGTTGGGGTAATTACAAATGTAATGGTAATTAAGTGTAATGCATTACAATTTTCCATGTAATTGAATGTAATGTGTAATTGAGCATTGAAAAAAGCATGTAATGCTCAATTACTTTTGAATTACATTGCAATTACATGTACTTTTATGGTGTTACAGTTAAGAATTTGTAAAATTATATGTATTTTTCAAATATTAATATCAATGCTTTTTTAATATATGAAGTCTGTAATTTATTCTAAAGTTTTTATACCATTTATTTGACCTACAGATTTTTTTTTAATAGTCTTATAATTTAAAAAATGTGATAATCATATATAAGGGTTGTTCAGTTTTTAAGAAAGATCTTTAACTAAATAGATTGAAAAGTTATAAACACCTTGTTAAACAAAAACAATAAAATGTGTCTCTCTGAAACATCTATCTGATACAGTTCATTTAAAATTTAAAATCACTGCATACAATCATTTTGTCAAATTAGTATACACAAACGGATTATAGAAATAAAAATTAACAGCTGTAAAAAAATCAGCAATTAATCAGATTAAAATGTCCAGGGGCAATGCCACTATTAAAGATATTTTATCTAATTAGCAAAATATTGCTAATATTTAGACATTATATACAATGTTTGTACTAAAAATTGTTTTCAATATTGTGACAAGCACACTTTTTAATATCTTTTAAGTAAAATAAAAAAATATTTTAAATTCATTTATAATTTCTTTTTCATATTATGTTTAATTCAAATGAGTTCATTTCTGAGATGTCAAAATACCCCTTGATGTATTGGCAAGTTAATAGGAGCAAATTCCTTCTCCTATCAATATAATGATCTTCTAATTATAAAACTTCCATGTCCTGATCAAGCAATATCTTGCACAACATTAGCTCCTGTCGAAATACTATTTAAAATTGCTGTTTTCAGACCAGAAGATTCAGACTAATTGACAAAACATTAAAATAACTATATTAAATGATTATCAAATGCAACGCTTAAACTAGGCTTACATGAATATTTTACACATGCATTATATAAACATGTAAAATATTGTTAAAAAATATCATGATTAAATGTAATGTGTAATTTAATTAATTACTTTAGTAAAGTAATTGTAATTTAATTAATTACATTTTAAAAACTGTGTAATGTGTAATTAGTGTAATTGACCAATTTTGCAATGTAATGTGTAATTTAATTAATTACATTCTAATGTAATTGACCCCAAGTCTGCTGGCCCAAGTATAGAATACGTTTAAGTAGTTCCGGCAATATTCGAAATATCCATACGCCAATACTTTAAATATGTTTAGGCGCGCAACAATCTGAAGGCCTAGTTCCGGCAATAATCGAAATATTCATTCGCTGAAACATTAAATATGTTCTTGCGGGTCGGTGTTTTTGGGGGTTAACATAACAGCTGTTAATATGTCAATGTGGATAGGGACTAGCATGAGGTTGGATACTCAATTAAATAGTCAGCAAGTTTACAGGTCAGCAGGTCAGCAAGTCAACAGGTCAGCAGGTCGACAGGTCAGCAGGTCGACAGGTCAGCAAATCGACAGGTCAGCAGGTCGACAGGTCGACAGGTCAGCAGGTCGACAGGTCAGCAGGACAACAGGTCAGAAGATGTTTCATGTTATCCATAGATTATTAGTCATTAAGTCAGGATGTTGTGTAGAGGGAAAGTTTGGTACTCAGTTAAATAGTCAGCAAGTCGACAGGTCAGCAGGTCGACATGTCAGCAGGTCGACAGGTCAGCAGGTCTACAGGTCAGCAGGTCGACAGGTCAGCAGGTCGACATGTCAGCAAGATGACAGGTCGACATGTCAGCATGTCAACAGGTCGACAGGTCAGCAGGTCGACAGGTCAGCAGGACGACAGGTCGACAGGTCAGCAGATGTTTCATGTTATCCATAGATTATTTGTCATTAAGTCAGGATGTTGTGTAGGGGGAAGTTGAGTACTCAATAAAAATAGTCAGCAAGTCGACAAGTCAGCAATTGAACTGTATCGTATTGTGTTACTGCTTGTTGGGTGTTAGTTTCTTTTTTAAACAGTCACCATTGCTTTTCACTTTTCTATTAAATTAAATTAAAACCACTGAATTATATGTGCTTTCGCATGATAAATTTTATTACTTTTATTCACAGAACTCTGTATTCGTTGTAAAGCCTCAAAATTATAATTGTACATGTATTTATCTAATGAAAATGTTTAATGTTATTTCATCCATAACCACTTATTTAAATCAGTCCAAGAACGCTTTGATTGTTTGAAAAAACACAATTAAAGGAATAAAAGTTTTCAGTTGAGATGAGATATGAAACAAATATAATGAGAATTATGTTTTCTTGAAAAATGATACTAAGTTGTTTACAATTAGTTTCAAAATGCGTGTGTTTGGTCATCAAATAAATTCACCACAGTCCTTCGATTCCCTCTGCATGTGGATGATGTTGAATAGTAAAGTTCTTTTCTTCATCAGTAAGAGTTGATAAGTCGTTGAATGTTGAATCAATGTGTCAATATTAATTCCCACCAATTTGATGATTATTGGATGTGTTGATGCTTATGTTTTTTATCTGTAGAACCGTTTGCATAAACTTTTAACAATTATAAAAAAAGAAATAGCTACATTTTCGACTTGTCGGACTGTCAATCAAGCTAATTGTTGACATGTCGCTGTCGACCTATCGACCTGTCGGCCTGTCGACCTGTTGGCCTGTCTACCTGTCAACCTGTCGGCCTGTCGACCTGTAGGCCTGTCTACCTGTCAACCTGTCGACCTGTCGATCCCAACTTAATATGGCGATTAAACATAACTACAATCTTCAAATAATAAACCTGGAAAATAATTTAACTTGTATAAAAACCGATTTACTTCATTTGACTTAAATGTAAGTCCGAAGGTACTACAATTATGTAATTTGTATAAGAACCTATTTACTTCATTTGACTTAAATATAAGTCCGATGGTACTACAATCACGTATTCTATACTTGATCCAGTCTGCTTAGGCGTTACTGTTTTAGCGGTCAATCAGCGGTCATCGATCAGTCACCGATCAGTAAAGTTCGCGTCAAACTTACGTCAGCAATCCGTCAGACGCATAGTAAAAGTAGTTGACTGATCAGACTGATCGGACGGATAGTACCAGTACCGATCGACCTTGTTGACGGATTGAACTTTAATACGTCACATGATAAACTAATACAAATTACGGAATCTTAGTTTCGTTTCATTTAATTAAAATGGCGTCCCGTGAAATACGAACGTGCAAGTACAACTGATACTTTTTTACTAATTATTTAGCCAATATTTATGAATTGAAATGAAAAGAAATGTACAGATAAAATCTAAATTAAAATATCATCATTAAATGATTAAAGAATGGTCTTTTCCGTTTTTATTTAGGTTATAATATTTTCAAACCCGGCGAGTTCTAAAGCGATGTCTATATCGCGACTTTGGTTTTATTATTTGCCAAAAATACTCGGGAAAATGAAATGAAAGGATCAGTTATTGAAAATGTTTGTCTATTATTTTCAATATTTTCAATTTTTGTATCCTTATCATCATACAATTCTGTAAAAAAAAAACTATCACAATCACGGCCTTTCTATAAATTATTTACATTTTGTACAAAGTACCTACATATGAAATGTATTAATAACAATCATTGCAATTGAAGTTACAATATTTCAAATATGAGAAGAATTTTTTGCATTTTAGGCAACGTGTACACAAATTTAATATCTTTTTCCTTAGAGTAAACATAATTTATGAAGAACAACCAATCCTGATGATCAAAAAGTACTGAAATCATATGGTGGTTAATAATTTGTATCAAAATAAAGCAATAACTGCATTCTTCTTCTAATAAAAGTTTAAGTATTTTAATTCTCATTATATCTCAATTCTAATTAGAAGACTTGTCTCAAGATGGTAAAAATAACTGATGTTAAATAAAATAATATCATCTTTGATAAAAATATGAATGATTTGTGTTATTTTAAACAATGCGAATAAAATGTTAGTATGACTTCTCTGACATTCTTTTAATTTTATGAAAAACAACCTATTCTAAACTATATAAAGTACAAAAATCAAATGGTGGTCAATAATTGCCATTCAAATGAAGAAATAATTGCATTCTGGTTCAACAAAATCAAAAGTAAACACATACTTATCCTTCAAATATTCACATTTTATACAAAATTAGTCATAAAAAAGCATTTATAACAACTGATTGCAATTTAAATTACAATATTTTCCAATATGAGAAGAAATATTTGCATTAATTTTAGGCAACACGTACACAAATTTTGTATCTTTTTCCTTAAAGTAAACATATTTTATGAAGAACAACCAATCCTGATGAACAAAAATTACTGAAATCATATGGCGGTTATAAATTTGTATCAAAATAAAGCAATAGCTGCATTCTTATTCCACAAAAATAAAAGTTTCAGTATTTTAATCTTATTATATCTCAATTCTAATTAAAAGACTTGTCTAGAGAGGTTAAAAATAACTGATTTCAAATAAAATAGTATCATTTTTTAATAAAATCAAGAATAGTTTTGGTAATTTTAACAATTGAGAACAAAATTTTAGTATGATTTTTCTGACATTCCTTTAATTCTATGAAAAACAACCTACTCTAAACCATAAAAGGTACAAAAATCCAATGGCGGTCAATAATTTCAGTAAAATAAAGAAATATTTGCATTTTAGGCAACACGTACGAAAATTTAGTATCTTTTTCCTTAAAGAAAGCATATATTATGAAGAACAGCCAATCCTGATGTACAACAAGTGCTGAATCATATTGCGGTTAATAATTTGTATCAAAATAAAGTAAGATCTGCATTCTTATTCTAAAAATAAAAGTTAAAGTATTTTAAATTTTATTATATCTAAATTCTAATTAAAAGACTTGTCTAGAGATGTTATAAATAACTTATTTCAAATAAAATAGTATCATTTTTAATAAAAAGAAGAATAATTTTGGTTATTTTAAATAATGTGAATAAAATTTTAGTTTGATTTCTCTGACATTCTTTTAATTTTATGAAATACTACCTATTCTAAACTATATAAAGTAAAAAAATCAAATGGGGGTCAATAATTTCCATTCAAATGAAGAAATTATTGCATTCTGGTTCAACAAAATCAATAGTAAACAGATACTTATCCTTCAAATATTTGCATTTTATACAAAATTAGTCATAAAAAGCCATTTGTAACAACTGATTGCAATTGAAGTTACAATATTTTCCAATATGAGAAGAAATATTTGCATTTTAGGCAACCCGTACAAAAATTTAATACCTTTTTTCCTTCAGGTAAACATAATTTATGAAGAACAACCAATCCAAATAAACAAAAAGTACTGAAATCATATGGCGGTTGTGTTACACCTCAATATGAATTAAAAAGACAACATCTTCAGACTTCATATTAAAACGCATCTCTTTGATTGTAATACATTCGTTAGAACAGGTGAAATGACATTTCTCTTTTTTCAGACAAAAAAAAATGCCTTTTTAGTATCTTGCATGAACATACAAACCCTTACAATTTCTATATTTTAATATTTTATCATGTCATTTGAAATGTTGAAAAGCTAAATTTGTTTCTAAATTGAGTTATATGTATTTATAAATTTTAAAGGTAAACATGTGTTCAAAAGAAAAATAGCAATGTGTACAATAAGCTAATTTTAGTTCTTAGTCAAGAGGTTTTATAAAGATTGATTTCATATACATATATAGTCATTAAAAACTTTCTTTTTGAAACTAGGACAGTTGTTTCTATATTTTTACAATATGGTAATGATATGGATATATTTCATATGTGAAATACATATGTGTGTAATACATTCGTTTGAAAAGGTGAATGACATTTTTTTTTTTACAAATTTAAAAAAAAAAGCCTTTTTAATATCTTTCATGAACAAACAAACCCTTACAATTTTAACATGTTAATACAGATGGGTGCGGTCCTAACCTTGACAAAAGTTAACTTAGAGTTAACTTGTTGACTGCTTTTTAAGTTAACTTGAGAATTTTTAAGCAGACCAGCAAGTTAACTTCGTCTACGGTGGACCAGACCTACGGTCCGCTTTTTTATGACTGCTGCAGACCTATCGACGGGTCTGTTCCAGACCAGACCTGTGGACAAGTCTGCTTTTGACCAGTCCTGAGGACAGGTCTGCCCCAGACCAGACCTGTGGATAGGTCTGCTCCTGACCAGACCTGTGGACAGGTCTGCTTCTGACCAGACCTGTGGACAGGTCTGCTTCTGACCAGACCTGTGGACAAGTCTGCTATTGACCAGACCTGGGGACATGTCTGCTTATGAAATGTTATCGTTTTTGCGACTTTTCATATCAGACTTGAGCTTTATTAAAATATGTATAAACAACATTCGCATTGTTCTTCCCAAGAAGGCCTCTGATAGCAAATTTCTTTACTCGCTATACGCTACTATAGACATTATTAATAACAACACAATTCTTTCTTTTTTTATTTTTATATATTCTTATAAACATTAGTCAATTACATACATGTAGAGCTATCATATTTTTTTAATTGGAAGGCGGATAGAAATTAGGGTTATCCAACGCATCGGAACAACATTCATATATCATGGGATATCGACATCTTTGTCGACGTTACTTCGTTCCCCGTGTTTTACCTGTCCCTTCATAATTTTTACTTTACGCATTTATACATGCATGGATATTTCATTGTTATTCTACTTATTTGGATTGGATTTACTATTCTTTTTTCGCAGAATATTCTAACGAAAATTGTACAGTTGTACAGTGTCCGGATATGTACGATGTGGTAAAACTACCAACAATCTCGCCAAATTCGTCAGATTTGTCGAGAGATTTGTACACATGAATGAAATAGTTGTCACTTGACGTTTAACTACAAACAAAATCAATCAACCGACATAATAGATTAACAGTATACTATTACCAGAAGAGAACCTCAAATACATTTTTAATTAAAAATCACCAATGAATTCAGACATGTCAGTGTTGGTACATGTACTTGGATGAAGCGGCCTAATAGTTTCGTTTTACACACCCTAGTGACTGTTCAATATTATGAATACAGAGATGAAACGCTGACATTCTCAATGTATGCGGAAGAAAAATTGCATTAATTGTTTTCCTTATTGCTTACATTTGCCGTCCTACTAACATGTTCAAAGGAGTGCCAGGAGAAGACATAATTAGGCACCATCCCAACAGCGGTCATTTATTTTATACATTAAATCCAGACATCAAAAATATGGCTGATTTACTATGCGGATATATATAGATTTTTAAATTAAAGTGCACATATGCAGGTCAGTTTTTGGTCGATGCAGTCAAATAATTTTGTTGTATAAGTCAGCATGAGGTTTCAAATCTACTGAAATTTTGTTACGTATCAATATTTTGAATAAAAGGAGGACATGCTGACATCCAAAATTAATGCGAACAAAAAAATGTGTTGTTATTATATTGCAATATTACTGTCCATTGTATTATACATTGAATCCTGGCATAAAAAATATGGCTTATTTACTATGCGGGTATACATGGTATATAGATTTACAAATTAAAGTGCACATATGGTCAGTTTTGGTCAACACGGTCAAATAATTTTGTTGCACAAGTCAGCAAGAGGTATCAAAACTACTGAAATTTTGTTACGTATCAATATTTTGAATAAAAGGAGGACATGCTGGCACCCTAAATTTATGTGAACAAAAATTTGTTGTTCATGTTGTTATTGTATTGCAATATAGCTGTCCGTTGTATTATACATTGAATCTTGACATAGAAAAATATGGCTGATTTACTATGCTGGCATATAGATTTACAAATTAGAGTGCACATATGGTCAGTTTTGGTCTTGGTCAATGCGGTCAAATTATTTCATTGTACAAGTCAGCATGAGGTATCAAAACTATTAAAATTTTGTTATGTATCAATATTTTGAATATAAGGAGAACATGCTGGCACTCAAATTTATGCGAAACAAAAATTTGTTGTTATCAGCTGGTTATTGTATTGCAATATTGCAATCCATTGTATTATACATTGAATCCTGACATAAAAAATATGGCTGAATTACTATGCGGGTATATATGGTATATAGATTTACAAATTTAAGTGCACATATGGTCAGTTTTTGTGGAAGCGCTCAAAATATTTTGTTGTACAAGTCAGCATGAGGTATCTGACAAAACACTGTAATTTTGATATGTATCAATATTTTGAATAAAAAGAGGTCATTCTAGCACCCTAAATGTTGCGAACACAAATTTGTTGTTATTGTATTGCAATATTGCTGTCCATTGTATTTACATTGAATCCTAACACAAAAAATATGGCTGATTTACTATACATGGTATATAACTTTACAAATTAAAGTGTACATAGGTCAGTTTTAGTTGATGCGGTCAAATAATTTTGTTGTACAAGTCAGCATGGTCAGATGAGGTATCAAAACTACTGAAATTTGTTTACGTATCAATATTTTGAATTAAAGAGAGGACATGCTGGCACCCTAAATTTATGCGAACACAAAATTTTGTTGTTATTGTATTGCAATATTGTGTCCATTGTATTATACATTGAGTCCTGACATAAAAGATATGGCTGATTTACTATGCGGGTATATAGATTTACAAATTAAAGTGCACATATGGTCAGTTTAAGTTGATCGGTCAAATAATTTTGCCGACAAGTCAGCATGAGGTATCAAAACTACTGTAATTTTGTTACGTATTAATATTTTGAATAAAAGGATGACATGCTGTCACCCTTAAATTTATGCAACAAAAATTTGTTGTTATTGTATTACAATATTGCTGTCCATTGTATTATACATTGAATCCTGACATAAAATATGGCTGTATAACTATGCTGGTATATAGATTTAGAAATTAAAGTGCACAAATTGGTCAGTTTTAGTTGATGCAGTCAAATAATTTTGTTGTACAAGTCAGCATGAGGTATCAAAACTACTGAAATTTTGTAACTTATCAAAATTTTGAATAAAAGGAGGACATATGCTGGCACCCTTAATTTATGCAAACAAAAAATTGTTGTTATTGTACAGCAATATTGTTGTCCATTGTAATATACAATGTATGGATCCTGACATAACAAAATATGGCTGATTTACTATGCTGGTATATAGATTTACAAATTAAAGTGCACATATGGTCAGTTTTAGTTGATGCAGTCAAATAATTTTGTTGTACAAGTCAATATGAGGTATCAAAACTACTGAAATTTTGTTACGTATCAAAATTTTGAATAAAAGGAGGACATGCTGGCACCCTAAATTTATGCGAACAAAAATTAAAAAAAATATGGCTGATATTTACTATGCGGGTATATAGATTTATATAAAAAAAAGTGCACACAATGGTCAGTTTTTGGTCAACACGGTCAAATAATTTTGTTGCACAAGTCAGCAAGAGGTATCAAAAATACTGAAATTTTTGTACGTATCAAAATTTTGAATAAAAGGAGGACATATGCTGGCACCCTAAATTTATGCAAACAAAAAATTGTTGTTATTGTATAGCAATATATGCTGTCCATTGTAATATACATTGAATCCTGACATAACAAATATGGCTGATTTACTATGCTGGTATATAGATTTACAAATTAAAGTGCACATATGGTCAGTTTTAGTTGATGTCAGTCAAATAATTTTGTTGTACAAGTCAATATGAGGTATCAAAACTACTGAAATTTTGTTACGTATCAAAATTTTGAATAAAAGGAGGACATGCTGGCACCCTAAATTTATGCGAACAAAAATTAAAAAAAATATGGCTGATTTACTATGCGGGTATATAGATTTATAAAAAAAAGTGCACACATGGTCAGTTTTGGTCAACACGGTCAAATAATTTTGTTGCACAAGTCAGCAAGAGGTATCAAAAATACTGAAATTTTGTTACGTATCAAAATTTTGAATAAAAGGAGGACATATGCTGGCACCCTAAATTTATACAAACAAAAAATTGTTGTTATTGTATAGCAATATTGCTGTCCATTGTAATATACATTGAATCCTGACATAACAAATATGGCTGATTTACTATGCTAGTATATAGATTTACAAATTAAAGTGCACATATGGTCAGTTTTAGTTGATGCAGTCAAATAATTTTGTTGTACAAGTCAGCATTAGGTATCAAAACTACTGAAATTTTTTTACGTATCAAATTTTGAATAAAAGGAGGACATGCTGGTACCCTTAATTTATGCAACACAAAAAAATTGTTGTTATTGTACAGCATATTGTTGTCCATTGTAATATACAATGTATGGATCCTGACATAACAAATATGGCTGATTTATGGTATTTCTATGTGGTATATAGATTTACAAATTAAAGTGCACATATGGTCAGTTTTAGTTGATGCAGTCAAATAATTTTGTTGTACAAGTCAATGAGGTATCAAACTCTGAAATTTTGTTCAGTATCAAAATTTTGATAAAGGAGGACATGCTGGCACCTAATTTATGCAACAAAAATTTGAAAAAATAGGCTGATTTTACTATGGGGTATATAGATTTATAAAAAAAGTGCCACATGGTCAGTTTTGGTCAACACGGTCAAATATTTTGTTTGCACAAGTCAGCAGAGGTATCAAAAATACTGAAATTTTGTTACGTATCAAAATATTTTGAATAAAAGGAGGACATATGCTGGCACCCTAAATTTATGCAAACAAAAATTGTTGTTATTGTATAGCAATATTGCTGTCCATTGTATAACATTTGAATCCTGACATACAAATATGGCTGATTTACTATGCTTATATGATTTACAAATTAAAGTGCACAAATGGTCAGTTTAGTGATGCAGTCAAATAATTTTGTTCGTACAAGTCAGATTAGAATCAAAACTGCTGAATTTTGTCACGTATCAAAATTTTGAATAAAAGGAGGACATGCTGGTACCCTAAATTTATGCAACAAAAATTTGAATAAATATGCATATATGGTATTCATTATAAAAAAAAATGCACAATGTATGGTCACACAAATATTGTTTACAAGTCAATAGTTCAAAATACTGATTTTGTTACGTAATATTTTGATAAAAGTAATATGGGCACCTAAATTTTTACAAACAAAATTTTGTAAGAGAATGTGCCTAATATACATAATCTGAAAAAATATGGCTGATTTACTATGCGTATATAGATTTAAAAAAGTGCACAATGGTCAGTTTTGTACAGTCAAATAATTTTGTTGACAAGTCAGCAAGGTATCAAAATACTGAATTTTTTACGTATCAAAATTTGAATAAAGGAGGACATGCTGGACCCTAATTTATGCAAACAAAAAATTGTTGTTATTGTAAGCAATATTGTTGTCCATTGTAATATACATTGATCCTGACATAACAAATATGGCTGATTTACTATGCTGGTATATAGATTTACAAATTAAAGTGCACATATGGTCAGTTTTAGTTGATGCAGTCAAATAATTTTGTTGTACAAGTCAGCATGAGGTATCAAAACGTAACTAAATATTTTTATGCATCAATATTTTGAATAAAAGGAGGACATGCTGGCACCCTAAATTTATGCGAACAAAAATTTGTAGTCATGTGTTAAAATGATGCTTTCCTCTAAAATACGTCCTTTCATAGATATACATATAAATAAAGTGCAAATATGGTTGAATTTGATAGGTATTGGAACATATATTCAGTGCCCGTTATCATTGTAACCAAGATCGTTTTTTAATTTATAGATTGGCAGATCACAGATAAATTTGTTTCAAGCAACGTTTTATGCGAAACTTTATTTTCAAATATTTGTATTAAATCTGTTTATATAACGGAAAGTATTAGTTTTACTTTATTTTCGATGTTTATACTACGAAACAAAGATATTAAAAAATATTTTTAAAAAATCGACGTAAGAGCGGTCCTGGTTACAAGTTAACTTAGTGTTGAGCAGACCAGGGCAAAAGTTAACTTGGGAACAGGTCTGGTTTCGATAGGATTTGTCAAAGCAAAAGTTAACTTTGTGGCAGGACTGGTCTCGAAGTTTAACTTATGTTAACTTTATGGCAGGACAGGTTTCGAAGTTAACTTATGTTAACTTTACGGCAGGACTGGTTAGAAGTTAATCTATATCAATAGCGGACCTGTTTCGAAGTTAACTTGTTGGCAGACATAAAAACAGTCCTAGGACCAAGTCCGCTTTTCAAGTTAACTAGATTTTGGTCCTAGGACTGGTCAGAGCAGTCCTAAATTTGGTCACAGGTTAACTTTGACCAGTCCAAATGACTGGTTATCAAGTTAACTTGCTGTACAGGTTAGGACTGCACCCATCTGTACCTTATAATGTCAATTGAAATGTTGAAAAGCTAAATTTGTTTCTAAATTTAGTTACATGTATTTATAAATTTTAAAGGTAAACAGGTATTTAAAAAATCAAATGCTTATAACAAGTTAATTTTAGTTTATAGTCAAGAGGTTTTAAAGTAGATTGATGTCATGTACATACATGGTCATTTAAAACTTCCTGGTCGAAACTAGGACAGTTGTTTATACATCTTTACAAAATGGTTAAAGTATGGGTATATTTCATATGAGTAATTCTAGTTTTTACCAAAGCAATAGGTGAGTCATTTATGATAAGTTAATTGTAAATATTTGATACATGAAGAAGTATTAAAAGGAACAACGATACGGGTGCACGATATATGGCAATGTAACAATATGAAAATATACACACCATGTCCTCGATAAATCATCGTGTACATGTATCTATTAATTTTATTCATCCTTATTATTAAAGTCGATACACTTGTGTATGGCGTGAAACGTTGTCCCGTGTTATTTGAATAGATTATTTTATGTATCGTCCTCCATACCAATTAGGTTATTCTAACATATGTTATAAGTACGTTTAGGAGCATCAAGGCAAAGAACTATAATTAAATGGTTTAGTGCATTTGTTGTATTATATAATTTCAGAATAATGTAAAACTTTTTTATGGTTTATTTATTTTCTTTTTAATATTTCAATACAGACTACTGTTTTTTTTAAAGTTTTAATATTATACGTTTTACACCAAAACTGCCGTTCATACGTATATTCTGGTTTCACCTATAAAAATAAGGTAAACATTTAGTTATAGAGGGTCAGAAGGAAGTATATACCTGTGTACGAGATACATATAGTGTTTGCTTTACAAGACCATTATGAAAAACAAGATACAACCAGGATGCATTCTCTATGGGGAAGATAAGTATTGTATCATCATTGTTTTTAACGGTTAAGGGGCCTTGGTCTTGTATTGAGCTTTTGTATTACTTTTTTATTGTGTGCGTCCAACAGTTCCACATATAATTTGTACTTGGTAAATCTTCAGCTCAAATCAATTCAACCTTTACTTCTATTTACTTCTGTTAGAATAAAAAAAAAGGACGAAAGATACCAGAGGGACATTCAAACTAATAAAACAAAATATAACTAACAACGCCATGGCTAATAAAGAGAAACACAAACAGAAAAACAATTATAGGACACACAACACAACAAAGTAAAATTAAAGACAAAACAACACGAAACCCACAAAAATCCAGGGGTGATTTCGGGTTTTCTGGAAAGGTAAGCAGATCCTACTTATAATTTGTCATGGATTTACTGAATTAATAGTAAAAGGAATAAGGCCATGAAAAATGAAAACATGTCCTAAAACTTCCTTTGAAATAATAAGAAGATTAAATTAATAGATGCTGTGGATTCATTATTTCTCGTTGAATACACTATAAATTTTCACTAAGAATGTATGCAGACTCTCACAAAACCACGAAATCAATTGTCCAATCCACGAAATTAGTACTAAATTCAATAAATACATCCACAGTAACTGTATATGAAGTCATACAAAAAATGTAATAAATAAATTACCAAATGATTGATTAAATATGTAAAAAATATTAAATAAACGAATATATAAAAAATATCATATAAACGAATATATAAAAATATCAAATAAATAATTAATGAAGAAAACTATCAAATAAATAAATAAAACTATCAAATGAAAACATAAATAAATAAATTTTTTAAATGAAAACATGAATAAATAAACACGTAAAATAAGTATCAATTAATAAAATTTCAATAATAAATGAAAAAAAATAATCTATCATAGAGATTTCCGAAAGTACAGAAATAGATAGTTTTAATATGACCATTCCAATTACAATTTCATATATTAATTGTTTTTTTGTTTTTATTTTATGATAAATTTTACAAGAAACTGTCAATGTCTCATTGTTTTCATTTGATACCAAGATTCGACACGTTGGGTAGTCCTTTCCAGTAATACAGCTATGATAAGATTTTTTAAAAATATGTTCATAAATCTTGCAAATTTTTTTTTCGAGCCCAGACCACAAGTATCAATTCCTCTTTTTTAACTTGTTATTTTGACTTTTGCTTTACTTTATTGTATAGATATAAGAAGGTTTGGTATGAGTGCAAATGACGCAACTCTTTATTCAAGTTAATGAACATGATATATTCCCCGTAAACTAAAAACTTTTTTCAACACTATTTTCCCGAATGCAATCTTAAATAACGTGGATGAAGTGTTGTCTCATAGGCACTTATCCCACATCGTCTTATGTCGACACAAAAAAACTGCATATGGATAATGATAGTAGCAAAAAAAAAGTCCAATTCTATTACATCAAGTGATGATCTGTAAAAGTCTATTCATACTTGCCGATTAAAAGAATAACCATTATTCTTTTAATCGGTGATTAGTCTTAAAATTAAATAGCATTATGGTATTTTTTTTTATACTGACCTCATCAGCTCGAATATCAGCTAGCCTTTCCGAGCTGGCTTCATATTCTTGCTGATCGATTGAGTATCAATAACAAAAATGTCATTATCCTTTATTTAAACTCCTCTATATATATAACCAACGCAATCATAGGTTTGAACGTTATTTTCAATTTAGATTTGTTTATATTTATTTTGTTTGGGCTTGTATTATATTTTTCCGCCGGTTTATATAATCCGTTCATCCTGTTTTGACTCTTTAAAATTCAAAAGTCTATTCTTAATTGAGGTAAATTAATCAGCCTTCTAAATACTTTTCGATCCCTTACATCACTGAAGAGACATCAATTGTCGAAATCTGGATATGATGTCAAACACTTAGCACCTCATGTTGTGGTTTACCACCTTTGCCGCAAGTTTATTATTTTCTACTTGGTATTAAATAAATATAGATAACCAGTTTGTTACACTTTGTGATCAATTTGTTTGGCAATCATCAATGGCAGTCAGCAAGGTTTAAAAACATCAGTTGTTCGAACTGTTAGTCAAATGCATTTTGTTTAAATATATTTTTTTCAATCTTTTGGTCTTTTGTAAAATGTTGCTTGTGCAATATTTAAACGCCTCTACAACAAAATGTGTTACATACACACGTATACAGATTGCGGTTTTTATCCAACGCAATCATATATTGCATTCGTTTAGGGATAGTCACATGTTAAACTATATTTTCGAAGGTAAAGAGAAAACGGCTGATAGCAAAAAGCATATTGCACGGTTATTTTTAGAATATCTAAAAACCGATATACTTTGTGACGTCATGTAGTGAATTCATGATATTGTTAAACGTTATGAAACAATTGATATCTGTGATAAATTATTTGACGAATAAAATCTTCAATACATAAGATGTCAAACAAACACAAAAAAGTAAATGAAATAACAGCTAATATTTTGTAATTGTCAAGGAGACAATATGATATCTATTTGTATAATATACATTGTACATGTAATAATATAACAGTTATCTATTCATTTGTAGAACCTTTGGACATACTTTTTTGTGAAGATTCTCTAGTTTCCTGTCCTGAAAACAAAACCATAGGTTGGAAATCGATAAAATTTGGTGAATCACCCTGTCAAGATGAAAATAACAGAAATATATGCCACTCAAACATAAATACTTATTTCGATTACCATTGTCTTGGACAAAATAACTGTACTCTTCCCATCAACATTTTGTTTGAAAATAACTGTCAAAGACCATCAAGACGTTTACAAGTAAACTTTGAGTGTTCTGGTGAGTATATGTCTGTTTATTGATGTTTTTTGCCATTGAATACAAATAAAACGAGACGTTATTTTACATAAATGAAACATCGACATAGGCACAGTGTTTGGTTGTAAACATTCGGGTTTTATTTTAAATTAAGAATATTTATGACATCTAGCTTGTCGTATTGCATCTGATAGTTTGAAAATTCAAAGCACAGCATAATACTAATAAATGTCTATTGAAAGGAAAACACTTGCAATTAAAAATACAGCTATGAAAATAAGATGTTTGGTTTAATTGACAATGATATTACTCTCTACAAGAGACACTGATATTATCATTTATAGGACAGTATGGCCTTAAACTATGAGCAAAAAACCCTAAGAGCAAAGTCAGCGATAAAAGCCCCGAAAATACAAATGTAAAATGAGAAGGCTAACTTCATGAATTATGTATAAAATAATGAACGAAAGCCAAATATGATACACAGTAACAAACGACAACCACTGAATTCAAGGCTTCTGACTAGCACATATGTGTGTGTTATTTCGATCATTCCCTCTTTTAACAGTGTTCTGCATCAAACTTTTGCTTTTTAACGTTTTTGTACCTTTATATGTGTGCTTTTATTCTTACATGCAATTAGTGTCGATCACTTTCACTCTTTTATATCATACATAATGTAACATTACATTTTCGTCGCCTTACAATATAGACATACCACTATTATCGATTAAAATTTATGCAAGGTATTTAAAAGTTTTTGAACGCACATAACACGTTTAACAATTTTGATCGACATCAATTTAATGTTAGAATGACACTTAAGTTCCCTTTTTTAACCTAACTTCATGTAAAAAAAGTGTGATTATTTGATATATTTTTTAAACCTCGCCATAATAATTAGGTCTTTCCACCTTTCCGTGGAAAGACCTATTGAATTTGTTCTGATTATTAGGTATTTCCACCTTTCCGTGGAAAGACCTATAGGTTTTGTTCTGATTATTAGGTCTTTCCACCTTTCCGTGGAAAGACCTATAGGTTTTGTTCTGATTATTATTATTATTATTATTATTATTATTAGGTCTTTCCATCTTTCCGTGGAAAGACCTATTGCTTTTGTTCTGATTATTAGGTCTTTCCACCTTTCCGTGGTTTTTAATTATTTTTTTTTTTCTTCCGCCTAATTTTTTTTCTTGCATAGAATTGATGTTTCAAAAGATTTCGTATAGTTTATACGCTTTAAAAATTAACAACCGCGTAACAAAATACTTTTACGTTGTATGAGTTATCTCCCCGAACACTGTTTTTCTTGTGGCCACTACTCCTTCGCAACCGTAAAAGATTACGACAAATTTATTTTACCAAATTGCTCGCTACATCTTAAGGATTAGGATATTCATTTGGACTGAAGCTTTACGGAGACTCCATATGAGAGTTATTCCCCCTTTTCCATTAAATTAAGTGATATGCATTTCTAAATGGTAAACCATAAGTGATAGAGACCTAGGGTCTTCAGATATGAGGTACTTGGTCCCAAAAAATGAAAATGAGGTCAAGGTCAAAGGTCAAGGTCATATTCTAAATTTTGATTTTGGCTTATTTTCACTTATTTTCAAATGTATGACATTTCGACAAATAATTTTCCATAAGTTGTTAGTTGCGACATTTCCTTTCTTGAATATTTTGGTTGAAAGTGTGTGCAGCCAATAAATGGGAGTTTTTGCCCATCTTACATTTAGAATTACGCATAAAGTGATATTACTCATTAACCTAACATATTAAAGACCTAGGGTCTTTTGATTTAAGGTCCTTGGTTTGTGACCTTGAAATTGAGGTCAAGGTCATAGGTTAATGTGACGTTCTAGATTTTGACCTTTGCTTTAAATTCATATAAATACATCATAAAGCCATAGAAACTAACATTTTAAACTGATTTTTCATATTTCAATATCAAAATAGATCTTTACTAATGGAAAGACCTACAATTGTTCTCTGAACAATTGGTTTTTAATTATTAGGTCTTTCCACTTTTCCGTGGAAAGACCTATAGGTTTTGTTCTGATTATTAGGTCGTTCCACCTTTCCGTGGAAAGACCTATAGGTTTTGTTCTGATTATTATTATTATTTTTTTTTTTCTTCCGCCTAATTCTTTTCTTGCGTAATATTGATGTTTCAAAAGATGTCGCTTAGATATTTGGAATATGATATCATATAGTTTATACGCTTTAAATACTGACAATGGCATAACCAAATACTCTACCTTGTAAGAGTTATCTCCCCAAACACTGTTTTTCTTGTGGCCACTACTCCTTCGCAACCGTAAAAGATTACGACAAAATTATTTTACCAAAATTGCTCGTTACATCTTCAGGATTAGGATTTTAATTTTGACCGAAGCTATCCAGAGACTCCATATGAGAGTTATTCCCCCTTATGTATTTGATATAGGTGATATGCGTTTCTAACTGGTAAACCATAAGTGATAGAGACCTAGGGTCTCTTGATTTGAGATCCTTAGTCCAAAAAAATGAAAATAAGGTCAAGGTCAAAGGTCAAGGTCATATTCTAAAATTTGATTTTGGCTTATTTTCACTTATTTTCAAATACCGTATGACATATCGACATATATTTTTTCCAAAATTGTTAGTTGCGACATCTCCTTACTTGTATATTTTGGTTGAAAGGGTGCGCCTACAAGAAATGGGAGTTTTTGTCCATCTTACATTTAGAATTACGCGTAAAGTGGTATTACTCGTTAACCAAACATATTAAAGACCTAGGGTCTTTTGATTTAAGGTCCTTGGTTTGTGACCTTGAAATTGAGGTCAAGGTCATATGTTAATACGACGTTCTATATTTTGACCTTTGCTTTAAATTCATATAAATACATCATAAAGCCATAGGAACTAACATTTTAAACTGATTTTTCATATTTCAATATCAAAATAGATCTTTACTAGTGGAAAGACCTACAATTGTTCTCTGAACAATTGGTTTTTAATTATTATTATTATTATTATTATTATTATTAGGTCTTTCCACTTTTCCGTGGAAAGACCTATTGAATTTGTTCTGAATATTATTATTTTTTTTTTTTTTCTTCCGCCTAAATTTTTTTCTTGCGTAGTATTGATGTTTCAAAAGATGTCGCTTAGATATTTGGAATATGATGTCGTATAGTTTATACGCTTTTAAAATTTACAACTGCGTAACAAAATACTTTACGTTATAAGAGTTATCTCCCCAAACACTGTTTTTCTTGTGGCCACTACTCCTTCGCAACCAAAAAAGATTACGACAAATTTATTTTACCAAATTGCTCGTTACTTCTTCAGGACTAGGATATTCATTTGAACCGAAGCTATCCGGAGACTCCATATGAGAGTTATTTACCCTTATGCATATGATATAAGTGATATGTGTTTCTAACTGGTAAACCATCAGTGATATAGGCCTAGGGTCTTTGGATTTAAGTTCCTTGGTCCAAAAAAATGAAAATAAGGTCAAGGTCAAAGGTAAAGGTCATATTCTAAATTTTGATTTTGGCTTATTTTCTCTTATTTTCAACAACCGTGAAAGATATTGACAAATTATTTTTACTAAATGGTGAGTTGCGACATGTTGTAACTTATAAATTTTGGTTGGAAGGGTGCGTAATCAATAAATGAGAGTTTTCGCCCATCTTATATTTAAAATCATGCCTAAAGTGATATAACTCATTAACCATACATATTACAGACCAAGGGTCTTTTTATTTGAGGTCCTTGGTTGGTGACCTTGAAATTGAGGTCAAGGTCTAAAGTTAATAGGACGTTCTAGATTTTGACCTTTGCTTTAAATTCATATTTTATACATTATAAAGTCATAGGAACTGACATTTTAGATTGATTTTTAATATTTTGATAAAAAAATAGATCTCTACTTGTGGAAAGACCTTCAATTGTTCTTTGAACAATTGTTTTTTAATTATTATTATTTTCTTTTTCTTCCGCCTAATTTTTTTCTTGTGTAGTATTCATGTTTCTAAAGATGTCGCTTAGATATTTGGAATATGATATCGTATAGTTGATACGCTTTAAAAATTTACAACCGCGTAACAAAATACTTTACATTGTAAGAGTTATCTCCCCGAAAACTGTTTTTCTTGTGGCCACTAATCCTTTGCAACCGTAAAAGATTACGACAAATTTATTTTGCCTAATTGCTCGTTACATCTTAAGGATAAGGATATTCATTTGGACCGAAGCTATATGGCGACCCCATATGAGAGTTATTCCCCCTTTTTCATTTGATTCAAGTGATATGCATTTCTAACTAGTAAGCCATAAGTGATAGAGATCTAGGGTCTTCAGATTTGAGGTCCTTGGTCCAAAAAAACGAAAATGAGGTCAAGGTCAAAGGTCAAGGTCATATTCTAAATTTTGTGATTTTGGCTTATTTTCACTTATTTTCAAATACCGTATGACATTTCAACAAATATTTTTTCATAAATTGTTAGTTGCGACATGTCCATTACTTGTATATTTTGGTTAAAGGGTGCGCAGCCAATAAATTGGAGTTTTTGTCCATCTTGCATTTAGAATTACGTGTAAAGTGATATTACTCATTAACCAAACATATTAAAGACCTAGGGTCTTCTGATTTAAGGTCCTTGCTTTGTGACCTTGAAATTGAGGTCAAGGTCATAGGTTGAAACGACGTTCTACATTTTGACCTTTGCTTTAAATTCATATAAATACATCATAAAGCCATAAGAACTAACTATTTAAACTGATTTTTCATATATCAATATCAAAATAGATCTTTACTAGTGGAAAGACCTACAATTGTTCTCTGAACAATTGGTTTTTAATTATTAGGTCTTTCCACCTTTCCGTGGAAAGACCTATAGGTTTTGTTCTGATTATTATTAGGTCTTTCCACTTTTCCGTGGAAAGACCTATTGTATTTGTTCTGATTATTAGGTCTTTCCACCTTTCCGTGGAAAGACCTATTGAATTTGTTCTGATTATTATTAAGTCTTTCCACTTTTCTGTGGAAAGACTTATTGTTTTTGTTCTGATTATTAGGTCTTCCCACCTTTCCGTGGAAAGACCTATTGAATTTGTTCTGATTATTATTTTTTTTTTTTTTTTTTTTCTTCCGCCTAAATTTTTTTCTTGCGTAGTATTGATGTTTCAAAAGATGTCGCTTAGATATTTGGAATATGATGTCGTATAGTTTATACGCTTTAAAAATTTACAACTGCGTAACAAAATACTTTACGTTGTAAGAGTTATCTCCCCAAACACTGTTTTTCTTGTGGCCACTACTCCTTCGCAACTGTAAAAGATTACGACAAATTTATTTTACCAAATTGCTCGTTACTTCTTCAGGATTAGGATATTCATTTGGACTGAATTTTTCTGGAGACTCCATATGAGAGTTATTTCCCCTTATGCATTTATATAAGTGATATGCGTTTCTAACTGGTAAACCATCAGTGATATAGGACTAGGGTCTTTGGATTTAAGTTCCTTGGTCCAAAAAAATGAATATAAGGTCAAGGTCAAAGGTCAAGGTCATATTCTAAATTTTGATTTTGGCTTATTTTCACTTATTTTCAACAACAGTGAAAGATATTGACAAAATATTTTTACTAAATTGTGAGTTGCGACATGTTGTAACTTATAAATTTTGGTTGGAAGGGTGCGTAAACAATAAATGAGAGTTTTCGCCCATCTTATATTTAAAATCATGCCTAAAGTGATATAACTCATTTACCATTAATATTACAGACCTAGGGTCTTTTTATTTGAGGTTCTTGGTTGGTGACCTTGAAATTGAGGTCAAGGTCAAAGGCTAATAGGACATTCTAGATTTTGACCTTTGCTTTAAATTCATATTTATACATTATAAAGTCATAGGAACTGACATTTTAGATTGATTTTTAATATTTTGATAATAAAATAGATCATTACTTGTGGAAAGACCTTCAATTGTTCTTTGAACAATTGGTTTTTAATTTTTTTTTTTTTTCTTCCGCCTAATTTTTTTCTTGCGTAGTATTGTTGTTTAATAAGTTGTCGCTTAGATATTTGGAATATGATATCATAAGTTTATACGCTTTAAAAATTTACAACCGCGTAACAAAATACTTTTCGTTGTATGAGTTATCTCCCCAAACACTGTTTTTCTTGTGGCCACTACTCCTTCGCAACCGTAAAAGATTACGACAAATTTATTTTACCAAATTGCTCGTTACATCTTAAGGATAAGAATATTCATTTGGACCGAAGCTATATGGCGACTCCATATGAGAGTTATTCCCCCTTTTTCATTTGATTCAAGTGATATGCATTTCTAACTAGTAAACCATAAGTGATAGAGACCTAGGGTCTTCAGATTTGAGGTCCTTGGTCCAAAAACACGAAAATGAGGTCAAGGTCAAAGGTCAAGGTCATATTCTAAATTTTGATTTTGGCTTATTTTCACTAATTTTCAAAAACCGTATGACATATCAACAAATAATTTTTCATAAATTGTTAGTTGCGACATATCCTTACTAGTATATTTTGGTTGAAAGGGTGCGCAGACAATAAATAAGAGTTTTTGCCCATCTTACATTTAGAATTACGCGTAAAGTGATATAACTCATTAACCAAACATATTATAGACCTAGGGTCTTTTTATTTAAGGTCCTTGGTTTGTGACCTTGAAATTGAGGTCAAGGTCATAGGTTAATAGGACGTTCTACATTTTGACCTTTGCTTTAAATTGATATTAATACATCATAAAGCCATAGGAACTAACATTTTAAACTGATTTTTCATATTTCAATATCAAAATAGATCTTTACTAGTGGAAAGACCTTCAATTGTTCTCTGAACAATTGGTTTTTAATTAGGTCTTTCCACCTTTCCGTGGAAAGACCTATTGTATTTGTTCTGATTATTATTATTTTTTTTTTTTTTTTTTCTTCCGCCTAATTTTTTTTCTTCCGCCTAATTTTTTTTCTTGCGTAGTATTGATGTTTCAAAAGATGACGCTTAGATATTTGGAATATGATGTCATATAGTTTATACGCTTTAAAAATTTACAACTGCGTAACAAAATACTTTACGTTGTAAGAGTTATCTCCCCAAACACTGTTTTTCTTGTGGCCACTACTCCTTCGCAACCGTAAAAGATTACGACAAATTTATTTTACCAAATTGCTCGTTACTTCTTCAGGATTAGGATATTCATTTGGACTGAAGTTATCCGGAGACTCCATATGAGAGTTATTTCCCCTTATGCATTTGATATAAGTGATATGCGTTTCTAACTGGTAAACCATCAGTGATATAGGCCTAGGGTCTTTGGATTTAAGTTCCTTGGTCCAAACAAATGAAAATAAGGTCAAGGTCAAAGGTCAAGGTCATATTCTAAATTTTGATTTTAGCTTATTTTCACTTATTTTCAACAACCGTGAAAGATATTGACAAATTATTTTTACTAAATTGTGAGTTGCGACATGTTGTAACTGATGAATTTTGGTTGGAAGGGTGCGTAAACAATAAATGAGAGTTTTCGCCCATCTTATATTTAAAATCATGCCCAAAGTGATATAACTCATTTACCATACATATTACAGACCTAGGGTCTTTTTATTTGAGGTTCTTGGTTGGTGACCTTGAAATTGAGGTCAAGGTCAAAGGTTAATAGGACGTTCTAGATTTTGACCTTTGCTTTGAATTCATATTTATACATTATAAAGCCATAGGAACTGACATTTTAGATTGATTTTTAATATTTTGATAATAAAATAGATCTCTACTTGTGGAAAGACCTTCAATTGTTCTTTGAACAATTGGTTTTTAATTATTTTTTTTTTTCTTCCGCCTAATTTTTTTCTTGCGTAGTATTGTTGTTTAATAAGTTGTCGCTTAGATATTTGGAATATGATATCGTATAGTTTATACGCTTTAAAAATTTACAACTGCGTAACAAAATACTTTACGTTGTAAGAGTTATCTCCCCAATCACTGTTTTTCTTGTGGCCACTACTCCTTCGCAACCGTAAAAGATTACGACAAAATTACTTTACCAAATTGCTCGTTACATCTTCAGGATTAGGATTTTAATTTTGACCGAAGCTATCCAGAGACTCCATATGAGAGTTATTCCCCCTTATGTATTTGATATAGGTGATATGCGTTTCTAACTGGTAAACCATAAGTGATAGAGACCTAGGGTTCTTGATTTCAGATCCTTGGTCCAAAAAAATGAAAATAAGGTCAAGGTCAAAGGTCAAGGTCATATTCTAAAATTTGATTTTGGCTTATTTTCACTTATTTTCAAATACCGTATGACATATCGACAAATATTTTTTCCTAAATTGTTAGTTGCGACATGTCCTTACTTGTATATTTTTGTTGAAAGGGTGCGCATACAATAAATGGGAGTTTTTGTCCATCTTACATTTAGAATTACGCGTAAAGTGGTATTACTCATTAACCAAACATATTAAAGACCTTGGGTATTATGATTTAAGGTCCTTGGTTTGTGACCTTGAAATTGAGGTCAAGGTCATAGGTTAAAAGGACGTTCTAGATTTTGACCTTTGCTTTAAATTCATATAAATACATCATAAAGCCATAGGAACTAACATTTTAAACTGATTTTTCATATTTCAATATCAAAATAGATCTTTACTAGTGGAAAGACCTTCAATTGTTCTCTGAACAATTGGTTTTTAATTATTTTTTTTTTGCTTCCGCCTAAATTTTTTTCTTGCGTAGTATTGATGTTTCAAAAGATGTCGCCTAGATATTTGGAATATGATGTCGTATAGTTTATACGCTTTAAAAATTTACAACTGCATAACAAAATACTTTACATTGTAAGAGTTATCTCCCCAAACACTGTTTTTTCTTGTGGCCACTACTCCTTCGCAACCGTAAAAGATTACGACAAATTTATTTTACCAAATTGCTCGTTACTTCTTCAGGATTAGGATATTCATTTGGACCGAAGCTATCCGGAGACTCCATATGAGAGTGATTTCCCCTTATGCATTTGATATAAGTGATATGCGTTTCTAACTGGTAAACCATCAGTGATATAGGCCTAGGGTCTTTGGATTTAAGTTCCTTGGTCCAAAAAAATGAAAATA
This sequence comes from Mytilus edulis, assembly GCA_019925275.1. Taxonomy (NCBI): domain Eukaryota; kingdom Metazoa; phylum Mollusca; class Bivalvia; order Mytilida; family Mytilidae; genus Mytilus; species Mytilus edulis. Next base: position 59,510,789 of record CM034356.1, read on the forward strand.
GGGTCAAGGTCAAAGGTCAAGGTCATATTCTAAATTTTGATTTTGGCTTATTTTCTCTTTTTTTTCAACAACCGTGAAAGATATTGACAAATTATTTTTACTAAATTGTTAGTTGCGACATGTTGTAACTTATAAATTTTGGTTGGAAGGGTGCGTAAACAATAAATGAGAGTTTTCGCCCATCTTATATTTAAAATCATGCCTAAAGTGATATAACTCATTAACCATACATATTACAGACCTAGGGTCTTTTTATTTGAGGTCCTTGGTTGGTGACCTTGAAATTAAGGTCAAGGTCAAAGGTTAATAGGACGTTCTAGATTTTGACCTTTGCTTTAAATTCATATTTATACATTATAAAGTCATAGGAACTGACATTTTAGATTCATTTTTAATATTTTGAAAATAAAATAGATCTTTACTTGTGGAAAGACCTTCAATTGTTCTTTGAACAATTGGTTTTTAATTATTATTATTAGGTCTTTCCACTTTTCCGTGGAAAGACCTATTGTATTTGTTCTGATTATTATTATTTTTTTTTTTTCTTCCGCCTAAATTTTTTTCTTGCGTAGTATTGATGTTTCAAAAGATGTCGCTTAGATATTTGGAATATGATGTCGTATAGTTTATACGCTTTTAAAATTTACAACTGCGTAACAAAATGCTTCACGTTGTAAGAGTTATCTCCCCAAACACTGTTTTTCTTGTGGCCACTACTCCTTCGCAACCGTAAAAGATTACGACAAATTTATTTTACACAATTGCTCGTTACTTCTTCAGGATTAGGCAATTCATTTGAACCGAAGCTATCTGGAGACTCCATATGAGAGTTATTTCCCCTTATGCATTTGATATAAGTGATATGCGTTTCTAACTGGTAAACCATAAGTGATAGAGACCTAGGGTCTCTTGATTTGAGATCCTTGGTCCAAAAAAATGAAAATAAGGTCAAGGTCAAAGGTCAAGGTCATATTCTAAAATTTGATTTTGGCTTATTTTCACTTATTTTCAAATACTGTATGACATATTGACAAATATTTTTTCCTAAATTGTTAGTTGCGACATGTCCTTACTTGTATATTTTGGTTGAAAGGGTGCGCATACAATAAATTGGAGTTTTTGTCCATCTTACATTTAGAATTACGCGTAAAGTGGTATTACTCATTAACCAAACATATTAAAGACCTAGGGTCTTATGATTTAAGGTCCTTGATTTGTGACCTTGAAATTTAGGTCAAGGTCATAGGTTAAAAGGACGTTCTAGATTTTAACCTTTGCTTTAAATTCATATAAATACATCATAAAGCCATAGGAACTAACATTTTAAACTGATTTTTCATATTTCAATATCAAAATAGACCTTTACTTGTGGAAAGACCTTCAATTGTTCTCTGAACAATTGGTTTTTAATTTTTTTTTTTTTTCTTCCGCTTAAATTTTTTCTTGCGTAGTATTGATGTTTCAAAAGATGTCGCTTAGATGTTTGGAATATGATGTCGTATAGTTTTATACGCTTTTAAAATTTACAACTGCGTAACAAAATACTTTACGTTGTAAGAGTTATCTCCCCAACCACTGTTTTTCTTGTGGCCACTACTCCTTCACAACCGTAAAAGATAACGACAAATTTATTTTACCAAATTGCTCGTTACTTCTTCAGGATTAGGCAATTCATTTGGACCGAAGCTATCTGGAGACTCCATATGAGAGTTATTTCCCCTTATGCATTTGATATGAGTGACATGCGTTTCTAACTGGTAAACCATAAGTGATAGAGACCTAGGGTCTCTTGATTTTAGATCCTTGGTCCAAAAAAAATGAAAATAAGGTCAAGGTCAAAGGTCAAGGTCATATTCTAAAATTTGATTTTGGCTTATTTTCACTTATTTTCAAATACTGTATGACATATTGACAAATATTTTTTCCTAAATTGTTAGTTGCGACATGTCCTTACTTGTATATTTTGGTTGAAAGGGTGCGCATACAATAAATTGGAGTTTTTGTCCATCTTACATTTAGAATTACGCGTAAAGTGGTATTACTCATTAACCAAACATATTAAAGACCTAGGGTCTTTTGATTTAAGGTCCTTGGTTTGTGACCTTGAAATTGAGGTCAAGGTCATATGTTAATACGACGTTCTAGATTTTGACCTTTGCTTTAAATTCATATAAATACATCATAAAGCCATAGGAACTAACATTTTAAACTGATTTTTCATATTTCAACATCAAAATAGATCTTTACTAGTGGAAAGACCTACAATTGTTCTCTGAACAATTGGTTTTTTAATTTTTTTATTTTTTTCTTGCTAATTTTTTCTTGCGTAGTTATTGAATGTTTCAAAAGAAGGTACTTAGATATTTGGATTATATTCGTATAGTTGTAAACGTTTAAAAATTTACAAACCTGCGTAACAAAATACTTTACGTTGTAAGAGTTATCTCCCCAAAACTGTTTTTTAGTGACTACTCCTTCGCACGTAAAAGTTACCAATTCATTTTACAATGTCGTTCCTTTCAGAAGATATATTGATAGTGGCTAATAATTGACAGGGTTCTCAAGGTCAAAGGTCAAGTCAAGGTCATATTCTAAATTTTTTCAACAACCGTGAAAGATATTGACAAATTATTTTTACTAAATTGTGAGTTGCAACATGTTGTAAATTAAAAATTTTGGATGGAAGGGTGCGTAAACAATAAATGAGAGTTTTCGCCCATCTTATATTTAAAATCATGCCTAAAGTGATATAACTCATTTACCATACATGTTACAGACCTAGGGTCTTTTTATTTGAGGTCCTTGGTTGGTGACCCCAAACACTGTTTTTCTTGTGGCCACTACTCCTTCGCAACCGTAAAAGATTATGACAAATTTATTTTATCAAATTGCTCGTTACTTCTTCAGGATTAGGATATTCATTTGGACTGAAGTTATCTGGAGACTCCATATGAGAGTTATTTCCCCTGGTGCATTTGATATAAGTGATATGCGTTTCTAACTGGTAAACCATCAGTGATATAGGCCTAGGGTCTTTTGATTTTAGTTCCTTGGTCCAAAAAAATGAAAATAAGGTCAAGGTCAAAGGTCAAGGTCATATTCTAAATTTCGGTTTTGGCTTATTTTCACTTATTTTCAACAACCGTGAAAGATATTGACAAATTATTTTTACTAAATTGTGAGTTGCAACATGTTGTAAATTAAAAATTTTGGATGGAAGGGTGCGTAAACAATAAATGAGAGTTTTCGCCCATCTTATATTTAAAATCATGCCTAAAGTGATATAACTCATTTACCATACATGTTACAGACCTAGGGTCTTTTTATTTGAGGTCCTTGGTTGGTGACCTTAAAATTGAGGTCAAGGTCAAAGGTTAATAGGACGTTCTAGATTTTGACCTTTGCTTTAAATTCATATTTATACATTATAAAGTCATAGGAAATGACATTTTAGATTGATTTTTAATATTTTGATAATAAAATAGATCTTTACTTGTGGAAAGACCTTCAATTGTTCGTTGAACAATTGCTTTTAATTATTATTATTTTTTTTTATTTTTCTGCTTAAATTTTTTCTTGCGTATTGTTGATGTTTCAAAAGATGTCGCTTAGATATTTGGAATATGATATCGTATAGTTTATACGCTTTAAAAATTTTCAACCGCGTAACTAAATACTTTACGTTGTAAGAGTTATCTCCCCAAACACTGTTTTTCTTGTGGCCACTACTCCTTCGCAACCGTAAAAGATTACGACAAATTTATTTTACCAAATTGCTCGTTACATCTTCAGGATTAGGCAATTTATTTGGACCGAAGCTTTCCAGAGACTCCATATGAGAGTTATTTTCCCTCATGCAAATGATATAAGTATTATGCATTTCTAACTGGTAAACCATAAGTGATAGAGACCTAGGGTCTTCAGATTTTAGGTCCTTGATCCAAAAAAATGAAAATGAGGTCAAGGTCAAAGGTCAAGGTCATGTTTTCAATTTTATTTTTTTCTTATTTTCACTGATTTTCAAATACCGTATGCCATATCGACAAATAATTTTTCATAAATTGTTAGTTGCGAGTTGTCCTTACTTGTATATTTTGGGTGAAAGGGTGCGCAGACAATAAATAGGAGTTTTTGCCTATCTTATATTTAGGTTTACCCGTAAAGTGATATTACTCTTTAACCAAACATATAAAAGACCTAGGGTCTTTTGATTTAAGATCCTTGGTTTGTGACCTTAAAATTGAGGTCAAGGTCATAGGTTAATAGGACGTTCTAGATTTTGACCTTTGCTTTAAATTGATATTAATACATCATAAAGCCATAGGAACTAACATTTTAAACTGATTTTTCATATTTCAATATCAAAGTAGATCTTTACTAGTGGAAAGACCTTCAATTGTTCTCTGAACAATTGGTTTTTAATTAAACTTGTTTTGCATTTTTATTATATACATCTGAAATCAATAAGTTTGACTGTAATGTGGAAGAATATTTACCCTCTAGCCGGACATAGATTCAGTGGTTGTCGCTTGTTGCTGTGAAACATTATTTGTATTTCGTTCATTATTCTGTACATACATAGATACATACAGTCAGGGGCATTACTTAAACAAGAAACAATTGAAATTACCAAAACAAGTAAAGTTGAAAACGAGGCTATTTTAAAGATTACTTATAAAAGTCACTTTTCCGAATATTGATTTTAAAGGTGTCCGATGATACAGATTTTACTTTCTTTAACAAATTTTCAGTCAACTGGTTATTTCTCCCATGAAATACCCATTCTAATCCTTCTGAAACACAAATTCCCTTTCTCTCACACTTATCATTCATACCGACGCTTCTGGGTTCAAGATTGGTCTCTTGGGACTATTAAATTATCATTTTCCTTCAAAATCTTGAAATAAGACTGATATAAATAGATAGATCCTTGTGAAATAATTCATACTTGAAGCTATTTATAGTTTTGAATCCTAATCATTTAAATATGTTCCTTAAATTAGTGTTATTACTTATCTTAAAATGTACAAAATAACTTATTCAAGTAATTTTTTTTTACATTATTTTTAAAGTAACCCTTTATCTCTATACCCCTATCCAATATAATAGATTCTTTATTTATGATATAAAATAATGTAAAAATTCATGAAAACTATATTCAGTCTATGTTGCTATTAAAAATCAAAATAACTCTTTTAAGTTATTTCATTATTTTCAAAAACAAACATAACTTATAAAAGTAAACAAAAGTAAAGTAAACTTTAAAAAAACACTTGTTTAAGTAACGCCCCTTACTGACACAAGGCCGTTAGTTTTTCTTGTTTTGTTTGTGTTACATGTCATTTAGAATTCGGGACTTTTTAAAGCTGACTATGCTATATGGTTTTTGCTCATTATTGGAGGCCGTACGGTGACTTACAGTTGTTAATTTCTGTGTCATTTTTTCTTTTCTTAAGGGTTGTTTCATTGTCAATTATACCATATCTTCATTTTTATAATAAGCAATATGTAAACTTTCTACACTCTTACGTCCTATTTAATGGGGATTCCTTGTGTGCTTTGTCTTTGCAAGAAAACAACCTTTGGATATCAGAATATGTCTAAAATCAGCACAAATAACAGTATATTCTTTAAAATATTTTTAAAATATGTTTAAAACTGTTATATTTACAGAATGCTACGTGAATGCAAACGAAATTCAATTAGTTTTCTTGAATCTTATTTGTTATTTCGTTTTAACTTAATGTACGCTATGTCACTTACTTATCATTAATTAATCAAGTTGTATTGTCTGTAGGAGGTTGGTGGAGAGGTAACAAACATCCTAATCCTGTAGATACCTGTGCAAATTCGTTAAAAGAGGTCTATTGTCCTTCCGGGTACCACATTCATATTAAAAGTGCTAAGTCCTTTATCAGGACTAGTGACTGTGATAGTATGAACGTAAACAACGCTAAATCATTTCTGAAGGAATTATGCAATGAAAATCGGAGGTGCCCATCGGATACCTCTAAGACATCTTTGCTTTATCATAAAAGATTCGCCAGTATCCAGTATGGGTGTATAGGTAAATACTATAGATATGTGTATTTACTAAGTATGTAATAACGGCAAAGACGTCATTATAATGTAGGGTAACAAAGTTAAAAAAGACATTTTATCACTTAAACATGTTAAAATAAAAAAAAAAATCAATAATTTCTGTTGTTCTTAATGTTACCACTTAAAAAAACGCTACAGTCACTTCGAATTCCTTGCCCTAAGTTAATAAATTATACTTTTGAAATGATTATACCTATGATTTCAGATTTGTATGTGTTCTTTTATAACTATTTCATTGACGTATACCCCATATATGTACTCATCAACCTACAACTTCTTGAAATTGCAAATAACAAATATTCAGATTTCCATAATTTCTTGCCGTTTATTTGACTGATAATGGTCAATAAACTATTTTGACTTTTCAATATGTATATTCAGGTTTGTGCTAAGATCAAACTTGTTTGTTTGTTTGCACAAAATTTCACCGCTGAATTCATCCGTATCATTGTTAGTACAGTATAGTATTGATTGATGAAACCCCATTAATACATGGTGAACTTTTACTTTCAGGACCAACAGATCGTCTAGTCACTGAGAGCGTACACAGCACATCAACAGGTTTATAGTTTTTTGATAATGAAGTGTTATAAAAATTTACTTTGAAAGAACCTGATATTAATATGTTTGAAAGAAACTAACAATGAAAACAAGTTATAAACTAAAAACCTGTAGAAGAATCTAAATTTTGAAGATATAGCTTTAATTGTAAGACACTGCAATTACCTATGCTGAACACTGCTACACTATAATATACTGTGTAAGGTTGATGCAGTATGAATATCTTTTAACATGATTTTCTGTAATATTCAAATGTGTATACTTTGAAAGCATGACATCGCTTTTCTGTATTAGAGTATAGAAAAGTGTGTCAGGCAACAAACCTGACAAACACATTCCTATTTTGTGATAAAAATGAATGCTGTATCTAATGTTAAGAGCTAACTTGTTTCTATGTCAGCTTCTTCTGATCTTTTTTGATTGCTCAACTGAATCAATTCGTGTAATTATCTGTAAAATGATTTACCTTATCATAATAAGACAAATATGAATTTCCTCTTTTGTTTTCCTTCAGATGGTAGACTTGAAACGACTACTTTTACAACTGAAAATATTTCTTCTGGAAGTGAGTAATGATATGCTTTATTCAATCTGTGTGAGATAAGAAAAGTATATATTGAATTAATACTAGTTATAATGTATTCCTGAAACCAAATTGTAAGTGTAAACGCACAATTTAAACGGGAAAAAGTCAAGGCAATCATTGTTTAAAACAGAATGTATATATTCATACATACACAGAAACTATAAATTGAAAAATATGCTGTTTAGTGAGTACAGAATTGTAGAATGATTAAATTGTTGAGTGAGTAAAACGTTGTGAATACACACGTGTATTGGTTTGTTGATTGACAATCATTTAATGCGTTTAATTAACGTAATGGTTTTTAATTTTAAATCATATGTTTTTTCCTGTCTCAGATTATGAACTGCCTGCACTTAGCCTTGATAAAAACCACCGAGTAGTAATCTATCTACATTCGAAAAATCAAACGCAGCAACTCTGTAGTTCTGAATGGGACGATGATGATGCTGCTGTTTTGTGTAGACAATTAAACAGTACCTGGATTGGAAATGCTACAGTTCTTGACAAACTAGTGGATATATCTATTGCTAATTATTCATTGCATTGTAATGGATTTGAAACAAGTTTGTTCAAATGTAATGTGTCAAAGGATGAAACGGCATGTAATACAACCAAAGTAGCTGGTGCAATGTGTTGTCAAGGTAAATTAATGTGTATCAATAAACTAATCATAGATATCAGAATTGAAATGTATGCTTTTGCCAGAAATGCGTTTCGTCTGATTCCGTTTTTTAGAAAGTATACAAAATTATTCTTTAAACTAATATTTAAAGAGTGGTGGACGATGGTGGAATTAAAAAGTATTAGTCGAAGAGATACCGACAAAGTAACGTAAAAAAATAACGACAACAAAACAAGCAATATTCTACAAAATGCTAAACAAACATTAAGGACTGAGCAACTCTATACATTGCACTTGTCGTGTTGCACATCGTAATAAAAAATGTGTGATATCACAATAAATGAGAAGACAACAGGAAAATGGTGACAACTATTGTATCATTCCGTGGTCATCATTGACACAGATATTTTATAACAATCAACCATTTAATGATGTCATGCAACCGTTCATTAACCATCTATCATAGTATGATCATTACCATTGTTATAAATTATAACTTTAGTAGAATCCAAGATTGTTTTTTTTTCACATAGGTACTAACAAACTAGGGGAATGTGTGACGTATCCCTCTCCTCTAAAAGACTTCTCAAGAAAATCTGGATCTTCAACCTTAGGTATGCGATACATAACATAATTGAGCGTTGCTTATTGACAAGATCATGTTTAAGTTCGATACACTTAAGAATCCGAGTAAGTGTTTGTGGCAGCATTTGATAAATCATTTAGGTTTCATCTTGCGAGTTTTTCCTTCAAAACCTTCTAGTTTTTTTTTTTCAATTTGTCGAGTCCGATATACATCTCGAATCAGGACTCGAGGTGATATACATTTTGTATTTAAAAAAGAATTGAGTAAAGTGTATTGACAAAAAGTTCAAGTTCTTAGTAGAATTAGGATAGAATGAGATGAATGTACTTTAGTTTATTCCAACGAATCAAAATGTATAACATGCATTCATCAATATATTTCAATGCGACATGGTTGAAGGCAAAGGTACAAAAATAAGTTCGCTTATAGTTTATGTTATAGTTCATGTACAATAAAACCCAATGCTGTAATACTTTTTGATATTCAATTTTTTTCTTTTTTACAAGGAATAGCTGTTGGAATTCCAGTGGCTATTATTGCAGTGGTCTGCGTCATAGTGGTTATTGCGTTTATCCGGCGAAGGTATGCAAAACACATGTCATGAACAGAGAAATAATATTCTAAAAATAGTCTAAGGGTGGCATGTTTGAAAACATTCATGGTTTAATATAAGATACAATATACACGTTTCATATATCGTCATAAGAGCATACATAATTTGATAATAAGATGAGTTGACGACCTATCATTTGTGGACCAAAGTATATTTATTGCCCAAGGTTTTAGTGGGGTTTGTGTTGCTTATAGATATAGAATGATGTGGTATGAGTGCCAATGAGACAACACTCCATCCAAGTAAAAATTTATAAAAGTAAACCATTATATGTAAAGGTACGGCCTTTAACACGGATCATTAGCTCACACCGAACAGCAAGCTATAAATTAAGTCCAAAGTTTTTTTTCCAAGTTTGAGATATTGTAGTTTCCTTAATACTGATGTTCCAGAGGACTTTAGTGGCTTAAATCAAAGCATAAAAGGGCCTTGTTGCAATTATGCAGATATATTGCTTGCAATTCCTAATACGTTTGATATATTTGGCCTATCTCACAAATAGCCCAAAATATGGTATTTGTGCCTTCGCAAGTAAAAAGGCCATTTTTTTTTATATCTAAATGATCATAACCTTTGAACCGCTTGACCGATTTCTTTTTTTTTTTAGCTCTTTCAGAATAATGTATTTTATGCACTTTATCTATACTTCATATTTTGGCTGACCTCCCTACAGTATAAAGGGTCCCACAAATCGAGAAACACTTGTGAACCACATAAACAAACGGCGACCACTTCGTTTAGTCATTATTTTTCTATGTTGTGTATTGTGTACTTTTGTTGTGTGTTTCCATATTTTGTTTAGCAATAACATTGCTAGTTTATTTTCGCTTGATGAGTTTGAATATTCCTCTGGTATCTTTCGCTCCTTTTTTATAACATATTTTTTCTTTCTGGTAGCGTTTATGTGTTTTTATGAAAGCATTTATTTTTCTAAAACAGTTTATCAGAACAGAATACAATTTGATACTTGTTTGAAAATCAGAAACACCGTTTGTGTTTGTACTGTATAAGAGCTATTTTGTACATTTCCGGAACTGTTTTAGGGATTTTTCTCTTTGATCCCAAAATACATTAGAACATCATTTTTTTCGGTTGTTGGTATGTCAGGTATGTTGTACAGTCTATTATGTTTATTGATTCATGTTTTACGTTTTAATAAATCATTATGATGTCCTCAATGGATAACACAAAACAAACCAGAACCTTGATATGAAAAGTAGTTATAAACTCGTCAGCAATCTGAACGATTAATATGAGATATTTGGTACATGAAATAATTAAGGTTTCATTAGCGTGAGGTCATATAACGCTTGCATCCGATATGTTAGGTTGTCTGAAATGTATACATGATGCATTTCATAAATAAAACATTGTATCATAATTAATAAAACAAGCTGTTTTCTAAGATACTTTTCATTCTTTTTTTTTTAATATTAAACATATTTTATTAATAATCACCTGTTACATCAACCCTCAGTTGCCAAGGGAAGCAACTAAGGGGACCCCGATTTTTACAGTCTCATTTGTCGGGGGAAAAGCAAATGAGAAAAAAAATCCCGCTAAAATTTATTAACATATACCTTGGTAAATATTATCTATCTTTGTACTAATGTACATGTACATGCAATCATTATCGATCTATATATCTATACCTCTCACCAGATAAAATTGTTATCGTACATCAAGTAGTTCTTTTGTTATGTTAATTTCAATTACATTAAATTTCTGATCGAGTGATCATTTACCACGTGCGATTCGTTTAAGGGATGTGTAGTTCATTCATAAAAAAATATGGATTAATGATTTTGATTCCCAAAAAGGATTTATTTCAAAGATACTTAAATGTTTGACATTTAATATATATGTGGTCAATAGTTTCCCGAAATGATATTACCATGTACGCACATATTGATTTAACTATTCTTTTTACAGACATGTTAGCAAAGATTCGGATCGTAAACGCCAACACTTCATATGTAGACTCTATGATGATGACTATGTTGGACAACAAAACATAGCACTCCCTCAGTATCCATCAAACAAAAAGGTACCGAATATCCAACTAACAAACAACAGAACAAACACGACACAGAACGAAGACGACACAGCTTATAGTTATCCATCTAAAGATTCACAATCACCGTATGCGCTTTCTGAGGAGGGGGTATATGATAAAACTAATGAACGGAGACATGTAGTTAACGACACCGACGCATATAGCCGTACAATTGATACCGTGTATGATTCTGCAGAACAAAACACAAGACTAGATAGCAAAGAGGAAACGTATGATCATGTTTTTGGACAGAAAACTGAAGATTTTTACGACAAAAGTAAAAGAACTTAATAACAGGATTTGTAAAGCTGCAAAAATGTCTCACAGTAACGCGTGTTTAATTATACAACATATGAACGTATCTAGATGGCACGAATCTCTCAAAAATATTATGGAAAAAAAATAATTGTACACTAAAATCAACCCTGCTATTTGAATCAAAATAGCGTGTAGATTTGTTTAGTTCTATGAGCAATTTATCATAGTAATGTGTTATAGTGTTTTTTATTGTTTTGTTTGGTTTAACTTTACACTTTACACTTTAGTCCAGTTAAATATGGTAATATACGTTTTACGTGCCTCAGTATTTTTACATCCCGCTACTATGTTAATGTGTTAACGTTGTTGTCATTTTTTGGTATGTTTGTCTTTCATTTTTGCTTAATATGTATTTTTCTATGTAATTTATATATGCCATGTTGTTTTTCTTTGTTGAAATAGTTATGTTCATTTTTTTTCATTTATTATTCTTCAAATTTTACTTATTATACTATTTGTTGCTACTTTATGATATGGTACAAAAATCTACCAAAAAAATCAATTCGTTTTGACCACAGATGACCTTTAAAATGTTAAGATCATTGAAAAAGCTCCAAATTATCTTCCGTGGGTGAAAATATGCCTTTTTTTTTTGCATGAAAAGTGAAATATCATTTTTTACTCATCAGTGACCAATATTTTTTATTATCATTTTCAAAAAAGCTGTATTTAAACTAAACTATTGTAAGATTTAAGCGATTTCTAAAATTATGTCCTTTTTTTATCAATATTGACGTTTGTTTTCCAATAAGTTAAACAGAACTGCAAGCTTCTTTCGACGGCTGATTGTGAACTGAAATGAACGATGACCCAATATCAAGGGGTACAATCAAAATCACGTGATGGATATACACACACCGGAAGTAACAGTCGAGCAGACCGCTTGAAAGGTAAGTAGTCGTATTTACTTGTTTATATCAATAAAATTTAATAAATAAGGTAGTGCACCGAATGTAGGATACTATCTAGTTTTGAAATACACAATTATCCTTGCTGGAAAGCGTGCAGTTAATGCAAACACTTCGACACAGTTCCAACATTTCACCGTCAAAGTGTTTGCAATAACTGCACGCTTTCTAGCAAAAACAATTGTGTATTTTAAAACTACACACTATCCGACATTCGGTGTGCCAACTGATTAATCAAAATTTAATTGACATAAACAAGAAAATGCAACTACTAACCTTTCAAGCGGCGAGTTCGACTTTAACTTCCGGTGTGTGTATATCCATCACGTGATTTTGATTGTACCCCTTGAATATTTCTATTCTCTTTTTCTATTACGTATAGGATAAAAAAAAAATATAGAAAAAAATAGGGAACTCCTATATTTAAAAAAAAATGATTTATACCTGCGAGCCCCTTAATATGTCTGTTCGATTTGCTCATACATTGTTGTCTGTGTAATGGAATTATATGCAACTGGCATATACAAGTTAGATATTCATCTTGCTATAATACACATGATACACGGTTTCAACCTTAATTGTCTACCTGAGGAAATTCCGAAATATGAGAGCTTTTGATTTTGCCATACGATAACAAAGGACTGTCCGACTACAAAAATTTGTTGAGTTCGGAATGTTGGCAGATTTTTTTTCAGATTAGTAGCAGTCATTTATTTAAGTAAGAATATCCATGTCAGTTATCCTCCATGTTATACATTAGATATTGCCTGTGCCAAGTTAGGAATATGTCAGTTGTTTTTTTAATTCGTTTGATGTGTTTGAACTTTTGATGTTTGCCATTCGATAAAGGACTTTCCATTTTCTTCTTTGAATTCTGAATTTTTGCTATTTCATATTTTAATTTTTTACTGTATTGAACGTGTATTTTATTCAAGATCTAGATTCTACATATACAAATTGGATGATTTGAAGAACATTTGTGGTTACAAATTTATCCTGTAAAATTACTAACATGTACATAAAATGCATTCTTCGATGTTTTCTTACGTGAATAGATATAAGAGGATATGGTATGAGTGCCAATGAAGCAACTATGTTTGGCTCACTAACGATTGTGTTAGCTATTGTTGTGATATCAGCAAATCCAACATAAACAAAATAAAAATATGAATGTCAATATGTTCATGTTTAAATGGACATCTATGAGAAAACCATGCAGATGGTGCTCCATGCAAAGTTGTTTGATTTTGATGAAACTTTGCTGACATGTTCATGTTGACCTCATATGAAAGACATGCAAGTTTGAAGCCCTTACACTGCTGGTAACCATGGCAACGATAGGGATTTAGGGTATTTTCGAGTTTATTTATAGATGCATTTACTGAAATGCATAGATTTCATAAATTTCTCAAATAGAAATAAATATTATAATACTTCTGGGTGTTTAAATACTTTAATAGCACAGATAGGATGTGTATGAAGTATAAATCACATAATTTTATTAAACATAATGATATATATATAGAAAATAAGGGTGTGGCAAAACACCTAAAATGATAAAAAATATGGCCTTTTCATCAAATCACACTAAAACAGACACTACAGCCCAAAAGTCGCTTTAATTTACCCTAAATTTCAGAAATGCTTTGCATTTTCTTTGGTTCAAAATATTTTGAAGGGATTTCGGTTGCAAATTAATTTCATAGATTTTATTGATCATTTAGATAGCCTCCCCACCCTTTTTTTGTATTTTCGCAATAAATTGAGGAAAGTCTCATATTTTAATGTAACCAAGCATTCAAAAATAAATACTTGAATTATACAGATTGTAACATGCAATATAGGTAAATCAAGTAGAAAAGTGAAATGGATTTTTGTGTCACAAACAATAGTTAGCATTAGGCTTAAAAAAGGGGGGGGAGCTGCCAAAGACAATTTTTTTTTTTTGGTATTTTTTTTATTCCAAATTCCTTTAGTACACTTGTCCCTATGACTTTAAAGAGTAAAATCCATTCATTTCTCCCTAGAAATCCCATTTTTGGTTATTGCAGCTTGCTAATTACTAAAGTTGTATGCTGACTACTGAAAAATTATATGAAATTCAATGTCAAGTTCATCATATTAAAAAATCTTAAAAGTATTGACATTCAGAAGTTGTGTCTAACAGGTATACAAAATTAAGACACGTTGCAACTTTTTACTTGCATGCTGGTTACAATATAAGTCATTTTGATCATGAGTACCTGAGACGGTGTGGATAAAATCTGAATTTCTATTGTACAAAGGGAGATAATGCAATACAAATGCTGATTTTTAAAACCTTAAAATTGCATATGTACATATTAATTTAAACTAACATACACTTCATCAATTTAATAAAATATAAACATATCTCTATTTGGTTATCTGGAGAGAGAGTTAATAGTGCATTTGAGCATATACTATTGGTTTGCTTTTGTTGTAGTACTTTCTAAAATTCTCCTAAAAAAATGTCTAAATGTCTAAATTCTCTTTTAGCATTGATAAATTTTTAAATATCTCAATCTGTATAAATGATCATAAATGTTATTATTTTTTATAGCATTAGTATTATATTTAACAATCAATGAAGATGATACAATAACACTAAATGGTGCTTACATGCAAGAATAAGATTATTATAAACATACATAAAAGTTAATTTGAATTGACATTAAAGTTAATTCGAATTGACTTAGCAGCACAAGACAATTGTTGCATTAGGTATGGAATTTAGGGAAGTATCACATTGTTTCCATACTATCTTATAAGGATTTACATACATGTAACTACATGAACTATGAAAGGTAATTTACTAATAATTCAATCAATAAAACTAGTTAGTCAATCTAAGAAACAATTTCTGACAAATGAAAATATTATAATGTTTATCAAAGGGCCAAGTACATTCGTAATCTTCTTGATTGTCTTCAATACTGATGACCTTTTAATGCAGAAGTAATTTTAGACTTCTTATTCGCTGATGAGAAAGCCTTGCTGATGGTGAGACAGTGAGAACATTCTATTTCCTAGTAAATATCTCTCTCTTCTCATTACAAATGCAGAGATTGCACCTTCATCAGGTTGGGGGGACACTATATAGACACTACATTCAAACTTGCTTCACATGATACAGTTCAGAATTTGGATTGTGATGAATTATTAGACACATCATACATGTAGGTTTATGACACAGAATAAATGTGGTAAAAGAACTGATGATTTTGAAATTGGACTTGTGCCAATACCCAAAATCTAAAGTCTAAAAGACATGATTAGATATATCATATCAAAGAACCCCATATATGCAATCTTTAATGAATTTAAACAAAGTTGAAGTTTGGACCCCAATTTGAATCAACTTGAAAACTGAGCCCAAATCATAGATCTAAACATGCTAAATGCATGATAACAATTAGCATAGAAAAAAAAAAACTTCATTACTATTTTGATAAATTAACAAAGATTTTTTTGCCCCTGTGATCTTTTTTGCAATTTGAAAACGAATAATAAAAATCGATTAAAATTGAGAATGGAAATGGGGAATGTGCCAAAGAGACAACAACTCGACCATAGAAAAAACAACAGCAGAAGGTCACCAATAGGTCTTCAATGTAGCGAAAAATTCCCGCACCCGGAGGCGTCCTTCAGCTGGCCCCTAAACAAATATACACTAGTTCATTGATAATGAACGCCATACTAATTTCCAAATTGTACACAAGAAACTAAAATTAAAATAATACAAGACTAACAAAGGCCAGAGGCTCCTGACTTGGGACAGGCGCAAAAATGCGGCGGGGTTAAACATGTTTTTGAGATCTCAACCCTCCCCTATACCTCTAGCCAATGTAGAAAAGTAAACGCATAACAATACGCACATTAAAATTCAGTTAGTTCAAGAGAAGTCCGAGTCTGATGTCAGAAGATGTAACCAAAGAAAATAAACAAAATGACAATAATACATAAAAAAACATATAAGAAGTATTTAACCCAAAAAAGTACAATACACCGTTTAATTTTGCATACTATCGAAGAACACCAATTATTCAATTGTTTTATGAAATCAAATTTAACTTTGGACCCTTTTGACCCTATAGCTGATATAGACCAATTTTAAAACAAGCCAAAACATTTGAAATTGGTAAAACAATAAGCATTGGAAACAAATATATAAGTAATTTTACAGCCAATTTCCTACGGCATGTAAATCTAAGACTTCGGTTAGCTTGCATGGTTTGTTTGTATATTGTACAATTGCAATTGACATAACGTCTAATCAGATTTAAAAGTACTCCACAAAGGTTCAAATATGCCTACATGTATATTCATTGTTTGAAGATATCAACCTTAATTACAAAGCTTGAATCAATATTTATACAAAAAGAGAAAGCAAACCTACCAAAGTTTTACTCTACACGCATTTGGAAAATAGCGGTAATAATGGTAAAAGTGTTTTTTTTCAAAAATGAAAAATACAAATGTAGTCTTCAGGTTTACCATAAATGTATGTATACTATAAATGAGGATCTCAGTGTCAAGCTGACAAGAACACATATTTTTTCTAGGTTTAATTCTTATAAAGAGAACAATTCCAATAATGAGTAATGAAAATGTTGTTGTGTAAATTGTACTGATATGGGCCTTAATTGATCATAAAATAATAATTTGAGTGTTATGTGTGTTAGTTTTACTTTTTGTTTACCAGATTGAACTTTTAAAATTGAAGGGTTAATCTTAATTTATTGATTATTTATCATGTTTTTACAATAATAAATGTAACTGGTCAATTTCCAATCTCTATATATGATTATATTTCACAAATAATGCCACAACACAGGTCTTATTTGCTGTCTATTTAGTAGTCTCTTGTTATGACTTGTTTGATTCATTATTTTGTTTTATCAATTATATCATATATTTACCTATATGATCTCCTATCATATCTGCTTTCATTTTAACATTATTTTTGTGTTTTTCCATCTTCAACATTAACTTGTTGATAAGAAATAAAATATTGTATATTTGTACATTTGCATGATCAGTACAGGGAGTTACATCTACATGTACATTGTACATAAAGTTGGCTTAACATAATGCATTGGTTCATTGAAAAAAAAGTTTTGTAGATAAGATAATTAATTTGTGTAAATGTCATAAATGCTATGATATCAAGCAAATCATCAGGTAATTCATTTCTTCAGTATTGTTATTTTGAATTTGTATTACTTGAATAATCTGTAATGTTATAATCTCATGTTGCCCCTTCTGGGCCCTTTAATTTGGAATACATTTGTAAGCATATTCTATTCAGATTCTATTTTATTAACGATAGAAGTAAAGACATGTACAAGTTCTCTTTCCATGTTTATAACTGTGATAAATGACCTGCACTAAGGAAATGTAAAGAAAAAGTCTCACAGTAACCAATTTTTAGAGAGAAAAAAAAACCAGCTCATAGTCTGTAAAATATTTTTTTTGAGTTTGAGAACCATATATTGTATCAATCTAGCTGCATTGTACAATGTACATGTAGTACTGGTAAAGGAATGAATAAAGACAGGAAATTCACATCTCTTTGGGAGCTATATTGTGACTTTAACACTACAGTGCTTAATCAAAACCTGTCACAAAAATATTTAGGGTAGGGATAAAAATAAAGGTAGGTAAGGGTAGTGCGGCTAACACACATACTTTTTAGTTGGCATAAATGTACAGTAGTTTTCGTATGTTTATGTAATTTATACGTGTTTCTCGTTTCTCCTTTTTTTATATAGATTAGACCATTGATTTTCCTGTTCGAAGGGTTTTACACTATTAATTTAGGGGTCCTTTATCATGTGTATAGCTTGTTGTTCCGTGTGAGCCAAGGCTCTGTGTTGAAGGCCGTACATTGACCTATAATGGTTTACTTTTATAAATTTTTATTTGGATGGATAGTTGTCTCATTGGAACTCATACCACATCTTCCTATATCTATCTGCTGAATGTTTTCTATTTCAATGGGTTGTATTTAAAAAAAAAGGGATTTGAAGCAACCATTATTTTTAAATAAGAAGAAAAAAAAACAGAGTCAATGGACTCTATTGACAATTTGGCAAACAAACTCAGGGCGAACATACCTGATACCGGAGGGCTTTGTAATAGAATATATATTTTATCATGATTATTATAGATATCTTGAGAGACTGAGAGAGAAAAAAGTTTTTGTATTAAAATTTAGAAGGCAAACACATAAATCTTTTAGTTTCAGAAGAATTTTAAATCATTATAAATGTATGTCAATGAAAATAAAATCAGTGTTTGCTTCAAGAAAATTATGTAAATACCTCCCCCCCTTTTTTTCTCCAAAAGAGAAATGGTCAATGCTCTTCTTCCTATATTTATGAGTTAATATGATGTTTCGACAGTAGGTCTTTTTATTGTGTCAAATTGCTTTTTCTAACCACAAAAAAAAAAAAAAAATTAACAAACTTACCAGAACCAAATGAAACTGAAAGTTTTACTTTAGAATTTCCGTTGCTAGATTTGGAAGGGTCATGAAAGGATGGCAGCACTTATTTTGTCTTCTTGTCTACTGCAATGCAACTCCTGTCCATGTTTGCAACATATGCATTTTAATATGTGAGTCTGAAACCTAGACATGATAGTGACAGTCTAGCCTCATGAGTCATGTCTAGACTATCTGATCAGGATCAGACTTATCAGACTTATCCCAGTGGCAGTGGGAATGTCTTTGCCACATGGTTTGCTATGTCTTTGTTACACTCTTTCAATGAAAATAAGTTTTTGGCTACACCATATTCATAAAAAATACCATTATTCCCTATCCTTCTGCACATTTGTTGATTTCCCTCCTTCTGTTATTGACACTAAATCTACCTTTTATTATGAAGAGTTTTACAAAGGGAGATAATTTTATCTATATTTTTCAGTTTTTCATCTTTTTTTCAAATAAGCTTATATCAATTTGCAACCAAAATCCCGTTAAGGAATACTAGTTTGTAGTGAACCATAACGTTTAACAAAATATTTTTTTCTATTGGAGTGACTTTTGAGGTTTTATGGACATTTTCAGTATAGGCTGAATTCAAATTTAGTCCATTTTGATCAACAACATTTTCCAGCAAATTTGGTACTAAACTAGAATTGCCCTGTATTCACATAATTTGAGATAAATTGTCATTTTTTAACCATTGAACTAATAGATGTACTTAATAATTTACTAGGAACCCAAAATCAGCTGAAAATTCCACAACCCCTTTCATAATTTTTTTTTGATTTTGCATGGTTCGACAATGCTCTACTACTTAATTATGCTTTAGATAACATTTGTAAGTTTTTGAAATCATTCTCAGTTTGAAAACAAAATCATTCTTAGTTTTAAAAATAAATCAATTCTTTAGTACTTGTACCTCTACGGTATTTGATCAAATGAATATTGTGGATGTCTGGATCAATGTTATTGTCATTTTTAGGCGGATTGTTGACAACTGTTAACCTAATTTATTAAATTTGAAGCAAACGAAATGACATTCAGTACCATTGTTAATATAAATTATACGATTACAATTATCATATATCTCTATTATCTTGATTTGTTAGGTTTGACAATTTGACATCCATCCGTTTGAATGGACCACGGGTGTTTAATCATACTGAACTACTAGTTGAGAGCCTTTTTGAAAAATATTGAAAAAAACATAGGGCTCTTCTACATATGTCAGAGAAATTATTTTGTGTCTTTTATTAAATCACACGCATGTACATATATGGAGAGAATCTTTAAAATATCAAGGGCCCTTATAAACCCTTATGTAAAAGATACTTTCGTCTAGATCCCACCGTGGATTTCAAATAGTTGATTTCCATCAGTCCCAAACTGTCCCGTATTGTTTACAAACAACAGTGACGTAATTGTGTTGAAAGATATTTCGTGTGAAAATGGAGAGGCTCATTGTGTTCTTCACTAGAGAATACTAGGTTAACTCATCGCACAAAATAAAGGTGTTATAAAGGATTTTCATATTTTGGAGCTAAATTGTATCCACATCTGACTAGTCAACACATATTACATTGATGATTAACTACCTTAACGGTTTTTCACAGGTCTTCTGTGTTGTGGCGATTCATCCGTTATGCCAGTTGATAATTGCGTCTTGTGTTTAATAAACTCATCATAAATACCAGGATCTTCATCAAATGGGACTGTTATGTTAAATGTTGTAAAAAGTTATCAAAGGTACCAGGATTATAATTTAATACGCCAGACGCGCAAACGTTGTGATTTGATATATCTTTGTTATATGAAATCTCATGATAAGATATGGTAATTGATTTATGCTTTTTGTATTCATATGTATCGTCAGTGAAAATATGATATACCATGGTATAGCTTTCAAAATAGTTGCACTTTCTGTTGACATTCATGATCTCATGCTAATCTTCTGGTACGTCCAGTGCAAAACGGTTTTACATGATGAGCAGACACCTACAACTTTATATGCAGATACCTATTAGATTATGTCGCTTACACCTATGAAGTTCTGTTCAAATAAGAATTGAATGTTTCTGTTTGCAAATGTATAAGGGTGTGAAGGCGTTGAGTGACGTACATAATCCGTCCTTCGTTCTAAAAATATACTCACGGTCATTGCTTTTACAATTCTATAAAATTATTGAAACATTACGTTATCCGCAAACACATATGTGACCAGCCAAGACATATCCAGGCTTATGGAGGTAGAACGTCATTATGAGAAAAACGCCGTTAACTATATGTGACTAGCCATTTCCAGGCTTAGGAAATTGTCTAAAATTTGCTTTTTGTATATTTATCTAGAATATTCCGAAACAAAACTCTCTCATGTTATTATGACATATTTGTTGTAATAGCAAAATGAAACGAGTCATTTCGAATACCGGTATGAAAATGAGACTGTTCTATGACGACTTTTATTTATTGAAGGCACTAATTTATAAAACACAAAATTATTGTATGTATTGGCTGTTAGTGATGTTCAATAGCATATTTGAATAAAATTTCAAAGACTTAAATTTACTATAATGCAAACAATTCTTAGCTCTATTTTGGAACATGTAATTTAAACTTGTTGAAATGAAGTTAGTTTAAAATGTGTCAAATAAACTCATTAAAGTCTACAAAAGACTCATCAGTGACGCTCGAATCAAAAAAAGTTAAAAAGGCCAAATAAAGTACGAAGTTGACGAGCATTGAGAACAAAAAATTCCTAAAAGTTTTGCCAAATACAGCTAAGGTAATCTATGCCTGAGGTAGAAAAGCCTTAGTATTTCAAAAAATTCAAAAATTTGTAAACAGTAAATTTATAAATATAACAATATCAATGACAATTCATGTCAGCACAAAAAGTGCTGACTACTGGGCTTGTGATACTCTCGGGGAAATAAATCTAAGTAAGCTTTAAGAATTCCTTTTTAAATTAAAATTTATTATGTATGTCTCTATACATAGTATGCGACGCGTAACAGTTTATAAGTAGGTGTATATATATGCATTTGATACGGTTCATTTATTATTGATATATTTCAGACTTCATTTATGAAAGGAAATCTATAGAGCAGAAATTTGATTTTTTTTGTATCAATTTAAAATGTAGATTCAAATATTTTTCACTTCAAACGATAAAGTAAAACTTCTTCAAAACTTATATATGATGTATAGTTCGGCGTCCGCAAAAAAGAAGCCAAGGAAAGTGTTTATCTCTTCTTCACAAATACGTATTTCATTGAATCTCGATATTTATCATGTTTATAATTTTTCTAACAATGACGTTCTACCTCCATAAGCCTGCAAATGTCATGGCGAGTCACATATTACGTTATGTGCAACTATTTATAACGTTACGTGCAAACACCTTTTAACAGAGATCAAAAAGAAAACGCTTGCGTAACATAGAAATAATAACAACATAAAAAAAGCATATGGCTTTTGAATTTGAGCTCAAAATTCTGTAGTTAATATCCAATTTTTAGATTCCCTAACCTACAATGAATAAAATTAACTTTGACTCAACACGATTCGAGATTTGACCACGTTTAGAATAAAAGAAATAATAGTATAAACTCATGGCTTTGGGATTTAATACGGCATATTTTGTTGATAGTTAACAACACAGTTTATCATGCTACATAGAGGAACAAATAATCAGTCTGCTGGAGTTCCCCAAACACTTGTCAAAATCAAGAAGACTGAAGAAGTAAGGTCAGTTCATTTCACATTAAGATACATTGATGATGTTCTTTTCATTTTCAATCCAAACTTTCTGATTGAGTTCCATTAATATATCATCAATAATGAAAAATAAACGATACAACATAACCAGCCACCTGTTTCATTTTATACTTATACATCGAATTTGATATACATGGTCATCTCAGAAACAGAAACAGAAAGCTGCTCAAACTTTGTAAACCGACACCACCATTTGCGCATACAATTAACGGACCAGGGGTATGGGAATGATCTTGTTGATAAGCATTCCGTAATTTAAAAAAAAAATCAATGATCCGAAATGACAGAAAACGCACGACTTTGTGGACAGTCAGAACAAAGATATCGACAAATTGTCAATATGCGTTTATCTATATTACGAATTGGGAACTCTTTTACAGACATTGCTCATTTTAACAAAAATTGCCATTACAGACTAGCATTTCACTTGGGTTTGATGTATTAATATTGAACCAAAGAGTGAAATATGCAATAGGGAAGGAAAATCGTCCCTTTTTGTCGCAAATTTCTGTGTAGAGGGTCCCAATATCATACTTCTGTAACAATCCTGGCAAATAATTTATTTTCAAACATTTCTGCTCATTTGTGTAATTACTTTTCTAGTTTCAAAAATCGTCAAAATATTTAAATGAGTCTCCCTTTAAAAATACCCCTAAGCTTGAGGCTAATTTGTACTTTTACCATTGTTCATGCATGTCATGGAAGCGTTCCACAGAAGAAGGTTGAAATTCCTTTGTGGCAATACCTATGAATATTAATTTCGTGAAAAAAATAAGTCCCAGAACGGAAAGTTGATACAGTATGCACTACTTTTTTATTCAAAGGTCAAAATATAGGGCTTTGCGGCATATGTTCAACGTTTAAATGCCTTGAACCTCTTCGAGTTTAAATTCTTACTTAAAATCTAGACTAACCCTACCTTCACTTTTTGACATCCTTATAAATTATTTTTAGGCGCTACAATGTTTTTATGCCCCATTTATGGGCATTATGTTTTCTTGTCTGTGCGTCCGTATGTTCGTCCGTTCGTTCGTCTGTTTGTCCGTTCGTTCGTCTGTTTGTTATTCCGTCCGTCTGTCCCGCTTCAAGTTAAAGTTTTTGGTCGAGGTAGTTTTTTTTATGAATTTGAAGTCCAATCTACTTAAAACTTAGTACACATGTTCCCTATGATATGATCTTTCTAATTTAAATGCAAAATTTGAGATTTTTCCACATTTTCATGGTCCATTTAACATAGCAAATGATAGTGAGAATGGGGCATCCGTGTACTTTGTACACATTCTTGTTCGTTACTGGCAACATTAAGTTATGTCTGTTAGTCTTCGAGATGAAACACAGAAATCATGTCTTGGAATCAGTAGATTTACATATCTATGAGTATTATATATTTCCCAAAAAGAGACGTGGCATGTGCAACATCTGTATTTACAAAGTGCAACGTAATGATATCTACTTTTTTTTGTACATTCAGCTGTATTGTAATAAAACAGTAGAAGTTATCATTTTTGTATACCTTTCTAGTCTATACATTTATAGTTGAAAGAGTTCAATTAAGAAAATTATCATTACATATATGCATTCACTCACGTGTTTGAGTCCTAAGAATTTTGTTTATTCCAGAACAAATATTTCATTACCTAGGGGAGTACGCATCTATGTCATTATTTGGTTATTGGTTATTGGTTATTTTTTTTCTTTTCCTTATACATGTTTTTTCGTTTGTTTTCTCTTTTTATGAAAGAAACTTCGTTGGGTATGTCTTCCTGTCTATTGTTGATTGATGAAAATAGTTGTTGGTTTGTAGTAAATCGTTTCCTTAGGAAAGATGGGTATTCGGGTCATTTATGCTTCCTTGTAATTAAGTTCATCAACATTAAATACACTCAGCTACGAAATGTGCAGGACTTTCATTTTTTATTTTGGAATAATGTATTTTATCAAAATGAATATAAAAGCATGTAAGTCGAACTTATTCTGAGTACACAACATTTATGTTTAATATACGTACTACACGATTTAGTTACTTCTCAATTCTTCAAATTCTCGTGGAGCAAATTTAATGTTTTCATAAAAAAACTCGATCAAATTTTTTCATCATAGCTTACTTTTCCTTAATTTAAAGCGCCCTGCTACGTGTCTTATTTATCCATATCTAGTGCATACATTGCATATCTTTAAAAGATCCGACGATAACATCAATATTTGTTTAACCATTTACAGAATGTGTCTCTGTTTATCTGATTATTTGTCAATTTCACCTTTCCATAACTCATTGTATTATAAAATCAACTTGTTGTTGTTGCTAACCTCAGAATATGATTGGCTGAGTTTATGGGTCATAAATAAAGGCAACAGTAGTATACCGCTGTTCAAACTCATAAATTCATGGACAAAAAACAAAATCGGGGTAACAAACTAACATAAATTAAAGTTCAATATTAGGTCAATCAGTTATCAGTAATATTGATTCCTAAACTATATCGGTTAGATAGATTTAATCGTCCTGTGGTTTATGAACCAATGTAGGAATCTACATATTATCACTACATAAATATAACCTGATGTAATATGAATGTATCAATCGCCGTCGTTTCCATCGATGCCTTAATAAACAGTATATGACATAAAATGAACGCAATGACTCACAAACTAGTTGATGACGACAAGTTCGATTTGAATAACATTATTGTGTACACAAGTACATAAAATAAATACAAAGAAGAAATTGGACATTACAATTCAGTGTACAGCTGTTTTGTGATCGCTGTATTGAGTTTACCTGTGTTCTATATGATTGAGGGTAGAGGGGGTATTTATTGAAATCCATAGAATTTTTAATAATTTTACAAAATGTATTTGTTATCATGTTTTTTTTATAATTTAATGAAAAGTATGATTCACTGGGCTTTTTCTGACGCTACAGGATGTACAAAATTGTCACTCAGATTTTGTATATACTATGCAAGGAAAGCCCAGTTTTGGGTGACGAAAAGAAAACTACATCATTGAATTTAAGATTATATATCGTAGTATGAGTGCCAATGAGCCAATTCCCCATCCAAGTCACAATTTATAAAAGTAATCCATTATAGGTCAAGGTTCGATCTTCAACACGGAGTCTTGGCTCACACCAAACAGCAAGCTATAAAGGGCATAATAATATGCTCTGAAATTTGAAAAAGAAACTGGAGACCCTCAAGAGCCTGTGTCGCTCACCTTATCTACTGTGGTTTTGAAAATGATGTAACATAAGATTATAAAGGGCAAAAACTCGGTAAGGGGTTAATTGACAATTTTGGTCATGTTGACTTATTTTTATATCTTACTTTGCATAACATTGTTGCTGCTTACAGTTTATCCCTATCTATAATATAATATTGAAGATTATCGCTTTTTTGTGCATTTTTCCTTGGATCTTTTTTGTGATAACTTTTCATATCACGCTACTCGCTAGAAACTAAAGGGCCACGTGGCGTTGCTAATGAAATTCACATGAAATTGACAACGTCGTCATAGGTAAAATATCGATAACAGATTATCATTGGTCATCTCAACTCGATTGTTGTTTCGCTTTCGACGTGACCGGCTCAAGCGTAAAAACAATCTCGTTAAAATAACCAACGATAATTTATAATTATTACAAAAAACTGTAAAATGTTCTTACAAATACTAATTCAGGGACAATAACCCAACAACGGTGTGTATGATTCGTCTAAAATACAAGTTAAAAACTGCATTTCCCCTTTGTTCTATTTTTTAGCCATAGTTGCTATGTTGGTTGGCAGGCGGGATCATCGGAAACATTTTTGAAAATAGATAAAATATTTCTTTTCTTCATGTATGTTCCTTTTAATTTTAGATTAAAAAAGAATTACAACGGAGAATTCTAACTACCTTCCCTGAATTGGATACCAAAATAAGGGGACTATCCTTTTAAAAACAATGTTTAATTGCTGGGTCGCCCACATGATACAAATTTCTTTCATTACGACATGTACGATTATTATATACTTTATCAGCGCTCAAATCCGGCCTATAGACATGGTAAAACTACACACTCGCGGGGTTGTGTAAATCAGAATTTTACACTATAAAAGTCCAAAGATCAGTTAGAATATATAAAATCTGTCATTTTTTAAACTTTTATAGCTTGCAATGATATCAAATCATTTGATGTATAAATAACGCATTCCAACGAACCTACATGTATTACGTAAATACAGGTATCGTCTCCGTTATAGATTATGCATATTTTAATGTTTTTCTTGTCGTAGAACACACCGAGGGGTGTCAAGATTGATCAAATGAAAGACCGACTGGAGGGAGGTCTTTCTTTGAACAATCCTGACACCCCGAGGTGTGTTCTACGACAAGAAAAACCTTAAAATATGCATTATCTGACTAATATACCGTCAACAAAATATTAATTTTATTAAAATTTGTAAAATTTAGTATCCTATTTTACCGACAACACTAAAGTGGGATATTCCTTTCTAATGCGTTCGGGTTTTAATACGCCCTGCGGCTCATTATGAAGTAAGACACAAATGTATTGTTACCATCCGATAACGGTGTATGACAAATACAAGACACAATGTAAGTAATTTATTGTACCACTTAGCTTATGGAAAAGGGGGAGGGGGTATGTTTTTTTTCTATTTGTTATGTTCAATCGCGGAAAAGTGGTTATTCTTTTTAACAATTTTACTTGAATCGAATGAAAAATTCAGAAAGATTGTATTTTGAATAGCAATACATTTTATTAAAAGATAATCCGGATATAATCATATACCCTCCGCACCCGAACCTTTCGTGAGTTACGTTAATGTTATTCAATAGAATATAAGATTATCTTATTAGTTGATCATTTGATAGAGTAAAAGGTATACATACATGTATATTTTAAAAAGTTAACATTGACACGAAGACGAATATAATTACATTTAGGTCACAGTATGATTTCCTATTCAGTGTGTATCGTTCTGAACATGCATGAAATATTTGCTACTGGACGTTAAGCAAGCAAACAAAAAATCAATCAACCTCTTCAGTTTGATTCAATAAGATTTTCAAAATCTTACACACGAATATGTTCAATCTGGATTTATTTTATGAAAGTCTCCATTAAAATTCATCTGACATATATGATAATGTTTCTTTATATGTTTATTGTAGCGATAAATTAACAAAACTTCACGTTATTTGTTTCTAAAATTAAAATGCGGGACTACAATGACGGTTTCTTTTACACCTATCATTCATCAATTGAACTTTAAAAAATAAATTTCCAAATCGGCAACAAAAATCTATTAGACGAATAAAGTTTTGAAGTAAATCATAGATTGCATGTTTATCAAGGAAAATAATGACCTCACACAGGTCATTAGTTTATGCCTTGGAGCATATATCATTGAAACATGGTATCGTCCGGGTTGATTCTGAAAAATAATGACCCGTCGTTCTGAAAGAAAATAACTCCATATAGGTATATAAAAGAGAGATATCAATCGTGCTTTTAATAAAAGACACTACAAAAAGAAGTACATCTAACAAAAACACACGTGGCCGGGTACTTGTATATCCCAAAACCATAAAGGCACTAAGAACTAATCTAAGAGTACTCGCAGTTACTTACAGCAGGTTCAAACCCAGTAACAACGAATAAAAAAAAATCAGGAATCAAAGACTTAATATTTATTTCCTCCTTAATACATCTTTTTTAATTGAAGACGAATTAAATTAAATTTGTATCCTGTCTTGAGCTGTCACTTTATAAAGTTTGCCGGCAGCAGACAATGACATATTTTCCACAACTCCTTTCCTAAAAAATCTGAAAACAGCACTTCATTTATTCATCGCAGGGTTCGATCTGCACATCACATGTTGTCCCTCTTCCGGAATATAGGTCACATCTTCCTTTTAACCATCCGCACATTGCTGTCAAGTGAAATATCTTCATCCGGAATGGTGTTCTAATATATTGGTTCCGACGTTAGCTTAGGCGGCGATGTGATATGGCGTTATTCAATTGGGACGTTATATGTTACTCTTTCCCCAGAAAAAATACACAATTTAAAGATCTGCCAAAATGAAAATCTGCCATAGATATGAGTTGTTTGGCGTTTGTAACGTCACATTTTGCAAACATAAGGAATCTACCATAGATTTGGTACCCGCCATAAATTTGAGACCTGCATATATATCCCATTTGATGCGATAATCTGGAGCTTTCATGTTCTATGACTTTTGGACGAATATAACTACAAGTCAAATGGTGATCTACGGATATAGTTGTAGGTATTAACTTATGCAACAATCATGACAATGTATTTGATATTGTTTTGTCGATCGTATACAGATCTGAATTAAATTTTCCAGATACGCAGTGTACGTTTCCAGCAGACTTGAGAGGTTCTTGGATAAGCGCTGACAAAGGAGTATTTTTATTTACAGCAAATACACTTTCTGGTTATACCGTACAGCTGTCTGGCGGAATCAGTTCGGCAGATTTTTCTTGTAATACTCTATCTAATAATCAGTATTATCTGAGGTATGTAAATTTTCTACTGAGGGCAAAACAAAACTAACGTTTTGGTGCATTAAAACGACAAAACTTTTAAAGAACAAACAAAATCGAAGGAGGAATCAAAATGGTAACTGGACAGCAAAATATTAGGCATGGCCAAAACTAAAAAGTTACAAATCTCTTAGCACTATACATTACAAGAAATACAAAAACAGTCAATACCCTTCAAAAACCGTTGGTGATATCTGAAGAGTAACAGGTTTATTCGTGACATTTTTCATGAAACTAAGAAACGACCGATCGTATTCGATGATGAATCAAAAGCATTAAAACCATGCACCATTTTTATTGTGTGAAGACAGTACATCTACAGAAATGTAACCATTGGTCAATTGTTACGCGAGACTGAAACTCTATAAAATATAAATTCAATATAGGAAGTTATTGGGTCTTATACAAACAACAAGGTGGTATCTGTGCAATTTTTTATGATAGAAATAATTACAAAAAATGGTTTATGAAATGTAAACCTTATCTACATGACAAAAAAACAACATGTATTAAGAGTAGAAATATGAAGACATGTTGTAAATTGTCAAGACAATAGCCAAACTGCACTCCAATTTTGATAAAGTGGAATTTATATTGTAAGTACACTCGTTAAAGAGCGTCGAAACATAAAAAAGGTAAAATTTGAAAGTGAACACATATATAAAGTGGACAAAAATACATACCAAACCCATGATATACATATGCATCACCTACGAAAGTAGTAATACAGATCTTATGCAAACTCATATAAAGCTTATGATTCATTACATGTTAACTTTTTGGCCTGTTTTGAAATACCTAAATGAAGAATGGTTTTAAAAATAAAAATAAACGTGTACTAGGAAAATTCAATTTAATGCCCGATATTATATTTTTCCTTTTAGAGGCACTTCCACGTTTGAAGTTTTCGGTATTAGTCTAAGACCACACATATGTCTGGAGTTTTACAACTTGACCTCTGACAAATATTACTATTATGTTGCAACAGGTCAGTGCGTGTAAATTTATGTGTGTATGGGGGATTACACGAATCCTGATTTTGGTAATTTCGTCAGAGGGTAAAACGAACAAGCACCCTCTCTCCCGGAATCGGTGCATGAAAAACCCGTTAAAAAAACAAGGTAGTCATTGCATCGTTTCAGTGGCTTTAGGTACAAATACTTTTAATTATAAATTACTTACATTTATTCATGCATATGCATGTTACACTGCATAATGCATTAAACGGCATATAAATTAAAAAATGTGATCAAAATTTGCTCATAGACTGCTTCAAGAGAATCAGAAGATGCAGAAGGAACAGTTTCTGTCTCATGGCGGTTAGTCTTAACTGTTCAAGAGAACCATCGATTATCGGTAGGAGCACAACCTTATGAATTATAAGAATAGTAGAACACTGGATTAAAACTCGCCATTTCAGTGTTGAAACGGAAGTGATAACTTGGATGAACTATGTAGACATTTTGCCATTGAGACTTTGCATGATATTGATATACAAATTATAGTTATGTTTGCGGAATAAAAATATCAGGGACAATATATTTTTAAAAGATAGTTTATGACCTTGAGTACTGGAAAGACAAACTCATCATAGATACCAGGATTAAATTTTGTATTTACGCAAGACGTGCGTTTCGTCTACAAAAGAATGATCATTGACGCTCGAATCCAAAAACGTTAAAAAGGACAGATACAGTTGGAGAGCATTGGGGACCAAAGTTTCGAAAAGTTTTGCCACATACAGCTTATACATGCATTAGTCAAAAACGTCCAATTTATGTTATCTCGTTGTAAATTCTAGATATAGAAACCACGATCAATGACAGAATTTACATAGATAAGGATGTAAACCCAGTGATGTACGACGATGTGTGTAACAGACAAAGGCCTTATGAAGTAGGAACCTATGTAATGTTGATAAAGGATGGTATGTTTTGAAGAAAATATCATTTGCTCATATTTGATTTAAATCTATGATTAAAAAAAAGTCTACCTAAGGTTTGAAGTTTCCTTCGGTGATATACAAAATGATATATGCGTAAAGGAAAACTGGTTTAACTAAGGTGCTTTCGAAGCCAACCATCAATTAAGTTTTACACTAAATAAATAAATTACAACCCAAACGTCAAAGTATTATCACAATTTAACAACAATCAAAGTAATTTTGAATATAAGTGTCAACTTCTTAACGAAAATGATATCACTTCAATTTTGTTTTATCTTTATTAATGACAAAACTAAAATAAAAATTTGTTTATAATATTTTTATTACAGCTATTAAGAAAGTGCTGCGTGTCACAGTTTTGTTTTTGTTTAAGCAGGTGCATCAGATACTTCTTTAGCAGTCGAATGTCCGAATGATATTTCAAGAAACTTTGATAATGTGAAATTTAGTTCTTCCGATGGAAATAATAGCTGCTCTGGAACATTAGATATATTCACTGACAGACTGAAAATGAATTACACATACAATTCATGTGAAAACCGTCTCACATTTTCAGGTTTGTTTACATTTTATGCCCATGGGAATAACAGTTTACCATGACAATATAATTGAACTATCGAAAACATTTATAAAATTGAATCACGGAGGTTTTGTAGAATACGAATCAATATTATTCCTTTTTTTTATTTTAATATCGTTTAACACAAATGTATTGAATATGAATATATTAATTAGAAAAATGACAAAGAATATTTTCAAACATTAGAACATGTAGAATCATAATCGATTTTTTACATCTTAACCATAAAAAATTACATAGTTGCAGATAAATAGACAATAACTGTTTAGTGTTTTTAAACATCAGCTGTATCTGTACGAGGCTAAGAAAAAGGTGTAATGCGAGCTTAAGCGAGCTATAACTCTTGTTTTGAGTCGAGTCTGTTTCACTAAAATACTGAACTCAGAAGAAAATCTAATCGGAAAGTCCGCAATCACATAGCAAAATCAAATGACAAAACACATTAAAAACGAATTGACAAGAACTGTCATATTTCGGACTTGGTACAGGCATTTTTAAATGTAGAAAATGGTGGATTAAACCTGGTTTAATAGCGCTAAACCTCTCCCTTTGATGACAGTCTCAGTAAATTCCGTTATATTTACAATTATCCTTGAACTAAACAGACATAATAAATAAAATAGTCAAAATATGGATACAGCAGTCATCATCGTGTTAAAAGGAACAATACAACAGAACACAATATTATCTATCTACAAACACATTCATTGATTCGCGTATCTGACGTCAGAAAATGTTATACGTCATATATATGTGTCGTTCAATGTATATACAAACAATTTGTTACAATTGTAAACATTCACGTTTCAAATCGACGATTTTCGTCGTAGAAAATACAGCTGTTCATATTGTCTGTTATAAGAAAATTGGTTTAATTCTTATTGCTGTAAATAAATGTTTCACAACAAACAGAACGTATAAGGTCAAACAATACGTCATTGAAATGCGACTTCAATACACATTCTGATATCATGCAGGTTCATGCAACACTCGTTAACAGCAATACACAAACGTTGTCCCGGTAGTGGGCAGATCTTTAGATCGATATCTGTATAGTATACAGATACAGCATAGCGATATCTGTAGGGCTGTTTCTGTATAGTAAGACACCTTATTGCAGGATAAAACAAGTTTATATCTTGTTTTTCATCGTAGATGATGGAGTCTGGCGATGTTTATACAGCATACATTTTGACAGCACAACCTACCTTGCCGCACTGAATACGGATGCTGTCCTTCTTACTGGTCAGACATATAAAATTGTTTGCTATGTAAGATATTTCGATTGTATGACAAATCATACAATCAAACATATACAACTTTTATCCAACGTCTAGGCCTTGCATTTGCATACTTTTTTTACTCAACATTGAAGATGAACAATCATATAGACACGTCAGAACCTGTTGGTCATAAACATTTACGATAAGCGTACTTAGACTTCGATCAGATAACCACCAATCAAATTAATGGATGTTGCATACTTTTTTCTTTGTGATGTATTTAAGTACTAAAACATGCGTATAGAAGGGATTGTTTTGTACCAAGAACGCTTTTATTGTTGTTTTAACTCCTCATTGAAACCCAAAAACATGCATTTGGCCCTGCAACATCAAAAAATTAGTCCCTCCGAGAGCACTATCTGTGTTATGCAAAATCTATCATGTCGAACATAGTCTACAATCTTGTTTTAGAAATTAAAACATCCTAAAATTCATTCGTATGTTAAAGCTATCTTATATTACACAAGGAAAACCAAGAAAAACGTTGACTGTTGTAAGTTGTGTATTTGACAGATGTTATTTATTTGTTTGCATTGATGTGAATGAGGTTTTGCTTTTGCCATTTACTAAGGGGCTTTCCGTTACGAATTTTACTCGGAGTTCAGTACTTTTGTTATCTTATTATTCATACAATGTATTTACGAAAACAATTTTTATCAAAACCTGTTCCAACAAGAAAAACGCGCTTCAAAGTTATGATATACATATTCTGTTAACAAATCTGCTAGTATCAATAGTATATGGATAACATAAACAAAATAAAATTATTTTATTCTTCTTGATTGTAGAGTTGTTTATTGCATTTTACTTGCCTTCAAGTTTCCACACAAATGACCATGCATATTATTGTTTTATTATTTATTGTATTTTTATAGTTTACACAATAGTTTATTAAATAATTTCAGGCTTTAAAGTGGCAAGGTAAAATCTTAAAATCGACAATATATCCTGGATCTTGTCGACTAAATCAAAATGCTTCATATGTTGTTTCACCTGGACTATATGTGGCAATGTCAGACAATACAGGTTGGTACAGTGTTATGTTTTTTAACTATTAAATCAAATTTAAAGTCTCTTATCTCCTTACTTATGTGTTGAATATAAAGACGTTAATTCGACCGTTAGTTTTCCCCTTTGAATTGTATTTGCTATGTAATTTCGGGGTATTTGGTACCTATGCAAAAAGGGTTTTGCTTATTGTTGAAGGCTGTCCGTTGAAATACAGCTGCTAACTTATAATCCAGTTTGATTTCTTGCTGAGAGTGTCTCATTGACAAGTCAACTACACCCGTTTATATAAATGATAAAAAACATTTTTTTGGATATTTCTATACATCCAACATAATGGAAGGTGCGATATTTATTATAGAGTTGCGTATACTTATAAAATCAAATCTGGATGAGTGCACACAAGAATATAATAAAATCAGAGTAAGGAAGATAAGGGGCCTTTATATGTTTATCTGAAAAAAGGATAGGGCAGCGCATATATATATAGATTCTACTACTGCATCGAGTGTTCAAATAATCTGCAAAAATATGGTTCATTCTATATGGCTGCATCAGGCATGGTCGCCTAAGTTCATATCGTCACAATAGGAAATTCAAAGGAAATCAAGAAAACTCGTTTGCTTTTCTCGCTCAAGCCAGAAAATCAATCGTGTTGAGATAATCAACGATGATTTATAAATATCCAGGAGAATACTTATTAAGCATTGTTCCTTACATTTGTTTAATTCTGTTTTTTCATTCCTTTGCCGTTTAATTACATGTGCATGGTCATTATATATTTAATATGGAAAACTGGAAAATTCGTATAAACCAAATCTCGCTCTCTCTCGAGGCAAAATATTTATTCAGTCTCAATTAATCAAAGCTCATAAGTTCCTGTTTGTTGTACATGCAATGCAACGAATCAAAAATATTATATTCTGATTATGGTTCCTATTACCCTTATTATGTTATCTGGTTGTTTGAATCTCCCACCAATACGTTATGTAAATCTTATTGAAATCTTCTGAAAAAATCGGTAATAACTCGTACGTTTTTGTTTTAGGACCAGCGGATACTCTTGTCACACAGAACACAACAGAAAACACAACACAAGGTTATTATATACATGTATCATACTGAATTGTGTTAAAATAAGGGATTTCAACAAGTACTCAATTACTCGCTTGGTAGTACTGAGTATCGAATTGCAAAATGATACTCGACTAATCAGTATCGTGTGATAATGTTGATGGTTTCTAAAGCTTAAATATTTTTTATTGTTATTGAAAGCGCCTATTGGGAAAATAAATATTAAATTAAATTAAATAGAAATTAAAATACGATTCAACTGTAATTTATAATTCCTCAAAACAGAGGATGGCAATGAACGAGACCACTTTTACAGTGCCCGTGTTACACTTTTAATTAGTGTTAGTCATTCTCTTACCATTGTACCGCCATATCATATATTTTTAATAGAATTACGGTTACCTAACCAAGTACAGAAATCGCCTCGTCCAAGAAAAAGTTGACAAGATAATATTTTTAATAACACTCCTTTGTTGATTATGAAATGTGTTTTAACGTTCCCAAATACTGTTGTTTGGAGTAAATAAATGATGTTTCTAGAGATATCAATTAATAACTTGATTAGATTATTGCAAACTTGTATAATTAGTACGCGTAGTTAATAAGCTATGAATTATGGTTCTAAATTCCTTTAACTATTATCCTATGTAATAATGTTGAGTGTTTTACGTTCATAAGACAACGATACACAATACATACATGGGTGTTTGTGTTTCCATTTTGTACATGTTATACCAAGCGAGACTCGAGTATCGCTCGGTCAATCCAAAGAGTACTCAATCAATAAATCTTCATCGAGTTTACATCCCTAATTCAAATCAAACTTATTACAGTAGAGATGTCAAACGTGTAAGGAATAAGCCTTTACAATTTCATAAGTAAATGAATTTAGATTTATAGTAACATAATCCGTAATGTTATAATTTGTAAACTTTTCATTTCAGGACCAACAGATCCACTAGTCACTGACAACACACCAGCAAACACAACACAAGATTAATATCATACTATTTTGTGTTTAAATCAAACTTTTCAAACTAGAGTTGTCAAACTTGTAAGGAATGCACATCTATAGGGTTGAATTTATGTAAATAATAGACGATGCAATTTTCTAAAGGAACTCATTTTACTATGAAGTTTTGAAATAAATTATATCCTAAGGTGGGAGGTTAACGTTCATATGCACCACATTTTTTTAAAAAATCTAAATATAGGGAATATTTTCAACGTATAAAACTTGCACTGAAATTCGGAACTATAGTGTGTGATAACATTGTGTGAGGGAATTCGACGTTTGATGTACCACTGTTCACTCCAGTGCAATTTATGACAATACCACTGCATCAATCAGAATTATTCTTTTTGCAGTGTTTTAAGAAATGATTTTGCTTTCTTGTCGCGTATTATTTGTGAAACATTCAATGTTTTAAAAAGGCGAATTTTCTTTATAAAGTCAATGATTATGTTGACTTTTGAAGGCCAAACTTTCTACAGCCTTAAATACGCTAATGAAAGATCCAAAAACTATACCAATACATAACGACATGATTATGAAATTATAACAAATCTATTGGTTAACAAATTTTTACTCGTTATTGCAAAATAATGAACTTAATATATCTGACATTTTCTCCCTACCCAGTTTACCCCTTTACATTTTTATGATGTGGACTGGTCATTGTTATTGAATCGTAGGCAATTTGATTGGATTAAGTTGTTATTAGTTTACCTTCAAACTTGTTTGTGTTTTTTATACATGACTATTGATTAATTAGAACGTGCATGAATGTGACCGGTAACTAAAATGACCTTCAAACTGGACACTGGACGAGTCAATATTATGTTTTATCAATGAAAGTTAAGGTATGAAAGGTAAGAATTGCCACTTATTCGATTTTCACAAAATTTTTGTAATATACAGTTGGAAAGGTTATTTTTTAAAAGCCTATTGTGAAGAGTAAAGAGAAAGTTTACAAATAATACGTTTTGTTCCATTAAACAAGTCATTTTCGTAAGAGAAATACCGAAATATATTTTATGCACGACTACGGCAGGTAAAATTATTATTTATCATAATAAAAAAAAAGCATTTGTCAGTCTCATTGGAATATGTTGAGTACAATTAATCCCAAACTTAAGAAGTAAGTAACTAAAGTCAAAATATGTCCGATCTGCCTATTTCTGCACATCAAAAGTCAATACGATCGTTTTAAAGTCAATTTCGTCTACCTCACAAAATCTTGTTAGGCACTATAACCCCATCCGTGAATTAAACATTTCCGCAGATATCAATATGACCAATATGCATATGTATTTTTACTAGAAACATTTCCAAGTTATCTCTCTACGAGATGAAAAATAGAGATCATAACTTGGAACCAATGCGTCAACAAAATTACCTATCTATGAATATTATATTTCTTCCAAAAGAGATCCGTTATTAAATGAGATAGTCCTAGGTATCTTAGGTTATTAAGTTACTTTGAATAACATTAGGAAAAGCATGGACAGGTGTGAAGGTTGATTTACTTCTTTGCAAATGAATTCTACTTTGGATGTTGCTGTTGCGTAGTTGTTACAATTGATTTATGGAGAAGATGAATATGTTGAGTTTATATCAGTTTAAATTTGCAACTTTTCTCTTGATCAATTTATTTCTGAGATATAATATATAATGTGTCCAATTGAGAGCTTGCTCTTTAAATGAATACTTTTAAATTGACAAAAAAGATATGTGCGCTATCAAATTGTTCAATTCATGTAATTACTGTTAATAATTTGTTAATCGAACATGACGCTAAACAGTTATGTCAAGAACAAAAATTCTTCTCTCGACTTAGTTTCGGGAAACATTTATTATATCTGACATTGTAATCATACGTAGTAGTGTTGGTGTTCGATAATTATTTATACTCCTCTCTTGATTTTCAATCATTTATTGAACAAATGTAAATTTAATAAAAACAACGAAGTCCAAGAAAAAAAAAGTGCAGATTTTTCGTTTAATGAATATATTGTTCACGTATGGTCACTAATTGGTTTCTACCACTTCCCCAAAAAAATATATAACAATTTACCATAATGATGATCCTTTATTTTGTTATTTGTCTTCAGATTATGGACTTGATATGATTACTCTCGTGGCTGTAAATGTAAATATAGAAAGTAAGTTACCAATTATACTTGTTCAGTGTGAGAGAAATACGAATATGAAACATCGAATTCTAGAGTTAATGTCTTCTTTAAATCGAGAATATACAACAGGAAGGATGACAACGTTTTGTTTTTATAATAATGATTTAAACGCGCAATTTCTATTGATTAATAATGCGCAAGAACAAAAGTTGTAAGTTGCTGTTTTTGAACTAAATGAATTGTTGATTTAGTACCTTTTCAAACCAGTAGATTGTCATTTAGTAACTTAGTTCCAAACGCCGTAATGAGTTATAAAGAATACAAATCAACTAATCCATGGTTTGCAATCTGAACGCATTGTTGATAAGTTTGGGTAGATTAAGGGAAAACTTCATCTTAAAAGATTACAACCTATTGTAATGGTAACTTTATGACACCTTTTAAAGTAAAAGACAGATAAATCTTAAAATATTGTAACTTAGCAAAATGCTAACTGTGTTACACCGTTTAAAGTATTTGATAAAGTTACATGCATACACATGTTTAAGGACTGTGCGGACATTAGAATGAAAGCTTATATCTCAATTTTCTAGAGTGTGTTGTATCTTATCTTAGGCAAAAAGCATCCTGGACTGCGTTTGGATGAGGACAGACGAGTAGAAGTAGGATTGTATTCGCCAATACGAAACCTTCACTTTTGTAGTTCTGAATGGGATGATCATGATGCGACAGTCCTCTGTAAATATTTTAATAGGACCTGGATAGGAAAAGCAATAGCTGTTGAAAAATTGCGAGATGTACCGATATTTCCTTATTCCTTTGATTGTTGTGGATTAGAACCTAATTTGTTTGCATGCAATATAACAGAGGATGAACACATTTGTAATACAACAAAAGTAGCCGGTGCCATTTGTTTTCTAGGTATCTTATGTTAATGAACAGAGTGATTATTGAAAAATACATAATATATCGTGATAAGGCAAAAAAAGATTGTTAGGTTTCAACAAATGAAACAATATGTTTCAAATTTCAAGCACATTCGGGGATTAAATCTTCATCGATTGGTAACACCAATATTCGAATAGTTAAAAGCCAATGATGTATAAGAATTAATCCAGTTAAGAGCTATATGCTCAGAAAAATCATTAGAAAATAAACGAATTATTTTTAAGATTCACAGTTATCCAGCACTAGCATTGACTTTTAAGTTAGTTCATATCAACAGCCACTAGTCAATTATCCACAATAACTATTGATATTTTAGTTATGTTGAAAGAACAAACCTGCTTATTCAGATATTTTTACACTTTTAGGGTCAGGAAAAGCAGGGAAATGTGTCACGAATCATAATCAAGAATTATCAACAGTCGAGTCAGGATCCCCGTTTTCAGGTTTGCGCTTCTTATTATCAATGAGTGTTTCTCACACACGAGATAATGTTTTTGTTCGAATTAAACTGGCTTCAATTTAGTGTTTTAGTTCCACTGAGCTTTAGAATCTACGTTCGAGATAATCAATTTTGATATGTTTATGTTTATAATGATTTTGTTAAAGTTAAGTAATGTGTTAAACAATTATTTCTTGTTCTTAAACAAAAAAGGATTATGTGTACATTTAAATTGATACCTTTTAAATATCAAAGAATAATTTGAAAATTCTTAAATCAAGGTATGCTTTGTGTATTTGTAATATGTTTATTACTTTTCATCAAACTTTTACTTGTATTTTATAAAAACAGTTAATAATCATTCAACTGTAATGTAATGAGAATTTTATGATACAAAGTCGATCTGTAAAACATGCAAGTTCTTTGTCTCGTACGATTAATCAACAAGGGATTTTGTATATAACATTGATCATTCTTAGAACAAATTTTAATGATCACGTGGCAGTTTTTTTTATAAAAAGAGTTTAACAGTTAAAACACATAATGCTTTTATAGTTTACATTGTAAACATATTTACATGTATTATATCGTGTTGTTTTTATATATCGTGAAACTTAAATGTTTAATGCTTAAATTGTTTCTTTATTTTTCGTGTAATCATTGTGAAACTTGAAATTCAAATTGTATTCATCCATGATTAAAGTCACATATATTTTTTTCTTTATTTCAAAGGAGTTTCTGTTGGAATATCTGTGGCTTTTGTTGTAGTTGTGTGCGTCATCATAGTCGTTGTGATCATTCGACGAAGGTATGCACAAAGATTTTCGCTAGTTCTAAATATGACTCTTTAATTTTTTATATTGATTTTAGCTTGTTTATAATCAATCGTAATGAATAAGGAAACATAATACAGTATTATTTTACCAAAAAGACTCACATCTTTTAGAAGCAAAATCTTCGGTCTTTTTGTGATTTTACTTTATAAGGAAGTAATAATTGTCCATTATTAACACGGAAGGTTGTTGAGTGTACGTTTTCTTGACAAAGCAAAGAAACAAATAACCAA
This sequence comes from Mytilus edulis, assembly GCA_019925275.1. Classification (NCBI taxonomy): domain Eukaryota; kingdom Metazoa; phylum Mollusca; class Bivalvia; order Mytilida; family Mytilidae; genus Mytilus; species Mytilus edulis. The sequence goes on from CM034356.1 coordinate 59,551,484, forward strand.
AAAAAATATCTAATGGTATACTTGAATAAAAAATAAACGAACTCTCAGGAAAAATCAAAAGGGACATTTCCTTAGCAAATAGCAAAGCCAAAAGTTCAAACACATCTAACGACGGTAGAACAACTGTCATATATTTGACTTGGTATAGGCATTTTATTATGTAGAACATGTGAATTACATTACGTTTCATAGCTGGATAAACCTCTTAATTTTATTACAAGTGCATACAATTTCATTATATTGACAACATTGTTTAATCAAAACTAATAAGTATGATAGGTAAAAATTTGGAACAAAATAAGGGTACAGCAGTCAACATGACCAACATAGTATTATAATGTTAATTATTATATAAAAATTATTGTTTTTCTACAACGAAAAACCAATTGTATATATCATAATGTTTACACTGTTTTTTTCAAATTATTTATATAATTACGTAAATCAAAGGAGAAAAATACAAAAAAAAATACCCTAGCACATTAAAACAATGGTTGTATTATAATACCAACACAAGTGCCTATATTCATTTTAATGTGTTCATTTATAAATGGTTTTATATCTTATCTCAAAATCGAATTATTCAAATGATAAAAACATATATTATATAAACATGATAAATACAAAGTCGCATTGTTCTTACATTATGCTGTTACACTCCTGGAGTGTTGGACATCCGTAGATAATTTTAACACCGAAACATTATGGATTTGCTTTCCGGAATCAAAAGCTTGTAATGCATGCGTTGTCGTTTGTTGCTGTTGCATATTTTTGTTTTATATTTTAATTTTATATTCAATTCAGGCTGTTGGTCTTGTTTTTTTTTCAATAGCTACAATATATGATAAGTGACTAAAGTACAGAAGTTTTATTTTGTATTTTAATGTTTTTATATTACTTCCTGATCAGCGCTAATAATATTATCATTAGCATAATTTTGTTCTCCTCAATTGCCATACAAATAGTGGTATAATGCACGCCCTCATTTGAAATTAAATATGTAACAGGGCACTTGAAATGTCTGTTTCAATCTTTTAATTTATTTTTTTGTTAAATAGAAGTGGAAGATTTTCACTTTTAAAATACTACAACAATATGTGTACGACTTTTTCCCCGGCAGAGCTATAGAAAAAACAGTTCATTAACGGGTATTACACGGACACTTTTTGGATGATACACGGACATTTTTAGTTGTTACACGGACACTTTTTATGAATAGAATCACTCTTGCATGATCAGTGAGTTCATGGATTTAAAATTAAACAGTACACTATGATATTGACTGTTTTTCCCCCAACAATTTTATGAGAAAAAATAATGTGGTCAAGCAGATGACAAAATAATGTTTTGATTCCTGATTTTCAGAATACAATATATTATAGTGCAAAATTCAAAAAAAACACATTTGGGTGACAGCGTTGAAAAACTAAACAATTTACTCAGAAAAGAACATAGCCCCTTTTTTATGCTAAATGGTCGGTCAATAAATGTATTTTTTTATTATATGGACATGTATAGTATTCTGGACACTGCTGAAACTAAAGAAATGCTGATACAGACGTTAATATTTCAATAAGAAAAGGAAATGTATATAAAAAAATCAAATCTTATCAAAAAAGATAAATTCCTATCAACTCACCAATGCACGATTGATCCTATAAATGAAATGTGTCCATGTAATATATGTTCAAATAAGGCAGCAAATCTTGATTAAAATCATTCGAATAATGTTATCGTTTTTGGACGTCAAGCTGCGATTGAATCATATAGTAACACGTGTTTAATTCTGTTCACTCTGTCAGAGACATATAAAAACCTATAAACATGACATTGTTTAAAAGGGACACTAGCTACGAGATATATATAAAAAAAAACATATAGACTTTTTTTGTTTTTGCTCCATCATTAATAAGATGCATATGGTGAAATAGTAATTGGCTTTTAGCAGCCAGTGTGGTTCGTTTTTGTCAAAATAAGATGAATAAACATTGATTATGAATTAATCACTTGCACGTGAATAATTCGACCTCATTGAATCCGAATTCATTTGACCTTCGAATTAAACGCTTAGGTTGAGATGGATAACACGTGAATTATATGTGTAAAGTTATTTAAAGGAAAAGAATGTCAACATTGAAAGTGAAACGCAGATTAATCATTTGCTTAAATGATTCGATCCACAAAAAAATCATTCTTAAGTTATCAGGTATAAACAATGATAAACATTTATTGTTCATCTAAAATTAAATAGACCTAGAAAAATCCAACAGCACGAGTTTGTTTAATCTACTCATATCTTTATGTTTACATCGCTTATATGGCCACCGGTTGACTTTAGAGGTCAACTCGATGGTTATTAAGATGGCATCTGGACTAAAAAACACACAACACAAAGCTACGTATTTTCATGCCAGTGCCCGTGTTTATTGTTTATTTTAGACCTTTATCAGTTAAGATAAATGTTTTACAATGTTATAAGTCAAATATGAGAATTTCATTAAAATCGGTGAATATGAATTTGACAGCTAGTGCCCCTTTCAATCCAAAATATTTGCCTAGTAACAAGACAAAATCTATTTTTTCATAACATTCCATAGAAACTCTTGATACAAATATATTGTTATTTAATTTATATAAGTTGAATTCGTATGTATTGAGCTTTTATTTGAAATGTTTTTTTTTGTTTAAAATCATTAGATTCTTGATTTTTTTAGAACAATTGTATCGTCTGAATGAAATTGAAAAAAAAATGTTTTTTAACTGATATTTACATTTACTGGTATGTGGCCACTTAAATTTCTAAAATGTTTAGTTTTGATACCTCTTCTAAATGCAAAATGTACTACTTCTTTCTTGAAAGCCGTTCAAGTCAGATACAAAACAAAGGTAACAAAGAAACAGGCCGGAAATCGCCTTGGACCTTGACCTGACTACTCGTGCAGAAAAACTTGTTATCGGCCTGCCTGTTTCTTTGCTTCCTTTGTATTGTATCTAATACATGTACATACTGTAACCCATATATATAATATAATGCACCCTTTTTAAAAAAAAATATATATTCTGAAGGGATCAAAATTTGTTATGACAATTAATTAACCTCTATGATGTATGATAATGGATAACCCCCCCCCCCAAAAAAAATTAAAATACACAAAAACTATATTCAACTAATTTAATCAACATTGATAATGTGCGTGTAATTTCTTTTTCTAGGGTCGATGTATAATTTTTGTGAATGTAAAACGTTCCTTTCTTATGATATTTTTTTATAGATATTAGAAGATGTGGTATGCGTGCCAATGAGACAACTCTCCATCCAAGTCACAATTTATAAAGTAAACCATTAAAGATTAAAAAACGGTCTTCAACATTGAGCCTTGGCTCACACCGAACCGCAACCTTTACAGGGCCCAAAAAAATAGTATACGTCTTTACAGAAGTTATCATCACAAATACAGTTACAATATCCTGCAGGCATAATATTCACTTGTTTTCCTATTGCAGGTCCATTCATATATATCACAAAGAAGATACGGAATCCCTCAAAAGAGAGGGAGAAGAAATTAAAAGACAGGAAACTAGTTTCAATGCATATACAAATGGTGCTCCGAGATTATCTGACCACACATACGACCTGTTTGAATCTGACAAATTGAGGTGTTGCTCTCTAGACAGTAATTTACAGAAGGAAATTAAAGCATCTTTCACAAATAAAAAAGAACAGAGCATATACCAGAAGACCGGTTTCGATGAATTTACAAATAATGAACCGAGATTGTCTGACCACACTTACAAGCTGCTAGAAATTTCAGGATACAACAAAATGACAAATGTATCTGTTCCTTCTGCAAAATGAAGCAAACAAAAAGGCATATAAAAAGGTTTAATACGTGGATTTCGTAGATAAAATTTTACTATGCCGGTTCGCGTATACAACTCACAATATTGTTGTCATAAACTGATATGCAATTAAGAATCAATGATTAAAGCATACATACTTTTAACGAAACTATTTATTATAGTCCTTAATCATTGTGCTTCCTTTGGCTGTAATATTTTATTGAGTTTATTAAGGTATTTCGTTACCATCAATTATTTAAAACTTTCACTAAATTCTTTCATAGATACAAAGACTTGATAAGTTAATGTGGTTGTATTACAAACTTATCAAAACCGATATGTGACATCCAAAATGTTAAGGTTTTATTGTACTAAAAGCGCGGAAATCACTATCCGTGTTAACTCATCGAACCTTAAAACACACGTATTAGTCAAGGCTATCTTATCAATGTTGTTATTAAATCTTTGAATGGATTTTAAATTTGCGCTAATATCGATTTTGTCATCAGCAAATTAAAACATAACTACATTTATATCTTTTTTTTTTCAAACGGGATGTATTAAGACGCACCCACGTTCCTCTAAATTTATATAGAGATTATCCTCACTATCCTACTGTATGTCAACATATTACTTTTGGTATCGCACAAGTCATGTCTTCTTTGATTGTCCGTGACTTTAAAATACTAAATCTCTGGAATTTGTTTTATTTTATTTAAATCTCTGGTGCATGATTTTTTGTTATTATTAATTGTTTTTGGCTTTTAACTAGCTGTCAGTAACTGCTAGTACTATCAAATCGTATGTTCTTGTTAATTTTACCTGTTCATACTATTTGTTATGTTTTTTTGTTATTTGATGTAATCTTAGTGTTTGGTAATATTATACATTTTAAATCTTCGTTTTGCGAACATCTAAACTGTTTATTATATAAGACATTTCCTTTCTGTATTTACACTGTATACCTACCAACAAAATTATATTCATCTACCGGTGTATATTATTATACATGACGGATTATTGTTCAAGGTTATTGCTGTTTTTTTCTGGAATTGTTTAACCTTTCACAGCGGTATAATACTTCTTCAATTATTCATCTCTTTTTCTATTGATTTTGTATTTCTATTGCATCATTTCTTACATTTATTCGTTCTTTGTGTGTTCATTTGTGTGGATATGTCTTTTGATTGAGTCAAGCTATTTTAATTGATGTTTTGCTATGTTGTGATGTTGCACTATTGCTTCAGATAAGGACGAAGGTCGGTACTTATTAAAACGTTTAAACCAGCTGCAATTGTTTGCACCTCTCCTAAGTCAAGGATCTGATGATCTTATCTTATCGTTTGTTAAGGTTGTTAATAAGTGTTTCTCGTTTCTTGTTTTTTATACATATTATACTGTTGGTTAAACCGTTTGAATGGTTTTATACTAGTCATTTTGGAAGCCTTTATAGTTTGCTGTTCGGTGTGGGCCAAGGCTCCGTGTTGAAGACCTTACGTTGAACTAAAATGGTTTACTTCTGGTTGACAGTCGTTATCCATTAAATACAGGTCGACGCTAAATTTTAGTGATAATGATAATCCCTTTCTAAAGTCTCTATTGACAAATTATTCTATACTTTAGTCTCAAATTAGATAAACCGATTTACTTTGCTTTTTCCAAGTGTTTTACTTACAAAATGTGTAAACAGGAACTCATAAATAAATAATTTGTCATGTCACCAGGGAAAAATTGAACCGTAGCAATACACAGTAAGAAGTTTAGGTGCGTATGTTTGCCATGGTGATTTTCAGATTTTCAGAACTACAGGATCAAACTTATTTTCCACTATATCCTACCCTAATTATCCGTTTAAAGTCATTTGTCTATTTCCAAATTATTATAATTTGAGCTGCGTCAAAAGACATATTATCTTTATTCAAGCGCACGTATACAACCTCCATGTATAAGACTTTGTTTGGTTTTAGAATATTTAGATACGAACTAAAAGAGTAATGCTTGTCTGTTTTGTAGGCAGTTGGAAACCCGGTTGAAATATAACAAAAGAATCGAAGCTCTTTGTTAGAAAAGGCGATAAACGCTTACTGTAATGTTTACTATAGTGACAATATTTTTAAAAGTTAAAAGAAACAAACAAAATTACAATTTTCTACTAAAGTACGAAGTGTTTTATTTCAAAAACACCATTTGCATAAGTTTTCAATTTATCTAGTATATAGTTAAGCAGAAAAATTAGATATCGAGTCGACGACATAGGTATCTTTCAAGTTGGATGTAGAAAATGCATAAAAGAAGGACGAAAGATACCAAAGGGACAGTCAAACTCATTAATCTAAAACAAACTGATAACGCCATGGCTAAAAATGAAAAAGACAAACAAACAACAGCACATACGACAAAACATAGAAAACTAAAGAATAAACAACACGAACCCTACCAAAAATTTAGGGGTGATCTCAGGTGCTCCGGAAGGGTAAGCAGATCCTGCTCCACATGCGGCACCCGTCGTGTTGCTTATGTGATAATCCGGTGAATAGTCTAATTCGGTAGGTCACATTCATGAAAGGGAAGGGGATTGTAGTTACGACGTAAGGAACATATCCGATATCATTTGTGAAACGGTTATTCAATAACGGTCAACCAACTCGTGATGGCGTCCGTAAAATTTACGAAGGGATTATTTCAACTTCACCATTTGGAACTCTTGGTTTAATAGCTTCCTTGTGAGCAGCAACCCTCTATCAAGAAAATCAAGATAGGAATTGCAAGCACTAGTGCGGTGACAGAAGTGTAAAAAGTCGTCTATATCGCGAGTTTAATCTCCCCAAAAAACACACGGCTAAAAATGGTCTTACATGTAACTTAAAGACAAATATGTCTTCTTTAGTTTTTGCCCTGTCGTCAGAATTTCGTACGGTCACATTTTTCTCAAATGTCGTTTTAATGACTAGTAGTATATTGGAGAGTTTCATCCTCCTTTTTCAAAATGAAAAATTGTGTATGTTTGCTTACATAAAAATTGAATTAGTTTTTTTCTGAAGCATTTTTTATATGTCAAAATATTCTATTCAGTATTTTATTTTCTTCTAATCTATAAAATTTGCTAAGTTTGGACTGTTTAAATTTGAGGTAATTTTAATTGCAAATTCAGACACAAACTTAAGTTTCTTCTTCATAGTAGTTATACAAATTATCCCATAATATTTTAAGCATATAGTATTTTATAAAACTAATAACTGATAAACCTAAATATGAAAAAAACTTGAGAAATCAATTGTAATTTAGAATGGAGTAAAAAACTTCAATTTCAACACGGAACTTAATCACTTGCCTTCCGTCACATTTTGTGTATTAGTCAATAATTTGCTCTCTCAACTGATATTTGAAATTACTACCTTTTCCGCTATTATATACAAATATTTCAATGAAAGTGCACTGATATATGGCATATACTTTGTTTGTGTATATTTTTTGTTATAAAACATCAAATATACTTTGTCAGAAAAGTCTTATTGTAAAATCAAAACAATTGACGGATAGTTTCAGTAAATAGTCCGTGTTAGTCAAGTCCGTTGCAACTTGCTCCTTTAAGTCCAAAGAAAAGAAAAAGTCGTTAAATTTTATACAGTGCTTAATGTGCCAAAAAAAAAATCGACTGAAAATTGTTCCCCTTTTTAGAGCGAGGAAGCTTCTAAGCTGATATTTAATGATGACATACAATTATCGAACTGTTGTACCTCGAGGTATGGGCTTTGCTTATTGTTGAAGATCGTACTGTTACCTATAGTTGTTAATTTATTTTGTGTCATTTGGTTTCTTGTGGAGAGTTGTCTCATTGGCAATCATACCACATCTTCTCTTTTTATAATTATTCACCTAAATCCCTAAATGCATAAAGACCACATTGTACTACATTGTAATTGTAAATTAGTCACTTAAAATTATTTTTTTTAGGTTTCGATATTTTACGATGAACCTGGTGTTAAAGGACGGAACAGTCTTCTACATGTTTCTGCAACACAGTTTATCGACATGTTTTATGTATTTTAATGGGCCTTTATTGTCTTCTTTTAATAGCAACCTTTTTTTGTAATTGTTATGATTCACAGTTTATGACCAAAGACCCGTTTTAATTCCATTGAATTAATAAATTCAACAACACTTGCCATTTATTTGTTAATAATCAAAAAGATTCTCAATATACTGCCGAAATTTACCCAATGAACTTACTTTTAATAAAGTCTCTAAACAAATGGCAAAATCTAATGCTCAAACACATCAAACTAATGTATAACAACTGTCATGCTCCTAAATTGGTACATGAATTATCTTATAAGGTAAATGGTAGATAAAACCTTGTGTCGGCACATTTTGTTAACTGATTTTCTATCAAAATACGGATTTTATTATTTCTAGTTTATGGCAATAACCACATATTTGTGTTACCTTTCTTGTAACAAGTATACTGAAATACATATAGACAATTAAGAGATAAAGTGTGATTTTCAACGAGACAAATATCTATCAAAGTTTAAATGAATTGGATTTAAGCAATTAAAGGCAGCATTATATCCTTCAAAAACGGACGGCAAATATATACCAGACAATAATTGGATTATATCGGATACATAATACAAGTAGATGCAGAACTATTTTTCTCAAAAGAAAACTTAAGGACGCAGTGCCACTTCTTTCATATACGTTCATATTAACTGCTGATACATTTGAATAAATAAAGCAAACTAAATTCTGATTAACAGTGTTTATGAAAGTGTATATTTTTATACTTTTTATATCAATACAGTAGTATTTAAAAAAAAAGTTATAAAAGTTTAAGTTCATGGCTAATCCCGTTTGTAATACATCCGATAGAAATGCGACAGCGGCATACAAATCATGTCCAAGCCTTCTGTGCCCTGTTGATACAATAAACGATAATACAATAACTGAACATACATTTATGTTAGTCTGACATTAAATTTAAAAAAAAAAATACAATTATCTGGCAATCACATGTTTAAGAGGCACACAAATATCTCCCTTTAAGGATGTTTGCAAATCTGTTAATACTTTTGTCCGATAAACGGAAAACACTAGTTTTATTCATGAAGTACTATTACTGTCATGACAGTATGTATAACCCACCAAAAAAAAATACGGTAATACAGGAGACTTACTGTGTTCACAACTCTATGGTGTCTTTGAAAACAAAGAGCATAAGGTTCAATGAACGACATATACCTGTCAGAAAGGTATTTTGTATCATAAACATAATCATGATATTAATAAATGTTTTTTGAGGTTAACCCGTACTCTACTTTTGCTGGAATACAGCCAATATTAATTATCTTTATTTTAACAAAAAGTTATTAAATCAGTTTTGTGTTTTTATTGGTTGTTGTCAGCTGTATTTAAAAAATTGTGTTTTTTATGTATAATATATATCTTATTATAAAGTTCATCAGAGATAACAAAGACAAAATAGGTGATAAATGTGGAATGTGCCAATGAATCGTATGGAGCCCCGATTCCATATAAAGGGGCATATCTGAAGCTACACAAATTAATACTTCAAATGTGTATCTTTTTATAATAAGCATTTACATTTAGTTATGGCAACCTCAAATTAAAGAACAGGAACGACAATTAAAAAGTTTTTCATTTGCTAAGGAGCGTAACTTGCGAACGTTATGTCTTCTTCGTTTTCTTTCAAATATTCTTTTTTATTGACTTTATTATTTTACCATAATAATTACTGTGATTCTAATATTTGCGTTTCTTTTTATTTACTATCACAAGACGGTGTTGACAGAAGGTACTTTTATATCACGTATTCACATCTTGAATATACATAACACGCAAAACAATAAAAATTCCGGACGTGTTGTTCCTACTTGTTTTTAATCAGGTTTTATTCTATTACACTCAATCGCAGACCGTTTTGTCGAAACTTGAAAACACTGAAGGTGGCAACATAAAATCCAATTTTCTGGGATACAAAAAAGTCTTGAAAAATTTCTCTCTGTTGTGTTTTACGTTAAGGTCTGTACAGTTTTTTTAACTGCCTATTTCTAATCAAAAGTTTAAACTATGCATAAAACGGTACATGTCCAGTAATCTTCACTAGCTTTAACTGTGCAGTTGTTTATGTCTAATGTGGAATTAAACTGAATACGTGGCATCAGATTTGGTATTTCCTAAATGTGTATTATCATATGTTCTTGATAACATTATTTAACCAAACAATACATCGACAGTAAAATATACTTTATCTTTGCTTTAATTCAGATTCAGCAAAATTAAACTAGTACTGGCATTCTTAAATACAAGTAGGAACAATTTCTATGTGATATATATTGTGAAAAAAAACTTAAGAAAATGTTGTACATTTTTTAGGTGAAATACTACAAACCACATACATTTTTTTGTAATTATTTTTTTTTCATTTGGGTTAAGACTTTGGTTTAATTTTTTTCCCATCACTTCTCTCAGTTTAAGGGATGATAATGTATAGCGCTCTTATTCGATTGGGACAAAGCTAAGCCTAATTTGGATAGCAAAACAAAATGTAGAATATTTTGTATTCAAATAAATTCATAAATGTAGAAATCAAGTTGGAAAAAGATCACTAATTTAGAAAAATGTTTCTTGTTGCATCAGTATTGTTTTCTAAATGTATCTTGCCAAAGGGCCAGTCAAACTCATAAATCTTAAACAAACTGATAACGCCATGGCTAAAAATGAAAAAGACAAACAAACAACAGCACACACGACAAAACATAGAAAACTAAGGAATAAACAACACGAACCCCACCAAAAAACAAGGGGTGATCTCAGGTGCTCCCGTCGTGTTGCTTATGTGATAACAAATCCGGTAAATAGTCTAATTCGGTAGGTCACATTCATGAAAGGGAGTTACGACGTAAGGAACATATCCGATATCATTTGTGAAACGGTTATTCCATAACGGTCAACCAACTCGTGATGGCGTCCGTAAAATTTACGAAGGGATGATTTCAACTTCACCATTTGGAACTCTTGGTTTAATAGCTTCCTTGTGAGCAGCAACCCTCTATCAAGAAAATCATTATAGGAAATTAAAACATGTCATGTGACGGTTGATGAAAATGAAGATAATGGAGATAACGGTTGATTTGATATATAGCTTGTTGCAGTGGTACACACTGTCCCAAGTAAGGGGAGGCTTGGCGCGCCTTTAAAAATCTTAAACCCCGACACATTCTGTATGTGTCTGTCTCAAGTCACGAGACTGTCATGCAGTTATTGTCGTATGTTTCTATATACTGTATTTGTTTGTTTCTTATTTATTTTGTACATTAATCAATCAGGCCGTTAGATTTTTCGTTTGTTTTACATTATTTATTTCGAAAATTTAAGATGCAGTATGATTTTTACTCATTATTAAAGCCCGTACGGGACCTATGATTGTTAATTTATGTCTCATTTGGTCTCATTTGGAGAGTAGTCTCATTTGCAATCATATCATATCTTATTTTGTATGTGGAATACTTTTAAAGTTTGGGGTACGTTTCAAGGGAAAAAGGGGGGTATTGATACAAAACTTATAATATAATAAATATTAACCAGAGTAAAATACACAACAACAGATAATACTATGGAAGTAGTAATATAATTGTGAAAAAAAACACACAAAAAAACGAGCAGTCTATAATAAAAACCTGAAGTGTCCGCAAATTTAATTTTAGGTCATATTTGACTGTAGTGTTCTGTTGCTTTGGTTTGATACCTCACCCAATATGATATTTTAAAAAATAATTTTAAAGTATTTTCCTGCATGACACTTAATTTTTACCTAAAATTAAAAATTTTCATAAGATTAAGGTGCTCTAAACATTTTATAGGTTGAAAACTTGATTTTTGAAGTTTTGTTTATAAAACGTCGTTTTAGGATGTTTTTTTGATAAAAAAATCTTAGTGATTAAGGTTTATGTATCATACAAAACATTACTAAAGCCAAAACAGTATCGTTTTTATTTAGGTAGAGTTTAGAAATAGAAAAAATATGTCAAAATTGAAACCCTCCCAAATTTTCACAGATTTTTACATATGACCTTTGACCTCAATTAAAAAAAACAAATGTGACCATGCCAAGTCCTGACGACAAGCATATTGTTATAGTACAAGGTTTCCTCTTTCCAATGATATATTATATAGGTGTGTGTTAGGTGGGGAGATTAAATTCAAAAAAATCTGCCTTCAGTTACCGCACTACACGGGAATATCGTATCAATTGGGAGATATATACCCCGTATGCATATATAACCTCCAATTAAAAAAAAATTACCACGGACGGAAAAAATATCAATCTATTGGTTCAGTAATTGTCGTGTCTGCCCTTCCATTATGTGACTCATGAAAAAATTCCCAAAATGGGTAACAATTGTATCGAAAAGAGAAAATCGAGTGCACCTTTTAATGTTAATGCGTGTTTAAGTTGAATATTTTGTCTTGATATCGTACAAAGCAAAGAATATTTCATACATTGTCTTGCTTAAGATTCTATCATTTTTATATATCAAGGCTACAGGTTGACTTTATAACATAAAACAAATCACAGTACTAGAAGATGAAATATATGGGTCAAGTGAAATACCTATCTAACGAATCATCAAACCAGAGTACAGTTGGGTGCAGACCAAGCATTACATAAAGTAAACGCAAGTTAACGCGGCGTGCACATATTTCGTTAGTTAACTTTAAATTTCGCGTTTACTAGTAAACGCCCGTTTACTTCATTTACGTTAACGCGGTCAAAATGGAAATTTCTAATGTCTACTCGAGTAAACGCGCGTTTACTCTGTGTCCGTTTAGTCAGTAGTAAACGGCCGTTTACTTCAGATTTCACAAGTTTAATTTTACGTGCACGTAAAAGTAAACGGGCGTTTACTACAGATTTCTAAATTGTATTTTTACGTGCACTTGAAAGTAAACGCGCGTTTACTTTTCGCGTTAACTAATTGTGTATATTATAAAATAATCGTCGCGTGCATTTGTACATTTATTTATGTTGTTAATATGACTTAATATTTTACGTATTTGTGTTTTAAACCTGAACATTCAAAAACACTTTTTATTACAAATATAAACATTTATTAATTGCAAAAAAAAAAATCAGTTCCAAAAACGTAGAAATGCACTTATCCCCTGTCTAGAAACTTGAACATTATCCGATCGTATCAACTCATCTCTAACTTCAGTAATGTTTTTGCCAGATCTTCTTAAACTTAATATCCTCTCACGAATGTAAACTGAAGGTCTTGTAGGTTTTACAGTTCCAGGACGAATTTCCATTTTGTTCTTATATGCAATTATTAATTTTCAATAAATTGATTTATTAAAGAGGTGTCATTTCATTAAATGCAATCGTCAATATGTTGATCGAAAATAGACAGATGGATATTTTGATGTACCTTATCATGTGATATATTAGGTCAGTGTATCCAGGATACGAGGACAATCTGCGTTAACGCGCGTTTACTACAAACAGTAAACGGGCGTTTACTTTATTATTCAAAATTGGAAGACACGCTTTTTTCGCGTTAACGCGAAGTAAACGCCCGTTTACTCTTTACAAAATTAGAAGACGCGCGGTTTTTGCGTTAACGCGGAGGTAAACGCGAAAGTAAACGCCCGTTTACTATTTATGTCTACTAAAATTTCGGAGTTAACGCAGAGTTAACGCGGCGTTTACATGAAGTGCACGCGAGTAAACGCCGCGTTAACTTTTAAGGCCCGTTTACATGTAATGCTTGGTCTGCACCCAACTGTAGGTGTGTTCGAATAGCTATTATTTACTGAAAATTATCATTTTTTTTTGTGTTTGATAACTAAATGGAGAGTTTATAGTCTTCAATCACTAAAAAAATCAATTCTGCCCTTCCATGAAATATTTAATTAGAATTTTTTTTAATGTTCGAAAATTCCGCCGGACAACGGAGCAGACAATAGTTTTAAGTTGAATCAATGCAGACAAGATCATTACTGATGCTCATTAGCTAGTTGATACATTTGTTCTTTAAAATACAACTGACATATAAGGATCGTAATTGTGCAATGTGGACAAATTTATCGGTTTTCAAGAGCAAAATTGGCAGCGCGTCATGCCTACAACGGGTTCCATTTCTACGATTGTGAAAATGAACTGGCGTAATGGGGAGATAATTTTGACGAAGTAGAATCCTGACTGTAGGGTTCTTATAACAACTTAATTTTCATACAGTTGCTGAAGAGGGGCTTTTTTTAAAACTCGTACGACAAAAATTAATCTTGAGGAATGTAGAATTATTCCTTATTAACTGTAATTTTTTGTGGCATATACACTCATTTTTAGAATCTTCTTTCCTATCATAAAAAGGATGGAATTTGGTAATGTATTCATCTTTTTATCTAAGCAACTCAAATTACCAAAATGTTTTCTGGTTTTTTTTTAATAAGCATTACCGACAGAATTTATACATGAAAACAGTTTGTTTATCCAGATTACAGCAAACACTTAATTTCGCTGTTTAGTTTTTCTTCGGTTGTGTTTTGTAATTTCTATTCAATTAACTGTTGTTTGTTGCCATATTGTTACTTTACTGAAACTGCCTCAATCCTGGGTTTATGACATGTTTGCTCTAATAGGTTCAAAAGGTCATGCTTAGTTAGTCGATTAAAAATAGATTAAACTCATCAAATTGCAATAACCCGTGTTGTAGAAATTGAAGTAGGTCTAACTGATTTAACCAGCAAGCAACTCCATAGATCTTCCAAGAATACTTCTACCCTTCACTTAAAGCCCAAATCAGTGTCTTTTTGTATAATTGACATGGAGACTTGCAAAAGTTTAAATTACGCATCGTAATTTATGATTATTCTTAAGTTATTTCTTAGTAATGATTTTGATCATTTTATAAACCATTAAAGTACACACTCATATAGATATTTGCCTTTTATTTTCAGCTTTCAAAATTTCATTAATGGCCATGGATTGTTTTGTGTTCTCTCTTAAGAAAATAAAAGTCTTTTGTTGATCTCTTCCTGGTTATTGTAGAATGATGAAAGTAACCATTGAACTATATAATCAATTGTTTCCTTGGGAAAAAGTGTTATTCGGGTCATTTATTCTTCCTGGTCATTAAGTTCACTAAATTGTTCAGACACTCGTCTTAAAATGTGTCGTAGTTTAATATTTCATATACGGATAATGTGTTTTATCAAAATATTTACAAATGCAGGTAGGTCTACCATCTTCTGGATTTAACATTTATATATTACTGTATAAAATTGTATACAGATTTTAAACATAAAATTGAGAAAGGAAATGGGGAATATGTCAAAGTGATAACAACCCGACCATAGAACAGACAACAGCCGAAGGCCACTAATGGGTCTTCAATGAAGCGAGAAACTCCCGCACACGTATTTATTGTTGTTTTCATAATTTTTTTATGGATAGGTTTTCTTTCATTTTAAGGGCTCTACTTCAATTTCCTATTAAGGAAATGCCTGTATCAAGTCCGGAATATGACAATTGTTTTTCGTTGGTTTAGAAGAGGGACGAAAGATACCAGAGGGACAAAACTCATAGATAGAAAATAAACTGACAACGCCATGGTTAAAAATAAAAAGACAAACAGACACATAATAGTACAGAAGACACAAAATAGAAAACTAAAGACTAAGAAACACGAACCCCACAAAAAAACTGGGGGTGATTTCAGGTGCTCCGGAAGGGTAAGCAAGTTCGGCTCCACATGTGGCACGGTTAAGGTTCATCATAACCTTTTGGCTAAAATTGCCGTATTTACACAACAAATTTTACTCTGCGTACAGACAAACCTATGCAGCTGGAGTTTGAAGGGTTGGCAGGAAATAGATAAATGAATTTTAAATGCATGTTATGTTTCAGAAAATTATAAAACTATATATAGCTAGATTTTACTATTCAGATTTTTTTTTCGTTCCTGCAGAAGGTGCTAAAATAAACTAAGTTAGGTAAGAGGTATGAGAATCTCCCCTCATATAATACATGTTGTGAATAGTATTGATTTAAATGGACAATAGATGAAAAATAGACATATGCAAACAATAATGTGTGTTAAACTATGTAACTGAGTGGACCGTATCAAATGAAACTCGGGTATTTGTTTTTTTGCTATCCTCTGCAGACTGGAAAAAACTGGACATCAAAATCCAGGTAAGTTTTTAATTTTCTGAAATGTATACTAAATATAATTTTTATATCTCTAGCTCCTGCCAAACTTAAACGTTTCACAGATATATCAGTTTGTTTGTACTCATAGTAAATTTTGAGGTGTAAACACCGCCATATGTTTCAACTTATGATGAACATTTAACAAGTAAGCGGGATTCCATCCCTCATCCTAACCTGGGACTGTGGTCGAACTATACAAATCATTTGAGAAAGTACAAAATTGGAAAGCTGACCTCATCTCTTTTGTCGTAAAGTTTTGTTTTCAAACGACCCTCATTGTCAATTTTCTGACAACGTTGAAAAAGAAAACGTATGAAAAGGCCGATGGTAAATAAAAATTGTGTGAATAGCCAAAGGCTAAAAAAATCTTACACATTGTTTCCTTTGAACATATTGATCCCGACGCACATTTATTTACCTAATTAAAACCAGCCTTATCCTGTCAACTGTTTCAGCAGTCAATAAAATATCGAATGGATTTAATTTCTTCTTTCCTCAGCTTTTATATTATTTATTTTGTTGAATTCGTCTTATTTTCACTCTTTTGCACTTACATGTAATATAAGTGTTATTGTTCCATTTTGTAAGATCCAAACAGTAATTTATGCAGCAGAATACAAGGTTGTACGTTTAACTTGAACTTCCGTGATTGTAAAATAGATGAATATGAGCATAAACCAAATAGAATACCAACATCAATTTGAAATATTCAAACAGTATTGCCTTCAGTCAAATTTAAGCATTGAAAGAAACGCAAAGTCAAAGATGTAAGGTTGAATTCCCCACGTATCAGGTAGTTAAACAGTTGACTTTGAATTAAATTATCAATTGAAAAAAGTTCATGAAACATTTTGGTCGGTAAATGTCGACATAGTTTGTTCCGTGAGAATTGATAAACGATTCCTGGAAAAATGCTATAAATAAAATTTCCATTTGAATAGATATAACTGAAATTTATTAAGCAATATTCATCGTATTAAACAACATACCAATACACGTAGGGCCGAATAAGAGTTCATACTCATATGGGTTTGACCATTCGCGTATGGACCATAAACTGATATAATCCGGAACATATACATAATGTACACATGTTCTATGTTTATTCTCCCATGATACGGTTAAATGCGTATTATTTATTCACTTATGTCCACAATTTTTTATGATTGATTGTGTCTTTCTCATATCAAACTTATTACAATGTATGCGGACAAATAAAGCAGAATTAACTTGGTTGCTTTAAAATAAATATTAAATTTTATTTATATTTTTAGGTGCGGAGTGCACGTTTCCATCAGACTTGAGGGGTTCGTGGATTAGTGCAGACAAGGGAATATTAACCTTCACATCAAACACACTGTCTGGTTATAACATACAACTGTCTGCTGGTATAAGTTCGGTTACCTTTGATTGTAATAATCTATCAAATTATCAGTATTATCTAAGGTATGCTGACCGTTTACCACAAATCATACCACGTTTGGTTCCATCTAAACGAAAAGTTAAAATCACAAAGTTTATAATTGAGTAGCTGAATAACGGACATCACCATACATCAAATAAAAAAAAAAAACACGACACTCTAATATTTCCTGTGCAATACCCAGACAAGAAAATGCAAATCAGAATGCATCTTATCAAATCCTTGAATGTTGTCAGGTTCTACAGAAGGGTATCAACTTCCGTAAGACATTTACTGTCTTTATTTGGAAATATCAAGTTGTATTCTGCAATGAGTCATGACAGATAACCAGACGTTGTGTGTATACGACAGAAACATGATATCAATATTCATTTTTGAAGTGATACTTAAATTTTAATCGGTACTAATTTAGTATAATAGGGATTAACGTCTTTTACAAATACAAAACAAAAGATAAATACGTTGTTTGCTCTATTATGTTTTGATTGAAATAAAAAAAAAAGGATATCTGTTTATGAAATTTCAATCTTAAAACATAAGGCCCATAGCAAGAAAAGTAGGTCTTAGATAATAGACAAGTGTAGAGAAGTTGTGGAATTCTGAGATTATTGCAATTTTGAATTTTGATATACCATGATTACTAGTAAATGCATTATATATATATTTCTTTTCTCGACAAAGATATGCGAAATATGCCAAAAGACAAAATCAAATATTATTGAAATTCATATGCATCAACTATAGAATTAAGGACGTGAATGTAATTTCCTAGTGTTTCATTAAATTTAGAATATTTCCCCGTTTTAAAATTGCTCACTTAATCTTATAAAGGTTTGTGAAAGGAGAGTGAACTTCTGGTATTTGTTAGTCTTTTAATTTCAGTTTCTTGTGTATTATTCGGAGTTAAGTATGGCGTCCAATATCACTGAACTAGCATGCATTTTTGTTTTGGGGTCATCTGAAGAACGCTTCCGGTTGCGAGATCGAGTTTCTCGCTGCATTGAAGACCCAGACGGCAGTTGTGTGCTCTATGGTCGGGCTATTGTCTCTTTGACACATTCCCAATTGCCATTCTAAACTTTATAGTGTAGGTTATATATGATTTAGTAATGAATACTCAATATTTTTCAGAGGTAATTTTCCGTTTAATGTGCTTGGTTCTAGTTATAGGCCACACATTTGTCTGGAGTTTTACAAAGTCACCTCCGAAAAGTTTTACTATTATATAGGAACAGGTAAGTGGAATCGGATGTGTATATTTGAGTGTTGTGGGATTGAACGAATTATGCTCCTTTTTATTTCTTAAAAATGTCCCAAAATACGAGCACTCACTTTCTGGACTGTTTGTTTTCGACTTATGTTATGGATTAAATGTTCCATTTGTATTTTTGCCTGTCTTTGTCAGCACAATTCGGTGTCCTCCTTGTGAGTTTTTATTTCTAGGGATAACAACCGACCGTTGGCTACAAAAGAGTCAAAACAGATTTGAACAGAACATGCCTGCCACCAGCAATTGTCAAGCTCAATATCCCAGTTATTTAATGTTAGCAATAGATTAGATTAACTATGTAGACATTCGGCCATCACGACCATGAATAATATAGATAAATCAGTCCTAAATTTGATTGAGACAATAAAACAACAGTGAACATATATTTTAAGTGAGATTAGAAAAATGCATGCATGTATCAATGCTACATGTATTGGTAAAAAAAAGATGTGTGACCAATGTTTTTTTTTTAATTCCAGATATAGAAACCGGGATCAATGACAGAATTTACGTAGATAAGGATGTTAACACTGTAATGCACGACGATGTGTGTAATAGACATAAACCCTTTGAAGTAGGAACCTATGTAATGTTAATTAAGGACGGTATGTTTTAAAGAAAATACCATTCGGTTGTATTGTATTGATATTGAACAAAATACGTCTTACATTGGCGTTCAGACAAAATTGACAAAGTCCGTATACGTTAGGTACACACAGTAGGAACGCTAAACAATCGTAAGACGCGCGTTGCATAAGTTTGATGTGCATGTACGTCAAAATGAAAAGGTGTGCGCTTGGTGAACGCTTTAACTCCAGGAAATTTTGATGAAGCATAAAAAATTTCATTTAGCTCTAATGTTTGTCAAGCGTATACCTGTTCGCTACACGCACGTTAATATACGCAACAAGTGCGTTTGAAACACTTCAGAGAAGTTTGAGACACGTTTAAGGCACGTTCTATACGCCTCAAGATTTTTCGAGTTTATTAGGACGTACGCGGGGCTTGTTTATAAAAGACACCTGACGTTGTATCAGTTCTCCTCGAACGTATAAAACGCACCCGTAGCGTATCATCAACGTGTTTTTACATTCAACAAAATTTGCTCTGGGTTTTATATTGCATATATGTCCGTGAATTTACAAGATCATCTTTATCCAGATGTAGTATACCATACAACAATTTGCCACTCCACAGTTACCAAATGAAATTAAAATTGAACAACAAAATGTTTAATCATCTTCTCTCCCTAGCTTTCTAATACATTAACCCAACTGTTTGTGTCACACATGTGCACATTTATGTAATCAAGATCGTCCATAGATTTTCAAAATTTAAAATGTGAAAAAATAATTCCTGGTTTGTGTATCCATGGCAACATTCTGCATTTATTTACCATGCAATATTACAAAAAGGGGCATGAAAATGTCACATATTCACCCACATTTTGGTTTAATGTAGCTCAATGCCCTTGAGAAATACCGTTTCTTAAACTGAAATCATATATCTACCAAATGGTCAAATAAAAGTTAGATGTATTTCACCTTTTTTTTCCGTACAATTTAAATTTTCGCAAATTTACCTGACCATATCGGAATATATGTATTTAGTCGGATCTAAACACGTACTTGTGATTTGTTTAAAACCGGTTTTGATAAAAATAAACGAAGAAATGTCGAAATTTTCAGAACTTAATTAAATCTGTATTTGGGTAAGATGGTGCAAGCATACGATTTTTTATTGCGTCTTACACCTTGAGAAGCGAATAATCTTTAGTATTTGTTTTTAAATAATGTGTAAAAACGTTAATTATGAGCTATGAAAGTCAAGTGGCTCCAGCATTTTTCTGAGGAAGTTTTTAATTTTTTTTTTAAAGAAATATTTTAACAGTGGGTTAGCTTTCATTGGTCTTCACTTTCTTAGTTATGCGAGTATTGTCTCCCTTTAACAGGTTCATTATTTTATAATTAAGTTAAGGGTTCTGATATAATTTTGAATAATTACAAAATGTATCAATTCAATATATATCAATTTTTGTTATTGATGTATCAAAAATATTGATGTACGAATATAATTTCATAAATTTGAAACGTTTAAAATGATTACATACCAATATAAAGAACCGTTCATCATTTCTGAGAAAGACTATAAATGAAAATCGAATTATTTATCTTCCCTTCATGATAGATTGATTGGGAAATGAACCAGAGTTATCTAATGGTAATCACATAGGGGGACTAGTAAGCAATTTTTAATTGTAGCTTATTTATCGTTAAAACAATTTTCCACTATAAACAAATGTAACTTTATACAAATAAAAAGACTTTGTTAGCTAAATCTACAAATTTTATTAGATATTATGAATTGTTATAACAATAGATTAATATGCTAATTAAATGTTAAAAATTAGTATCGGTAAAAATCATAAAATATACTTGACGTTCATTTGGTACTACATATAAAAAGTTTGCTTGATATCAAGTATGATATTTCGAACAAAATATATAAAGTGTACCTTAAAACAATAAGTTTTGAAATCTTCTATTAAAAGTATCGCATCATTATTTTTCCCAAATTGTATAGTGTCGGTACGGGGACAAATACGTCACATAGTTATAATATGTCAATCACATCAGTATCTTGTGCTTAACGTAACGAGCTTTGCGTGTGATAAGGGCACACGAGACGCGTATATAAGCGTTTATTGGGTGTTCAACATATGTTGACGTATGTCTGGAGTTTGTCTAACGTAGATGAAATGGACAAGGAAAAAGAAAAAAACGTCCCTTGAACGTGTTTGATACGTGTCCCTGGCGTACCCGGGACAATTATATGTGCTCTGTGCGTTTCTGGGACATGCAATTATGGGTTGTTTGGGATGCACTCCGCAGATAGGTGTGTAGTTTTGCATTTTGGCCCTGTCGATTTTTCAAATATTAGAGCTAGTGTACAATAAAATTGATTGATGGCATGGATAGCTAAGGATTAATATAGCCTTCATATATAGAACGTTTATGAGAATATTAAAGGGGCACTAGCTGTCAAATATCTGGTCACCGATTTGACTCAAATTCTCATATTTGATTTATAACAATGTAAAACATTTATCCAAACTATCAAAAGTCTAAAATAAACAGTTTACAGAGCATGGGGTAGATAATATATAGGTTCGTGTCGTGTGTAGTTTAGTCCAGACGCCATATAATTAACTATCGATTTGACCTCAGATGACCATATAAGCGATGTAAACATAAATAAAGATATGAAAAGATTAAACCAACACGTGCAATTGGATTTTTATAGGTCTGTTTGATTTTATTTTATAGGTTAAAAATAGATGTTTCTCGTTGTTTTTAACCGTATAAGAATGATTTTATGTACATCGAAATTAGTAATCAAATGATTTACCGTAGTTTCACTTTTATTGTCGACATTCTTTTTCTTTAAATAACCAGTACACGTACAGTGCATGCGTTGTCAAACTCTAGCTAGGGGTTAAATTGACGTTCACATGAATACGGATTTAAAGAGGTCGACTCATTCACTTGCAAGTGAATAACTAATTATCAATGTTTCTAAACGTTATTTGACAAAATTGAACCTTTTTGACTAGAAAAAGCGAATTGTTATTTCACTATTTCACTTTCATTATTGATTGAACAGAAAAAAATCAAACTTTAGATTGTTTATATAGCTCGTAGCTAGTGCCCCTTTAAGTTTTGGTTTTTATGTAATATGCGCTGTTTTCTGTATGATAGTTCATATTCTTAAATCCGTACAAGACATCGATACGGCAATTATTTTAATGTTTCTTTATAACTTTTTGTCGCACGAAATTTGTGATTAAATTAGCATATTAATCTATTGTTATAAAAATTCATAATTAAATACATGTATTGTCACATTTTTTGCAACAATGAAAACAGTACTTTGGACAATATGTATGTTGTCTTCGATTAAACTGTTTAATTATATCATTTTCAGCACTAGTATTTTAATTTACCCTCATACATCCTAAAATTAAATAAAAGACAGCTTAAACTAATTCAATTACAAAAGCGCAACGTGTAACAATTTTATTTTGTTTAAACAGGTGCATCGGATACTAGTCTATCAGTTATATGTCCTAGCGATATTTCAAGAAACTTTAAAAATGTGAAATTTAGTGCGTCTGATGGAACTCATAGCTGCTCTGGAAAATTAGAAGCAATAACTGACAGACTGAACATGAATTATACATACAACTCATGTGATACCCGCATAACATTCTCAGGTGCGTTCATTTCATATTACTAATGCATGTATTGACAAAACAGTTTACAATTATCTTGTAAATGGAACGATCGAAGTTTTAAAAATGGAATTGCATCACATAGTGTAAGTAGAAAACGAAGCAAAATTTGTTTTTTATAATACGTTAGATATTGTTAAACACTGTGATTCTTGAATATAAATAAAACTAGAAAAATTGGAAAAAAATATTTTGAAAAATAGAATCTTTACCAAACTGCATTTTACAATTTTGCAATCATGGTCATCAAAAGTTAAATATTTACACTTAGTATGCTTAATAAACAGTTAAAAAAAACTTACGGACACTTATATTTTTTAAAATTTTTATCTTAGTGTATGGAATCTGGCATTGTGTATACACCATACATTCTGACAACACGACTTTCCTTACCACACTGAATATAGATGCATCCCGTGTTAGTGGTCAAATATACATAATGTTTTGCTATGTAAGTTTTTATGTTAGGATCTATAATGTTAAGAAACATTGTTATTATTACCAACATTTAAAATTCATTAAACATGTTTCTTATCGCAATTGAAAATTCATAAACATCATTGTCAACCGACTATTTTTTTCCTTCAATGAAATACAGGTTTAACATTCTATAACTATCACATTCAAGGAGATATTTGTTTTCATCCTGTTTGCGTATACAACCAAATGTGACGTACTATTATTTGTGGTATAAGACTTATACTTTAAGATTGTCTACTGTATGTGTCTAGGAAATTACGCATGTTTGAGGTAGTTAAGATGTGCCAAATACAGCTATGGTAATTTATTTCTGAGATAGAAAAGCCTGAGTATTTCAAAAATTCAAAGTTGGCTGGTGATTTACGTTGGGAATAACATCTCCACCAACAGTGGCATCGATCCGGTTGTTGAAATAACCTCGTCAGAGATACAAGGATTGAAATATTATAAATGTAAATCTGAATGCCGTCTTCTTTGAAAGACTACATATTTAAGCAAGAAACTCACTTCCTTACTTATATCTAGCTCTTATTTCTATATCAGTCATCTTTGTCTGATAATAAAAATATGTCCATCATAAAAAAGTGTTATTATCAAAGCAAACGTCTATAGCAGCGTTAAATTATCTAGAGTGTAATGACTGTATTAATTAACGGAGTGATGATCGTAAGCTACATGTGTTCTCATGCTTTTAAATTCAATTTTAACGACAGAGGTAGACACAAGAAAAGGGATTACAATCTGACCTAGTTGATAAAAGTTGACGCTTGTTGTTATCAAATATATATCATATTCTATTTATACATCGGTAAGTGACTAATTAGTTTGCTCCATATCTGGAGAAAAAAATCGCTCCACAGTTTATATACAGCTAACTTTGTAAACAACGCTACAAGGATAAATAGGATAAGACTTGTTACAATTGCACACTCACTTTCAGCATTTTTAAGGGTGTAATTTTTATGGAAGAGCATATGGTACACCCCTTTTAAGTTATTTTGTTGCAAATAAGTCGGAATTATTATTTAAGCTGTGTGTTACAAGCTGGAATCAAATCAATATGAGGAGTCAACTTGTCGGAATGATAATGAAAAAGTTGCATTAAAATGTCGACTTGCTAGAATAATGTAATGACAAAATAATAAGATGTCGACATGTTGAATTCTACTTGTTAACTAATTAAGTCGACAACTTGCTTATTTAATGATAAAGTAAAACCACGTGACCTTTTTGGAAAACATAGGTCTATTTTTAAATCGATGTCCGTATCTGTCGTTTTTTTAATGTGCTTCGGATGTTTGAAGCTATCCATTGAGTTCAAGTTCAAATAAAGTTCGAGTTGATGTGTAGAATTATTTGTTGTAAAAAGGGGGAACAGCAGTCAAATATCAGAAAAAATATTTTTTCGGACATAAGGGCGATATACAAACATCACTTAGTCCGGCACTTTAATTGCCTTAGTTTTCCAAAGGAATCAGTATTATAATGAATTCGTTAAGGATTCCACGGAACCCTCTGTTTCGCCTGCGATTGCTGCTCTACGTCAGTGTAAATTTGTAATATTGATTGTAAAATGTTTATATCTCTGTAAATAATTATCAAAGGTACCAGGATTACAATTTAGTACGCCAGACGCGCGTTTCGTCTACAAAAGACTCATCAGACAGTGACGTTCATATCAAAATATTTATAAAGCCAAACAAGTACAAAGTTGAAGAGCATTGAGGATCCAAAATTCCAAAAAGTTGTGCCAAATACAAATAAAAACAAACTTATAAAAAAATAAGAAGATGTGGTATAATATCAAATATCAAATCTCACCATCACATACCAAATGAGGGAGAACTTAACAACTATATGTCACTGTTTGATTTTCAACAATGAGCAAAACCCTCAACGTTTGTTAGGCTATGAAAGATATCGAAATGATCAATGTAAAAAGAAAACAAGAAACGTAACGACCTAAATGTCGAAAACGCCGACGATATTACCGACGACAGAATAAAGGTTTGTTGTGTTTCACTTCCGCGACAATAATTTTTAAATGACTTGAACTTTATTCTAAATTTATGAAACACTTTTAATCAACTCACAAACAAGATACAGGGAAACGACGGATAATGTATGTTCTAACATTCGTCACCACAATTCCGTACTCTCTTCATCAAGGATGACCTACCACATTAAACCAAATCACTTTGTTTGTAATTTCACGAATAACACTAGATGTGACTCACGTTGGGCAGGATCAGCTTACCATACAGGAGCATCGGGATCTATGCCGGATTTTGATAAATTTATATTGGCTAACAATACCGATTTATGGAGTCAGTCAGCTGCAACTGATTTTATATAGTTTTTGGTGTTCTGTTACACGGCGGTCCCATGTGAGGGTTAGAGTTGAGCGCTCACAGAAATGTTCAACTCTGTCACATTCTTCATATGCATGTCCTAAGTCAAGAGCTTGCAGTGTAATGGTTGTCGTTGGTTCATGTGTTTCATATTTGTTATTCGTAAATTGTTTTGTTATAGATAAAGCTGTTACATTTCTTGTTTGAATTGTTTTACATATCCACGTGGTTGCAATTTATAGCCGACCATATCATTTGGTGAAGGCCATACGGCTGCCGATGATTGCTGACAACCTGTCCATTTAAACTCTGGCGGCTAGTTGTCTCATTGGCAATCACACCACATCTCCTTACTATATTTAGTAGTGGCGTCGGCGTCGTCGTCATTAAGATCGTTAGGTTTCACGTTCAGTGGTTTTACATGTCATTTTGGATTCTTTCATAGCTTACTATCAGTGCGGTAAAGGTTTTGTTCATTTTTCTATTTATATTTAGTTAGCGGATCCCATCCCGTGCGCTTCCTTTGTATATAATCCACTGAGATTCTACATAGATACTAGCTATAGTAACAGGACAGGTTTTTTTTTGCAGTAAGTAAAACTGTTTTATCCTGACAAGTTAATAAACCTTCCTGAATTGTTATTTATTGCTTCTGATTAAAAAAATAAGTGAAAAAATGGCTGGACTAAGTAGTGTGGGTATGTTCCGGACCATATAAGTATTTGGACCATATGCGTCGTATTGTCATGACCATATGGGTATATACTAATATGGTCGGGGTTACTAACACGTTTACTTAAAAAAAACTCTTCATAAGGTATGACCCTACTAGTTGTCACGTCATTAAAAAGGTCATTTTATTATATTTTGATAAAAAAAAAAAAGAATAAGCAATTTCACGTAGTGAATTTGACTTACTATTTGTATATCGTAAAGTGACGTTTTAATACTTTACGTATACCGGTGGTTGTCAGGGCGTCTGTGATTTACCAAGTTTATTGTATAAGGTAGATAAAATCACCGACAAGGAAAATAGTTTATGTAATGTGTTCTGTGACCATGGTGTACTGAAGTCATGTAACGATATTAGAGATCTAGAGCTTATTAAAAAAAAACACCGTAGACACATCGGAACGACATCGGTATCACTGCAGCTGCAAAGAAGGCTAGCTTGTCACTCGCAAGCAACAGGTATAACTGAAAAGATTCGTGCACAACCAAGACGTACAGAAAAGCTATGGTACCGTAAGGAAGTGAATGTCTTCCTAAGCGTTCATTGAAGAATACAATTAGCGATGAAAATTAAGATAACTGACTGTGGCATCTATATTTCATGTTTATGCAGCCTTTGAATTATAAAATTTATACACTTTTATGTATCCATCATTTTTTCTTTTAATATTATTGAAACGTTTCTATTGCATATTCACAAAATACCTATATGTAGCAAATAGTTATATGGTTCGGCCCGTCAATAACCAAACGCGAATGTACTGCAATTGTATTTTTGTCAATCTTATGAGTTAAGCCTTTTTCAACTTATTTTTTTTTTATATTTCGTACTGTTATACTAGTGTCCCAGGTAAACGGATGGTTAGGATCCCGCTAACACGTTTAACGCCGCTACATTCAGTATGTATGTGCCTGTCCCAAGTCAGGAGCCTGTAATTCAGTGGTTGTCGTTTGTTTATATGTTACATATTTGTTTTTCGTTCAGTTCTTTGTACATAGATAAGGCCGTAGGTCTTCTCGTTTGAATTATTTTACATTTGTCATTTCGGATCTTTTATAGCTGACTATGCGGTATGGACTCTGCTCATTGTTGATGTGACCTATAATTTTTAATTTCTGTGTTATTTTGGTCTCTTGTGGAGAGTTTTTTCATTGGCAATCATACCACGTGCAGTCAGACCATACGTGTATGGTTGAAGTAAATGAGTATACGCATATGATCATGACCATAAACTTATGATCCAAATACCCATATGGTCCGGAACAGGAACATCCCCCTTATGTCCAAAATATTGTTATTTTTTTTGGTACTTTTTTTCTGATATTTGACTGCTGTTCCCCCTTTTTATATCAAAATAGCTCACAATATCAAATCGAACTATAATTTGAACATGAACTTATGGATAGCTTCAAACATCCGAAGCACATTAAAATAACGACTGATACGGACATCGATTTAAAAATAGACCTATGTTTTTCCAAAAAGGTCACGTGTGATTACTTTATCATTAGATAAGCAAGTTGTCGACTTAACTAGTTAACAAGTAGAATTTAACGTGTCGACATTTTATTATTTTGTCATTACATTACATCTATTAACAAGTCGACATTGTAATGCAACTTTTTCATCATCATTCCGACAAGTTGACGCCTCATATTTATTTGATTCCAGCTTGTAACACACAACTAAACTAATAATTCCGACTTATTTGTAACAAAAATATTTTACAAGGGGTGTACAATATGCGCTTCCATAAATTTTAACGATATTTCACAAACGTTTTCACACAAAAACTTCCCTTTTAACAAAAGTAACTTGTAAAGTTTTTTGATTGAGACTAAAACTTAAAATGATTTTGTCACAGGACCACGGAAAAGATCTGTTATTTATTATTTACTCTATCTTCTTTCAAATGATTTTAAGACTTACCGCAGTGAAGACAAAACCTTGAAGGCAACCATATATCCTGGATCATGTCGACCAAACCAAACTGATACATATGTTAGTTCACCTGGTGTTCTCGTGCAAATGGAAATTTCTGACGTTTCAGGTAGGTAAAGAGTATGTGGATAGTATGGAAGCGTATATGGTACAAATTAAGTATACTTATTGTCAAAGAATATGTACTTGTTTTCTTGGAATTCTTACTTATTAACTAGAAATTCCAACTTGTTTTCATTGATTGTCTACTTGTTAACACATCTTTTTGACATTTTGAACTGACTTCCCTTATGGTTTTCTTTCTTCTAATGTTTGTTTTCTTTCTTTCTTCTTTCTCTAAGTATACTTCAACAATTCAAAGTAAGCTTATTTTTTCTACAACTAAGCGGTGTCAAGTTTCAATTTGACATTGTCATTGAACATCTCAATAAGTAAACCTTTTGAACTGTGCCTGTGACAAGTTTAATTAAACAAAAATTCAGTTATTCTTCTTCCCACGATAGCCCATTTCCTCATTGATAAAGGTACAATTCCTTGTTGTAATAACGTTGATAATGTACCATTCCTTGTTGTAATGACATTGATAAAGTTACCATTCTTTGTTGAAATAACATTGATAAAGATACCATTCCTTGTTGTAATAACATTGATAAAGGTACCATTACTTCCATTCCCTGTTGTAATAACATTGATAAAGGTACCATTCCTTGTTGCAATAACATTGATAAAGGTACCATTCCTTGGTATAATAACATTGATAAAAGTGCCATTCCTTGTTAAAATAACAGTGATAAAGGTGCCATACCTGTTTGAAATAACATTGATAAAGGTACCATTACTTGTTGAAATAACATTGATAAAGGTACCTTTCCTTGTTGAAATAACATTGATAAAGGTACCTTTCCTTGTTGAAATAACAATGATAAAGGTATCACTCCTTGTTGTAATAATATTGATTAAGGTACCATTCCTTGTTGAAATAACATTGATTAAGGTACCATTTCTTCCATTCCTTGTTGTAATAACATTGATAAAGGTACAATTCCTTGTTGAAATAACATTGATAAAGGTACCATTCCTTGTTGAAATAACATTGATAAAGGTACCATTTCTTCCATTCCTTGTTGGAATAACATTGAGAAAGGTACCATTCCTTGTTGTAATAACATTGATAAAGGTACCACTCCTTTTTAAAATAACATTGATAAAGGTACCATTCCTTGTTGCAATAACATTGATAAAGGTACCATCCCTTGGTATAATAACATTGATAAAAGTGCCATTCCTTGTTAAAACAACAGTGATAAAGGTACCATACCTTGTTGAAATAACATTGATAAAGGTACCATTACTTGTTGAAATAACATTGATAAAGGTACCATTTCTTGTTGAAATAACATTGATAAAGGTACCATTCCTTTTTAAAATAATATTGATAAAGGTACCATTCCTTGTTGTAATAACATTGATAAAGGTATCACTCCTTGTTGTAATAACATTGATTAAGGTACCATTCCTTGTTGAAAAAACATTGATTAAGGTACCATTTCTTCCATTCCTTGTTGGAATAACATTGATAAAGGTACCACTCCTTTTTAAAATAATATTGATAAAAGTACCATTCCTTGTTGTAATAACATTGATAAAGGTACCATTCCTTGTTGTAATAACATTGATAAAGGTACCATTCCTTGTTGAAATAATATTGATAAAGGTACCATTCCTTGTTGAAATAACATTGATAAAGGTACCATTCTTTGTTGTTATGACATTGATGTTGAAATAACATTGATAAAGGTACCATTCTTTGTTGTTATAACATAGATGTTGAAATAACATTGATAAAGGTACCATTCCTTGTTGAAATAATATTGATAAAGGTACCATTCCTTGTTGAAATAACATTGATAAAGGTACCATTCTTTGTTGTTATAACATAGATGTTGTAATAACATTGATAAAGATACCATTCCTTGTTGAAATAATATTGATAAAGGTACCATTCCTTGTTGAAATAACATTGATAAAGGTACCATTCTTTGTTGTTATAACATAGATGTTGAAATAGCATTGATAAAGGTACCATTCTTTGTTGAAATAACATTGATAAAAGCACTATTCCTTGTTCTAATTACATTGATAAAGGTACCATTTCTTGTGTTAATATTATTGATAAAGGTACCATTCCTTGTTGTAATAACAATGATAAAGGTACCACTCCGTGTTGTAATAACATTGATAAAGGTACCACTCCTTGTTAAAATAACATTGATAAAGGTACCATTCCTAGTTGTAATTAAATTGATAAAGGTACCACTCCTTTTTAAAATAATATTGATAAAGGTACCATTCCTTGTTGTAATAACATTGATAAAGGTACCATTCCTTGTTGTAATAACATTGATAAATGTACCATTCCTTGTTGAAATAATATTGATAAAGGTACCATTCCTTGTTGAAATAACATTGATAAAGGTACCATTCTTCGTTGTTATAACATAGATGTTGAAATAACATTGATAAAGGTACCATTCTTTGTTGTTATAACATAGATGTTGAAATAACATTGATAAAGGTACCAATATCTGTTTTTGAAATAACCTTGATAAAGGTACCAATATCTTTGTTGAAATAACATTGATAAAAGTACTATTCCTTGTTCTAATTACATTGATAAAGGTACCATTTCTTGTGGTAATATCATTGATAAAGGTACCATTCCTTGTTGTAATAACAATGATAAAGGTACCACTCCTTGTTGTAATAACAATGATAAAGGTACCACTCCTTGTTAAAATAACATTGATAAAGGTACCATTCCTTGTTGTAATAAAATTGATAAAGGTACCATTTCTTTATGAAATAACATTGATAAAGGTACCATTCCTTGTTGAAATAACATTGATAAAGGTACCCATTATTTATGTAGGTCCATCAGATCTTGAGGTTACAGAAAGCATTCTAGGGACATTAACAGGTCATAGTATATTTTAATTTCGTATTCAATCATGTTCAAGCTTTAATTCGAAAATACAAAATATGGATAACGTTCATTTGAACTTCAGAAATTGCAAAATGTCGCATGAAACCATTAAAACAACAATTACATCACAGTTATTTTAACCTAGTAGCATTAAATTCTAAAGAGAAGGTAAAGGAGGGCGAAAGATACCAGAAGGACATTTAAACTCATAAAAAAGACACGTCCTCCAAGCGTAACAAATATGTTTGTCAATCAAGAAATCACGCATCTTGATAATGCCAGTTTAAATTAAATTTTGTTTGAATCAGAATTTATTTTTACGAAGTAGGATTTATTCCCCTCTAAGACAAGATACTTGTATCTACGGTTGGCCAATCTTTATATGAAACAAAGCAATACCAACTCTTTCAGTTTGTCTTTTATTTGAAATGGGGAATACTTGTGTAAAGTGAAGAAAATGCAAATTTTCAATACTATTGAAAGGTGAAAGAGTCTTAGATTGTATGTACTCTAAAAGATCTTTAGAATTTTCAAGTTTCCACGTCTGATTTACGTCACATCTAGAAAAGGCAGTTCCATAATAACTTTATAGTTCGAATTTGATTGCTGATAATATTTATTTTAATAATTTAGAAATTAGTGTTCACGGTACACTTGGGAGGCCCAGCAATATACCATTGTTTGTTAAGACACTGCATAATATTGTTAGGTATTTAATACAGTAATGAAAGATCCAGTTCTTCGTCTTTGGTTTCAATTCCCATGTTGAAAAAATTTTCAGCCATATTTCTTAAAACAAAACAATTCCGATCTGCCTTCCACCTCCTCTAGTTTTTCTTGTGTTTTTCGTTTTGTTTCTCTATCTCTCTTACATGTTTTTGCGTTTTTCTTTCATTCTATAAATAGCAAATAATCCTAGTTGTATACTTTGTTATTTTCTTATTCAGATAATGCACTTGATATGACTACTAGCTCTACTTCAAATACTGTCAAAGCAGGTAAGATGCTAATCATTTTTTTATTAATTTATGAAAATGTTAAATATATGTTATATAAAATGGAAAAAAAGCTAGTAAATCTGCCTAATAGCAGTATATATACATCAATCAATAGACTTTACGGAAACAAATAACAAAAAAAAAAACAATCAATCATATGTATACCAACACAGTTACATGTACGCATAATGCAATCCACAAAAGGGGTAATCGGTGTAGACATGGGTATGCAAAACGGTTGGATGTAGATATTTTTTTCAAAAGCCAAAAAAGGATGAACTATTGAACGATCACTTATTTATCCCGTCATTTTTTTTTTATTTGCAGTAACACGCATTATTCATAACACTATCAAAATAATTGGACAACTAAAAGTAACACAAATGTTAAAACATTTTACAAGTTATTTAAAAGAAAAATTTAGACATATATGAATTGTTGAAAATATTTTGGAAACAAATGGTAGTTTTAAACCCATTTTTTGGACT
The DNA here is from genome assembly GCA_019925275.1 of Mytilus edulis. Taxonomy (NCBI): domain Eukaryota; kingdom Metazoa; phylum Mollusca; class Bivalvia; order Mytilida; family Mytilidae; genus Mytilus; species Mytilus edulis. The sequence continues at coordinate 59,584,520 of CM034356.1, forward strand.
TTGACATTATAATAGGGAATGAAAATGTTTCTTAAGACATTTTTACCTGAACACTATTATTGTGTTACAGTCCTTGGATGGTGTAAACTTCCCACTAACACCATATACCATTACACCATACACCATACACCATTACATCATACACCTTGTACCATTACACCATACACCTTGTACCATTACACCATACACGTTACACCTTTGCACCATACACCTTACACATTACACCATACACCATTCCCGATTTTATCTACACGATCCAAAATTACCCATTATGCAATTAGATTTCAAATATTAAGATTATTATTATTATTGTTTATGTTTACAATTTGAAAAAATGAAATAAAAAGAACTCCGTTTTCAACAAATGAAATGTCGTACACCATCATTCACACCATTCTCGATCGCACGTTACACAATCACACCATTCCTCATACACCATTACACCATTCCCCTTATCCAAGGGCTGTATGTCTGCGGTGACCAGCAAGCTGTCCTGGATCTTGATAACAATCACCGAGTAGAATATACCAAGACTCCATCAACCGAAAGCTGTACCTGTGTAGTTTGAAATTGGACACAAATGATGCTGGAGTGCTCTGTAGATCTGTTAACAGAACATGGATAAGAAATGCTATATGTGTTGACAAATTGTTAGACATACCCACTCTTCCTTATTCCATGCATTGTGATGGACATGAATCTAGTTTTTTAGAATGCAATTTTACAAAGAATCAAAATGGTTGTAAAACATCTACAGAAGCCGGTGCTGTGTGTTGTCAGGGTTCAAAATATATATTTACTGAATGCTAAAAAATAATTATTGTATTAAATTACTCTCAACCAGTGCCAAAATAGAATATAAGGTTGTTATATAATTTCAACAAGAAACTAACCAGCACTTGTTTTCACTCAAACGTCAACAAAAATATCAAGTCACGTGGGCGGATTGATTTGCCAAATTTAGATACAGAATAGCTTAACATTATGCAAGATCACATCATTATCTTCTTATATCCTTGCGGAAAACAATAATTATGTGTGAGTGTTGCTATGTCTTTCTAGTGTTGTGTGGACTTTTCGTCGTTAGTAGTATTTATTTTGTTGTCCATAGCGTCCCAAATTTGCATCAAAAATGAGTTTTGAGTGTTCCTATAGCATGGATAGTATCTTTCGATCTTTTTTTTTCCAAGCATTTTACAATTAATTTCAATTGATAGTCTTACTTTCCCAATCAAGTTGATGATTTTATTCGTCATGTCGTAACCTTGTTATATCACACACAAGTCTCATAGTTCAAAATTATAATACATATTTGTCATTGCTTTTAAAGCGCCCCACAATCAATCCATCCTATTGTTATAATTAGATATTTTAACTATACTTCGACAATTACACGTCGGTGGACGAGATAATTACGATTGACATACTTGTGTAGGATTGCTACGGATGATTCCGAAAACAAAAGAAGGCGTTTTTACACCATTGTGGAGATAAATCAATTTTGATTTCCGGCATAACAATTTCACTGGTGGTAAGCGGATGGTCGTAACTAAAAGTTACGACCATCCGGAGATGGGAGACAACTCTAGGGATAAGTTTTTCTTTTCATATTTTCGTGCAGTAAAAGGTTCATTTGAGCCAAACCGCTTGTCTCATATACACTTATCGTGAGTGCGTTGATATTGAAACCAAATTTGATTGACAAAATTATTCCAATTTTCGTAAAATAGTCATTCAAAAGTTGGAGCATGATGGTCGTAACTTTAAATGTGTGATGGTCGTAAATTCAACTATAATATTTTGGATGATGGTCGTAACTTTGAAAGATGACCGTAACTCGAGTATTTAGACACACTTTTATTAATGTATTTTAAAAGTAAAAGTAATAAACTCAGATGTCATATATGATTTGTTACAAACAATATTATTTGTTACTATGATAATGGTATGCAGAAATTGAGCTAGAAAATTATTAAACACACACAGTTCTGATGTATTCCAAACGCTTATCATTTAGGAGCCAAAAAGTATGTTAGGGTTGAGTATTAATATTTTTTTTTACTGTACGTTAAGGCATAAAATTATTAAATGCACGTGTATTCCCTCATAATTTTTTGTTTTTTTATTTTCGACTTTTTTTCTGCAATCATGTCGGCAGATGAAATTATTAAACGTACAATTCTGAACAATCATCTTTAACTTTTAATCAGCTATTTCAGTTCTTATAAACTATAGGCCTTCCAATATTCGGCTTTTGGTGGTTCGTGCGGAAATATCCACAAATACACTTCGGTGTCCTGGGTTGAGTTCAATATCGTAGCAGCTACAGTACATATAGTACTATGTAGATGTTGACTATTGAACGTGTAGCTATAGACTAGTTGCTACATAGATATTGATAGCAGCTACGTAGCCGCTACGATATTGAACTCAACCCAGGATTTTTTAACGTGCTGTCTATTGTTTAACGATTACATAACGATTAAATATATAGCGGTATATCATTGGTATTAGTTCTAAGTATTGGTACGGAATGAAAACTCAATCCATTGTGTCCCAATAAAAATTGTATTAACCTCGAAAGTAGGAATATTGTTGATATATATATTTTACACTGCTACACGCGCTGACTTTAAGAGTAAAATAAAATACTAGTTTGAAGCCAGGCTTAAGCTTGTAACCAGGATAATATGTCAAAGACTTAGGTAGAACGAAATGTTCTGCAGCAACTATCACTAAAACCCCACGGTATGCAGATTGAACACTATGTGTATGTTATATGTATATATTGTATGAATGACTACACGCTACACATGGACTTCGTAATGGACATAACTGTCCACCTTATTGACAGCTTGATTTCACCAATATGACTTCTAAAAATCCAGGCTAAAAATAAAGCGTACGTGTTCTTTAACTCAGGTACGGACTTGCGAATTTGCGGGAATGGTCTAGTCTAGATAACGACCTACATAACCTATCAATATTAACTTTTAGATTATTTTGACTCCTTACTAATGCTCTTTCGACTTAAAGTATCAAACTTAAATTGTAGATTTAAAAACAAATCAACTAGTAGGTACATTCTCAATAAGTTTTACAATGTTTATCTTTAACAAAGATGCAAAATCTCAGTAAAGAAGAAAAAACCAGGATACTATTATTTCATGTGATGTCCAATTTATTAAAAATGCCTTTCCTTAAAATCATTTATTTTGTAATTAAAAATGATTTGATACATTTCGTGCTTTTTATTTCTAACTAAGAATTATCATAACCAAGCCTGTGTTTCTTGTATTAAAATGAATTCTCCACTTTTGAGAAATTTACATTGTTAATGAATTTAATCGCTTACATTAATTCAACTATTTGTCTTTGGTTACTTTTATACATTATATTTTCAGTATATATATGACTGTCATTTCATTTTGTATTGTTTCGTTCGATTCGTTCCAATTTTCGTCCGTTTCGTACTTTACAGGTACCCCTCTCTTCACCCCTTTAGATTTTATCACGTTTAAAACTCTTGACTTGCCTTGTTCGGTCCAAAACATTTAAAAAATTTGGAATTTTAAACCAATTTGAAACTTTAATCAAAATTCCCCCAAACTAATATTTGAAAACTTTTTAATTTTTTTTTATTGATAAGTGTTACACGGATTGAAATTGCTTTATTTTACGTTGTATGTAAAAATTTTAAAAAATCTTCAAAAATATAACATATAATATATGCATACAATAAAAGACACGTTTAAAACTCTTGACTTACCTTAAACCATTGTGGTGACGTCAGCCTATTCATTTACCGTGGATTCTTTTTCTAGAATCTACGCTTCCTAAATCCGTCGCTGAAATGGACTCACCAGATTATATTCTATTGTTTCCTTTGTGTGTCTAATTTCATTAAGGTTGAATTGACTAATTTACTGATTTCTGTTCACAAATGGAATTATTTTAAAAACTTACCTTTAATTTTTGTAATTTCTGTATGCCTTCACTGGGAATCGAACACGTCCATGAATTCTGTTAAATGTTACAGACTTCAACATATCGATGAAACCTCTGGGCTACCAATTGGTTACGATTTATATGTTTATTTTATATATAAAAATGAATAAATGATATACATCGGTTCAACATACACACAGGGCTTGTACCTTATTATATTAATAATAGGCAAACGAACAGTATAAGTTGGTAGCCATGAGGTTTCATGGTTAAGACTAATGAGGTAAAGTTTAGGTCTTGTCTGTTTAGGTTCGAATCCCTGAATTCTCTTTGTTGTCAATAATCTCTGGTTTTCCAGTTTTTGTTCTTGTTTTTTATGTTATTGTGGATATTTTGTGTAATAAAAGCGAGTTTAGTCGTTTATAATCGGATAAATGTTGGCTATTCCACGTCCACTTGTTTTTCTGTCCATCTGATGAGTTAAGCTTGTCTCAACTGATTTTTATAGTCCGTTCTTATGTTGTACTGTTATACCACTGTCACAGGTTAGGGGGTTGGGATCCCGCTAACATTTTTAACCCCGCCACATTCTGTATGTATGTGCCTGTCCCAAGTCAGGAGCATAGCTGTAATTCAGTGGGTTTTTTGTTCAATTTTTACATAAATAAGCCATTAGTTTTTTTACATTGTCATTTCGGGGCCTTTTATAGCTGACTATGCGGTATGGGCTTTGTTCATTGTTAAAGGCCGTATGGTGACCTATAGTTGTTAGTTTCTGTGTTATTTTGGTCTCATAATAAGAGTTGTCTCATTGACAATCATACCACATCTTCTTTTTTTATATTCCACATGTTTGAAATAAAAATGAATACATTATTTTTGTCCATTATTGTTTTATAAATTAATATAATATGATTTCATCTGTTACACTACATAATTTTACAAATGTTAATTCGCAAATTCCTATGCTAGAAAATCGTTATGTGCCTAGAATTAGGCTTCGTGTTAAAAAATTTCTGAAACACACTTATTATATGCACTATATGTATCTTTTTCCATTTTCAATTTTAATAGAAATGAGTCCGAATAGAACTTATTTTGTATAAACAGATAATATTCAGATGCCTGATAATATGAAGATCTTAAAGGGCAGACGTGTTGTGTAATAATGTATTTGTATTTTTAAACATTTATGTGTGATATTTAATTGTAATGGATCGTTTGACACGATAACATGGTTATTTGAACTCACTTACAGTACCTTCTAATTAAGAATAGACGTTAATTTTGACAAGACATTAACACAATAGTTTAAGTTATAGATACAATGGATAAGCGTTGATTCATGAAAAACAAACCATTCGCCCTCCGGGCTCATGGTTTCTTTTTCAAGAATCAACGCTTATCCATTGTATCTATATCACTTATTCTATCTTATTTAAAACAGAGTTACGACCATCACAAATTTTCGTTACGACCATCCTCAACATTTTTGTTTTTTTAGTTACGACCATCATGCTCGAAATTTTAAATGACTATTTTACGAAAATTGGAATGTTTTAATGCATCAAATTTGGTTTCATTATCTCCGAACCACTGAATAGTATGTATGAGACAAGCGGTTTGACTCAAATGAACATTTTACTGTACGAAAATCGGAAAAGAAAAACTTATCCCTAGAGTTGTCTCCCATCTTCGGATGGTCGTAACTTTTAGTTACGACCATCCGCTTACCACCAGTGAATTTGTAGTTGTGTTGGCATCCGAGAAATCGGCATATAAGGGAATTTCGCAATCACCTGACATATTTCTAAATCACAAGTTAAGTACCTTGTGTTATATAAAGGTATATACATGTATAGCAAAATAATTTCTGAGACGAGTACCTGTGTTAAAACTGACCAAATGCCTACGAAAGTAAAATCTATCAGTTCTTATATGATTTACGTTTGTTATAGCTTACAGATTAATAAAAATGTCTGTGTGTCAAAATTAATGAACTCCCTGGACATGTATTGAATTGAGATATGTCTTATTGGCACTCATACCACATCATCTTATGTCTATGTATTTTGACTATGTTTAAAATTGATATTTAATTCAATCCTTATAAATCTTAAAATTAATCTTTAAACAATATAAAAGACAAAATAATACTGTTTTTTTTTTGTTTTTTTTTTCCAGGAGTTGCTGTTGGAGTACCGATGGGTATTACCGGTATGATCTGCATTATCTTTGCCGTCGTTTTTATCAGACGAAGGTATGAAACAAACAGGTTCCTAATAATAGTGGACAGTCAACCAATAATATATTTTTCAACTCATTTAAAAGGTTTCAGTCTTTTAGGTTCTCAAATGACGAATAGTCAAGCCAAGCCTAACAAAATTTTCAGTGATCAAAGTCGATAAAAGATTGACGAAAGATACCAGAGGGAAAGTCAAACTCATAGATTGAAAATAAAATGATAACGCCATGGCTAAAAGTAAAAAGACACATAATAGTACACAAGACACAATTTAGAAAACTAAATATTAAGCAACACGATCCCCAACAAACCTGGGGTGATATCAGGTCTTCCGGAAGGGTAAGATGATCTTGCTCAACGTGTGGAACCCGTCGTGTTGCTGATGCCAAATAACTCTCAAAGGCGACAATCTGTTATGGTTCTAAAACTTCATATGAAAAAAAACAACAATGTCTGTGTTTCAAAGCGAAAGGACAACTTTCGAGTTCTGTCCGCCACTAGGTTTGTACCAACATTATGAGACCCAGGAGCATGTGGTACAATTGGTGAATTTCCCGATAATATAAATTGTAAGATACGGAAATTTTGGTGTGTCTAATTTCGCCGAATTCGGGGCGAAAATGTATTTTATAATCTCTTAATTAAAATCAGTCTAAATAAAATGCAGTTCATTATAGCGGTCTTTCAACGCTGAACCATTGACATGGCAGTGTGATGACAGGTACTTTTACATTGGAAAGTGCAGGATGAAATTGAAGAAGATGAGGGTTTAGTTACATCTATAATGACCCTAGTGAGCTAAAACAATTACCCCCTCCTTGTTGACATTTGCACAAATAGATTTATTTTTTAACATATTTAATAAGTTACTTTGCTGATTGTTTCATTTCTATTTTTATGGATGATGTAATTATTTGTAAGGGGGTAACTAGTGAAAAGATTTAGCAAAAGTTAAACAACTTGTGCATTAACATAGTTAACTGTACGCACATAGATTAATTAATTACAACACTATAGAAACAATATTGCTAAGAACATTTCTATAATGCATCTGTACACCCTAAGCTGAATGGGAAAAATAAATTTACTGAAAACAATAACATTTGTTTTGGAACTAATATATCATATTTTGAGAGAGGAACTGTATTGACAATGTTAATTATGTCAGAACGTTTCATTTTTTTATCCTTGTAAGGCATATTTGAAATCAGTTTAATGTTTGATCGAATTAGTGAATATTTGGTATTTTAAAGTGTTTTTCAGCTAATTTTTCAGAACCACATAATATTTTTTTCCTGTAATCCTCTATCACACATTTACGTAATAATACAAGTATTTCAAGTACTTGTATTCCTAACATCCATTATAACATAAATAATATAGCACAGACACACTTAGGCAAAGTTTACATTAGATTAATTGAGCTATAACTTTTGGGTATGGTATGTTCATATAGATCTGTAACTGTTTTTGGTTCGTATTAATCATTGGCTTTCAAACGTTCATCGTTGAGTGTGTCTGATAAAAATCCTTCCAGAAAAGCCAATTTAATACTTGAAGTCCGTACTTTGACCTATTATAGCTTACTTTTACAAGTTGAGACTTTGATGTAGATTTGACTCATTGTAACAAATACCACATCTTCTTACATCTATAAATATAAAAAAAGGATTACCAACATAGATGCAATTATCTTCTCTAAAGGAGTGATTTATTGTACTTTGCAAAAACCTTCTGATTTAAATTAAAAACAAAATGAAACTGACAACAGTAAGATGTTAATATCATTTTTTTTTTCAATATAGCTAGGAATTTGAACAATAATTCCATATCAGAAATGTATTAAATTTAGCATTGAAACGAAACATTAACAATAAACAATCATCAATACCGTAATTACATGTACAATGTACCAACACGTATATATTTATATGTTTCGAGCTGTTTAATATCATTATAATAATAAACAAGCCTTTTTGTGAGTTTGTTTTTACTATTTAAATCAAATAACGAGAGTAGATATCAAGCAAAATCCCATCATTACAATTTTTTAAACAAGTCAAGATCTATCTGCCCCGTCATTATCAGACAAATCACACAACCCGTTGTTGGGTTGTTGGCCCTAAATTTGTCATTCAGTTTTTGGTACATTGTAACTCTTCTGAATATCATAATAGATAGAGATAAACTGTAAACAGCAAAACTATTCTGCAAATTTAGATCTACAAATAAGTCAACTTGACCAAAATTGTCAATTGACCCTCATCATCTTCTAGGCCAAATGAAATCAAACTTAGCCATCAATACTATTAGAGTCTCTTGATTGAAAAATCATCCGATGACCCTGACCTACAACCAACATGGTCTCCATTAGTAAAGCTAGAACATAAGGGTTTATAGATATAGGAAGATGTGGTATGAGTGCCAATGAGACAACTCTCCATCCAATTATTGATAGCTACATGTATCACCAAGGTTGCCACTGTTCTTCACACACTAAATAGAATTTTGTTTTACTTATATCAAATGATAACTGAGTCTTTAAAAACATAAACCACAGTAAGCTTATCCATTAACAGGCTTTCCTATATCTGTGATTTTAATGTTTGTTTTTGTTCCTTACATTTATGTGTGTACAATTTATGAATAGTGGTTTGTTTAACATATTGTTGTATGGTCAGTCATTGCTGGCATGTCCTGTTATCTTCTTTGTGTTTATTATTACATGAATAAAGGTTAAACAAAATAAAGTTAATTTTTTTTCGTAAAATAAGATGTGATAATTTTGGACCTATTTTATGGACCCCTCATAGGCAAAATTCAAACATTCTTATTTTGATGAGTTTATTTGTACTGAGACAATTGGACAACACAATTTGCATAATGATATATATATACAGTATATATATTACTAGAGGTTTAAAAGTACTTTATAGACCAACATATTCAATGATAATAATGTTAACATTTTGCATTTGCTTTGCGTGAATATTGATTACAATTTGTACAATGCAAGTTTTGGAGAAACGTATGTAGAAGAAATTAATACTATGCCCTTCAAAATAACACACATAAATTTGAAGTATCGTAATATTTTTCCCTCAAGATGTATTAAACAAGCTGAAATATACTCACTGAATGTCAGTAGAAACACAACAACTATGTGTATTTTGCATTGAATAAAAAATCAGTGTCAGATCTTTTAACAAAATTTGTCTGTATACGTAATTTTACACAGATCAAAATTGAGAGAAAACCTGACCGTTCCTCGTAACTTTTATAATAGTTGTCACTTTTTTGGAAATATAAGACATTTTGATTTCATCCATAATGGTTCAGTATTAATGGCCCGTTTCGTTATACATGGCTGTGATTCCGTAATATCCTCTTGTCGAAAATTTCTGTTTTATATAAAACATTTGCATTTCTATACAAATTGATTAATAAATATAAATAAAACATTATGTGATGCTCTCTTATAAAAACAATCTCATTTTTATGATCATACTTACAAGTTCCAACTGGAATTATGATTCCTGTTCTAGCATGAATCTCTTTCAGTTTTTCCAAAGATTCATTTCTGTCTGCCTTTACCCCATACCATCCTCCATATATTTTATAGTCTTTATTGTGAGACGAAATTATATCATGTATCCCAAATAGTTAAGATTTACAGCCTGCTTTTTTTTATTCAAAAATCTGTGTAAATGTTCACCACACACTTGAAACTTCTGTGTAATATCACTTTGCAGTAGACCAGACTCAGTAAGAAAAATGGACTGCAATTCTGTTGACAAAGAAGTCAGGAGGGTATTTTAACTTCATATCTGTGAGCTTTTAAAGCTACAAAGGAACGTAGTTATTAACTCTCCATAATGTTTTAACACCCTGTTGAATACTGATCACTGTGATATGCAAAGTTTTTCCATTTGACGTGTATATTTCGTGTATATCAGAAGAGTTCTGTCAGGGGAGATAATTCAATATTCTCAATAATGAATAATGAACATTTTCTTGATACTTTTTTAAAGGCTTGCTTGAATATCCCATTCTATTTACAAGTTTTTTGGATTATTTATATTGTATAGATTATATTAATGTCACATAATACTTTGAAACCAATGTGGAAAGGAATCAAAACATCCACAAGTTTTAAGGACCTATGGATCAACTAAATTCTTAATAAAGTAGAAAACTTTGATAAATCTTCATTTTGGTCGATTAAATCTTTTGAAAAAAATAAAATAAGCTTGAGGAAAACATGATATTAAGCAGTCTACAAACAAAATTTTAACAAGATTTAAATAACCTATATTATTATCTGAAAAGTCATGTTTCCATGGCAACAACAGGGTGACACATTATGATTATGGAGTGACAAATATCTTTTTTTTAAATTGAGACATAAAATGTTTTTGGGTCAAATTTGGTGAAATTCTGTATCATATGATGACCAGCTCATTTTTATATTCAAAGAGAATTGATATTATAAGCAACTTGTCAAAATCAATGTATATATCGATCCATTAGTCCACAGCTTTCACAAAAAAAACATCACCTATTCATGTTGATGTAACTGTGTCCTAATACTATTACAATGTTATTATACAAATGACATTGTTTTGACTACAAGCGTACGCCAATCTTTCTCATGAAGGACAGTTGATTGGATAAAAGTGATGGCTTGCCACGCCTGAATTTAACAGCGATCCTATGAACTTAGCCTGAAGTCCTGACATAATATAATACTTCGTCTATTTGTTTGGGAAGTAGTATACGCATCCTCTTTTTGTAGTCAATCAACTTAAAGAAATATACAACATCTGCAGGTTTTGTGATTTTAAAAGAATTGCAAATATTTAAACATATCTCATACCGGAAAAGTTTTCTTTTGTCCTCAACATTGCTTGCTGTAGAGATTGGGGGAGTGGTAGGAAGAGTGTCATCCCGATTTTTCGGAGGTGTATACCAAAATCCCGAACAAAATAAAGCTTATTATATCGAATCCAGAAAAATAATCAATAGTTCCCGATGCCCAAAAAGTGTAAATCCCAAATTTACACAAAAGTGTAGCTCAAATCGGCGTCATACAATATCTGTTCGAGAGTTCAGTTTATTTAACTTGTCAGAATTACTTCAACCCTAGTCCTATAATATAAGTATGTTCATATCGTTTGCATTCAACGTAAAATTGTATCCAATAAAACTTAGATGGTATAGCAACTATAAGTCATTGTACTGCCTTCATCAATAAGCAAAACCCATACCACAATAAGCAAGCCACAGAAGGCCGAGACATACCTAAATGTGAAGCATTCGCAAACGAAAAAACATAAGATTGAATTATACACAAAACAGCAATCGAGTAACAAATAAGATACACAGCAACGAATAACATCTATTTAATCACAATCTCCTGATTTTGGACAGGCACATTAATAATGCGAGTCAAACACATTTGTTTGCGTTGTACATTACACCAAATACTTTCTTTATTCAAAGAATTTGTTTGAATGTAATAATTAATATCAATTTACCATGACAAAGTTGTTTTATAATGTAATTTATTTCGAATTTAAACTAATCCATTTAATAAGCATCCAAACTTCAAGATATTAACGGTTATAAGTTAGAAACAAAATACAGGGGAAATTATGTTTATCTTTTCACCGAAGAATATCTGACGAAAACCGTATTTTTTTATCTATCACGTTTTTGTTTATAAAAGACATCATTAGTTTTTTCTCAAAAATAACATTTAAGAATGGTGTTTGAAACGCATTGCCTCTTTTTCAAAAAGTATAATTCTCAGTTGATAAGTATTTGAAACATCGGCATTAGATATCGCGTGCTGAAATTTTATTCCTTATGCACCGATTCTGTTGTTTTTTTTTAATTTTTGGAAGAGGACGCATTTGTTTTGACTAAATGTCTTTCAAAATGCATTGCTTGTTTTGAAAGTGAATGAAATAAGTACTTTACCTGGATTTGTTACTGAAAATTATTTTTAATGTAATAGATTTTTTTAAATCCATGTAGAGTTTCTCAAAATGATGTTCAAAAACGGTTGTAAATCAATTTAAGGTAGATAGGGTGTCTTCCTCCATTTTGGATTTTTAAATACCAGAAAACAAGGTCTAATTGTTTTATAAAATTTGCAAGTTCTGATATTAGTAAGTAATTCATGAGTAAGATTTTTTTATTATGATATAGAATATGCCATGTTTTATGATATTTATGGTTGTATTTTACCAAAACACAAATACTTTTGTTTGATATATTTTTTTCCAATTTTGCAAAATAAGGGGAGACAACTCAAATACAAGGGCAGATAATTCAGATAGTGTTACTTTTACAATAGAATGTGTTAGGAATTTATCCATTTTATTATGTAGCAAGAAAACGAGTCCGGTGACCCCATTTTTTCTTATTATTATCTGAAAGAATAATATTTGAGCTATCTTTTTATATTTTATCTCAAAATTCCATGGTGTAGTTTTCGTTTTATGACCGAAAATTGGGTTTTCCATGCATAATCTATACAAAATTTGACAATTTTGCGCAACCTGTAGTGTGAAAATAAGTCCGGTGACCCATTCTTTTTATTAATGTTCTTAAACAAGCAGGATATAAGCTACATTTTTGCAATTTATTAAGAAATTCTATGGATTATAATTTAGACACCCCATCTACCTTAAGAAGGAAGGACAAACGTTCGTTGGTGTTCAATGTACAATTATGTTAAAAAAGCGGTGATACTCAAACACATAGAATGACACTGTCATGGCTGAACCTGGTTTTATCAAATTTTCCTCTATACCCGTATGATTAATTATTTTCTCATCTGGATACATTTAGCATATGGAAACAAATACATAGCATAGATTTGAAATAATATAAACAATCATTGAACATTTCCTTTTTATACCTATAGTCTTTCTCATTTAGGCTAAATGATTTTAGTTTCTTGGTTCCTTGGCCTTACCTCATTAAATCTTTATGGTTCATATAAATTTCTTTAATACCGCAAACGTTTTAAAGAATGAAATAAAAGACAACTCGCTACATCAAAACAAGTTTTGGCAAGGCATAATAAATATAGTATTGCATATTCTTCCGTCAAATTTAAAAATATAAAGGTTAGGATAGCATACGATGCTTTCCTACTTATCGTTTTTTATTAGCAATCAAAACCGATCCGAAATGCTCAGTAACTTCGGTAACTTCGTGATACAATGTAAACATATATGACTTGTCTAGCCTTTTCACAGGTATCCATCTAAAATTCATTAAAAAGCCTATTATAGAAACTGGCTTCTTATCAAATTTGTCTCGTTGTAGGTCAGTACACAGCAATGTGGTCATAGAAAATGTAGCGGATCATGCAAGAACAGGAGAAACGAGTAGAAGTCAGGAAACTGGTTTATATGAATGTGCAAATGTTACAGACAGATCATCTAACCACACTTACGACCACCTTGAACCGGACAAATTAAATTGCCGGTTTATAGACAGTACCTCTCAGAATGAAAATAAAAAATCTCTGACAAGAAATGGAGAACAGAGTACAATTCAAGAGAATTATTGCTATGAAAGTACAGATGATGTCTCGCGACTTTCTGACCATACTTACAACCCTATTGAATCAGCAGAATACTACAACATGGCAAATGTATCTGTTACCTCTGTGAAATGATGTCATGATAATGAACAGGTTTTTTTTATTGGACCTCTTATACCAAAAAGTGTACCTTTTTGATTCAAAAAAGTAAATATGTGAAATTTGGAATTAAACAGACTTTTAAACTTACGATTTTCCGAAAATATGCCCTCATCATTTAGTTACAAGTATCGTATATATGATATCAAGATGCAGTTCAAGAAGTTATAAATACAAAAACAAATCATGAATATTTTCTTTAAAATTTAAATTGTATTCTTATTACGATTACTCTGTTACTTGATTTTGCTCTACATTCAACCATTAGTTCGATCCAAACATTCAGCAAGTGTACCTATACATATGTTTCCCACTTTGCTTCATGGTCATTTTGATGAAGCTTTATCACCATGGCATTGCTTTGTAAATAGCATAGCTTGATTGTGCTAATTGTTCAAATAGTTTCAACTTTGACAATACTTCCAGTTATTTTGGTGTTTTAATAGTACTGATTTTGTTGGGGTCGGTAGTCTTTTCTTTAATAGATATCTACAATTAATTATGTGCATTGACCATTGATGCCAACTGCTACGATCTTTAAAGAATGACTTATAATTGATATACATCTGAGAACTACTAACTAGCGCAGTCAATCCGTATTATTAACATTTAAATCTGATAGAGAATTTCCTTTTTTTGTCTGTTTTCATTCCAAAATACTGAAGAAAAAAATATAGTTTAATTTGTTTTCTTTTAAAACTAACAGCACGC